>BPLQ01015724.1:145000-399633 GCA_021605075.1 Caerostris darwini | reverse complement strand
AGTAATCATAATATCTGGGTAAAATTCTCTCAATCATTCTTCCAATTAAAGTTCTGGATTTTTTATTATATAATAGGGTTCTAATGGAAAGATTTTGGAAATTCGCGGGAAACTCCCTCTTCCTGTCCTCATTCCACCTTTTACACTCAAAAATCATGTGATTTCTATTTTCTTTGGCGTCCCCACAACTACAGATCTCTGGTTTCCCAAAGAATCTGTGTTGGTAGGACGCCAAAGCTCCATGAGTTGTCAAAACCTGATTCAGGAGGAAGTCACCACTAATTCTCTTTATATTAATATTTGGAAAGATGTAGAATAAATCTCTAGCTTTTGTGGAGCTATTCCAGTATTTTTGCCATTCATACCTGATTTCTTTCTTAATTTTATTTTTTATCTGAATTTTAGAATAATTAACATTACAATCAATAGTATGTTTAAGTGTGGCTTCTTTGGCGTAGATATCTGCAGCTTCATTCCCGGCAAATCCCTCGTGGGCCTTGACCCATTCAAATTTGATAATTCCTTTAAATGATATAATTTTTTCTTTTAGTTGATGAATATTATTATCCTGATTGTTAACATTACTTAGAGCATCAAGGACTGATCTTGAATCTGATACAATTATAGTGTTATAAAAATTATTGTTGATAATATAATTAACTGCTTCTTTTATTGCTAATAACTCAGCTGTAAAAACGGTAGCATAGTCGCTAATTCTTTTTTTTTAATAGAAAATTTCTTTATTATCTTTAAAATTTACTATTGCATATCCGGTTTTGTCATCTCTCTTGGAGCCGTCTGTAAATATAGTGTTAGTATAATTGTTAGAAAAATGATTCCATTTAATTATGTTAGTCTTCCAGGGTGGGTGATTATCAATTAAATTATTATCTATTTGTTTATTTGTAATGTTAATATTGTCTATATTTAAAATATTATTATTTTCATTTATTTGATATAATTTAATTAGACTTTTTAGTTTTATATCAATAGGAATGATCCCTGCCTAAATATTAAGCGCGTCGGTTGAGATTGTTTTGTATGTTTTAGTTATATTAAGTAAAGAAATCCTTTGGATTTGGATATCCTTGGAAGGGATATCCTTCTATTATCCTTTGGATAATAACTTACGGATATCAGATATGGTTTAAGAACTCTGTGAGAGTTCTTAAACCATATCTGATATCCGTAAGTTATTATTTTTTCTATAGCTTTTTCATAAAGTTCTTTTTTTTACAATGGGCTTAAGGCCCCAGGTGGCCCTTCCAAATCTATTGAGTTTATGTTGAACCTTTATTACCTTATCTCTGGTGTATTCTAGATGTGGACCCCAAGAGAGTTTGGTGTCCAAGATCAGTCCCAGATACTTAAGTTCTTTAGTATAATTAATTTTATTATTATTTATTTTAATAGAAGGGATATGGGTGAATTTTCTATTTGATAAGATGATAAAGTTACTTTTACTGTAGTTTATTTTAAGTTCATTATTAGTCATCCATTCATTAGTAATATTAAGTGGCCTTTGTGTTTTTTCTTTAAAAAGGTAGGTTGCTGTATCTTTTAATAGAATAATAATGTCATCTGCATAGGCTTGAATTTCAACATTGTCTCCGAGATTGGTTTTAAGTAGTTCATTAATAAAGATGTTCCACAGAGTGGGTCCTAAGCAGGAACCCTGTGGAACACCCTGATTATATGGTCTAAGATTGTCATTATCAAGAACATATCCATTGTTTAGGTAGTCGAAGAGGATATTTATGAGATAAGGAGGTAAAGGGAGTTCATTAATTTTATTTTCCAATTTACAGAGTTAAAAGCATTAGAGACATCTATTGATATAAGGCAGACGACATTATTTTCCATGAAGGCCTGAGAGATAAAGTTTTTAATATTTTGTATAGCTGAAATGGTTGATTTATTTTTTATGAATCCGAATTGCTTGGGGCTGTAAAAATTATTTAAGTTAAGATAGTAGTTTAAGCGGTCAGAAAATAGTCGGTCAAAGAATTTACCCCAAGTTGGTAGTAAGCAAATGAGTCTATAGTCGGAAGGTGCAGAAAGATTACTATTTTTTGGTATTAACGCGATTTGGGCAATTTTCCAAGGCCCCGGGAATTTGCCGTTTCTTAGAAGAATGTTGAGGAGAATTTTGAACCAATTTTTTTCTGCTAAATAAATTTCTTTAATAAATTCCCCAGGAATTTTATCCACACCAGGAGCTTTCTTCTTTTTTATTTTATGTAAGGCTCTTTCTATTTCACAATTACTGATTTCCACAAAGTCCAGGGAGGAAATCGGGACTGGGTCAATATGGTTGACATAGTTTTTGTAAGGAAAGTGGTAGTTTAAAATAGTTTTAATGGTATCAATAATAGTAGAAGTAACAGTTCCATCTGGTTTTCCTATTGGTTTAAAGATATTATTGTTATTTTTAGTTTTATCTAAGATAATGTCAAAGTTTTTTCCAAAAATGTTTTTAGTTGTAATATTATTTATGTAGTTTTTTATAAAGTTTCTTTTACTATTTATAATGCTTTTCTTATATATAGCCTGATTCTTTTTGAAAATTTCTTTTTTAATGATTCGAGTGTTATTATCCGTTTCTTTTTGGAAGGCTCTTCTCAGCGCACGGGTTTTCGATTTTTGGATTTTTAAATCTGTATTCCACCATATTGCGTTTCTATTTTGTTTATTCTTATTATTATTAATAGATTTAGTGGTTCTTTTAATCATATCATCTTGAATTTCTTTAATATAATGGTCAATATCTTTAATTTGAATATTATTAATATTACTTATATATTTTTGAAGTAAATTGGTCGTATTAATTTTAAGTTTTAGCGAATTAATTTTATCGATATTGATTTTTTTTATTATTAAGTTCAAGATTTTTTATATTCCAGTCAAAAGTAATAAGGTTGTGGTCACTATTGCTGATGTCGTCAATTATTTCAACTGTAAGATCGTTATTAATATTTATAGTAATAATTAGATCAATCCAGCTCTCCCCCTACTGCAAGAAAAAGTAGGAGGAGAGTCTGGACTGTTATGAATAAACGCTTCATTACTATTGCAAAAATTAATCACCTCCTGTCCCCTATTGTCCAAGTCCCTCTTTCCCCATAATCTGGACTTTGCATTAAAATCTCCACATATAATAAATTGATAATCTTTATATTTGTGGACAAATCCCTGGAGAACGTTCAAGTTAATATCAATAGTTTTGTTAGGTGGACAATACATAGAGACAAGTACAAAATTAATTGACTGTAATTTTATTTCCAGAATAACTATTTCTTAATCAATAAATATTTCTAGGACTTGAATATGGCTTTTAACAATTAGCGCGGCTTTAGGGGTTTCATTAGTTGAAAAAATTTTATAGTTAGTAGGGATGTTTGTTATTCTTTTATTATAAGAGTATGGTTCATTAAGTGAGCAGAAATCAAAGTTTTTGTTAATAATTGTTTGATAAAGTTGAGTCATGGCTGCTATTGAATTTCCAAGGTTAATATGCGATCCTTTAATAATTATGTTAGTATTGCTATTGTCCATAATCAGTTCTATTTGTTAGATTTTTTATTTCTTTTTCAAATATTTTACAATTACTGTTTGTGCAACCATGGTTAGTATCGTAATTAGTTTTATATTTATCATTATGAAATGAGAAATTAGTGCATTTGGCTGAATTTTGACAGTTTTTCCAATTATGGTTTTCTTCTCCGCAATTTGTGCATATTTCTTTGTTATTTTTACAGAATTTTGAAGAGTGGCCAAAACGTCCACATTTGAAACATTGTAAAGGTTTTAAATATTCTATAAAATTTATAAGCTCCCAATTTATACTAATTTTCTTTTTGTTAATGATATTGTTAAATGAGTTAGGTCCAAATTCTATTATGTAGTTTTTTCCAAACTTTCCCTGAAATGAAGTTGTTATTTTGAGGGTATCCTTTTCTTGTTCATCGACATATTTATCTGATATGCTATTGATTATTTCTTCCTCGGACGTGTCCTTGGAAATATTATAAAATATTATTTTTGGGTTTCTTAATTTTGTTTTAGATATTTTAAATAGTTTTTTAATATTTTCCTTTTTTTCTATTTCTTTAGTTAATTTTTCAATATCTTCTTCATTTGTTGTCTCTATGTAAAGTCCGCCTCTAGATATATTTTTGACTTTTCTGATACCTATATTTATTTTATTAATATTTATATTCTTTTGAAGTTGGTCTTTAGTATAGTTTGAGGTTTTACCCTCATCAACCGGTTTTATAATTATAGATTGTTCCCTAATTTTTCTATTTAAACTTTTATCTTTAATTTCTGTCCGTTTAGTTATATTAGATTTAACAATCTCCGAAAAGGTAGGTCTATTCTCCACTAGTTTCTCCAGCTCGCCATTTGCTCCAAGTAGGGTATAAATGGACTTTTCCTGCACATGTATAATTTCCATAAATTCTGCTAATAAATCGCGCATATGACTCTTGTTCTCTACTTTTACCTTTTCGTAATAAGTTATGTCCATAAGTTCTCTGTATATTTTAGTGGCTTTCTGCATGGTTTCGTTCGCTTCACTCTCATCGATTCCAAAGCGGTGTAACAGCTCCTGTTGGAAAGTTAATTTGTTTTCTGACATTTTTTTTATTTAAGATAAATCTAATCCGTACCTAATTAGTTAAAAGAATAAAAAGCCTTTTTAGCCGTGTATATACCAGGTATATACACGTTGCCCGGACAGAACCACGAGGAGGTAAGGCTACCGATAAGATAGAAGAGATTTTTGTAAAACAAAGAACACAATAAATTGTTTGACAGGTGATAGACTCTTGGCCGTTGTCACCTGTCAAAAAGAAAATAAGCAAAAAAGCACACAAAAACCTTTTTATCGTATCGGGCTCTGCCCAATATAAAACGATAAAAAAAAGTATTTTTTATGTATTCAAATTAAAATGCACTGCAAAATTAAAAACTCCGATAACATGATCAAACAAACGTCATTCAGTACAATTATAAAGACACGTGAACACCATTAATTTCGATCGTATGACTTCTGAATTATTGTTGAATATATTTATAAGTGTCGATGTGTCTTTCATACAAACCTTCTTTCTCCCAAAATTTTTAACAGGCGACATTTAAACAATATTAAATAAAAAAAAAATTTAAATAAAACCTTCATAAATTTAATTTGTATATAAAATCTAATATACATAAATACGGTTAAAATAAAGTAAATAACAAAATTTAAATTATATTATTATTATATTTAAGGAGGTCAAGGAGGATATGGAGGATCTGGAGGATATGGAGGTGTAGGAGGAGGACAAGGAGGATATGGAGGATCTGGAGGTTACGGAGGATATGGAGGAAGAGGTGGAGGACAAGGCGGACCTGGTGGACCGGGCGGACCAGGAGGTCCGGGTGGACCAGGTGCAGTAGGTGGTGTTGGTGATATCTCAGGACCTGGTGGTGCTGGACCATCAGGAGGAGGTGCTGGTGGAGTAACCGTTGTAGATAATCTCTCTGTGAATGTTGGAGGTGCAGGAGCGGGTGGTGCAGGAGCTAGTGGTGCTGGAACTGGTGGTGCTGCAGGTTCACCTGGTGGTCTTGGAGGATTCGGTGGACCAGGCGGTCCGGGAGGTCCTGGCGGACCAGGTGGACCAGGAGGTTCTGGAGCAGCTGGAGGCATGACAGGCCCAGGTGCTGGAGGACCTTCCGGTGGCGCTGGAGGATCTGGCCCGATAACTATTTCTGGAACACTGTCCGTAGGAGGTGCAGGAGCTGAAGGAGCCGGTCCTGGTGCAGGAGGTCGATTTGGATCCGGTGGAGCGGGCGGCGGATCGGGTGGCGGTGCAGGAGGATTTGGAGGACCAGGTGGGCCAGGTGGACCGGGAGGTCCGGGTGGTCTTGGGGGAGCAGGAGCAGGAGGTGTTGGACCAGGAACAGGAGGGGCTTCTGGTCCCGGGGGAGGTTCAGGACAAGTAACTGTTACTGATAATGTCTCTGTTACTGTCGGAGGTTCAGAGGGATCCGGTGGTCAGGTGCTGGTGGGGCCGGTGGAGCTCTAGGATCTGGTGGAGGATTCGGAGGATTTGGTGGAGCAGGTGGACCGGGAGGACCTGGAGGTCCCGGAGGACCAGGAGCACCAGGTGCGCCAGGCGGACCGGGAGTAGGTGGTCCTGGTGGATACTATGGCCCAGGAGCTGGTGGTGCTGGTGGAATGCTTGGATCTGGAGCAGGTGGTGTTTCCGGAGGACCTGGAGGTCTCGGCGGACCTGGTGGATTTGGAGGACCAGGCGGTGTTGGAGGACTTGGTGGAATGGGTGGTGTAGGACCCGGTGGTTCTGGAATAATGTACGGTCCGGGAGCCGGAGGTGCAGGTGGAGGTTTTGGATCCGGAGCAGGTGGCGCAGCTGGAGGTCAAGGAGGATTTGGTGGAGCGGGTGGCCCAGGCGGACCAGGAGGTGCGGGAGGACCAGGTGCAGCAGGTGGTGTTGGTGGTATCTCAGGACCTGGTGGTGCTGGACCATCAGGAGGAGGTGCTGGTGGAGTAACCGTTGTAGATAATCTCTCTGTGAATGTTGGAGGTGCAGGAGCGGGTGGTGCAGGAGCTAGTGGTGCTGGAACTGGTGGTGCTGCAGGTTCACCTGGTGGTCTTGGAGGATTCGGTGGACCAGGCGGTCCGGGAGGTCCTGGTGGACCAGGTGGACCAGGAGGTTCTGGAGCAGCTGGAGGCATGACAGGCCCAGGTGCTGGAGGACCTTCCGGTGGCGCTGGAGGATCTGGCCCGATAACTATTTCTGGAACACTGTCCGTAGGAGGTGCAGGAGCTGGAGGAGCCGGTTTTGGTGCAGGAGGTCGATATGGATCCGGTGGATCGGGCGGCGGATCGGGCGGCGGTGCAGGAGGATTTGGAGGACAAGGTGGGCCAGGTGGACCAGGTGGACCGGGAGGTCCGGGTGGTCTTGGGGGAGCAGGAGCAGGAGGTGTTGGACCAGGAACAGGAGGGGCTTCTGGTCCCGGCGGAGGTTCAGGACCAGTAACTGTTACTGATAATGTCTCTGTTACTGTCGGAGGTTCAGGAGGATCCGGTGGGTCAGGTGCTGGTGGGGCCGGTGGAGCTCTAGGATCTGGTGGAGGATTCGGAGGATTTGGTGGAGCAGGTGGACCGGGAGGACCTGGAGGTCCCGGAGGACCAGGAGCACCAGGTGCGCCAGGCGGACCGGGAGTAGGTGGTCCTGGTGGATACTATGGCCCAGGAGCTGGTGGTGCTGGTGGAATGCTTGGATCTGGAGCAGGTGGTGTTTCCGGAGGACCTGGAGGTCTCGGCGGACGTGGTGGATTTGGAGGACCAGGCGGTGTTGGAGGACTTGGTGGAATGGGTGGTGTAGGACCCGGTGGTTCTGGAATAATGTACGGTCCGGGAGCCGGAGGTGCAGGTGGAGGTTTTGGATCCGGAGCAGGTGGCGCAGCTGGAGGTCAAGGAGGATTTGGTGGAGCGGGTGGCCCAGGCGGACCAGGAGGTGCGGGAGGACCAGGTGCAGCAGGTGGTGTTGGTGGTATCTCAGGACCTGGTGGTGCTGGACCATCAGGAGGAGGTGCTGGTGGAGTAACCGTTGTAGATAATCTCTCTGTGAATGTTGGAGGTGCAGGAGCGGGTGGTGCAGGAGCTGGTGGTGCCGGAACTGGTGGTGCTGGAGGTTCACTTGGTGGTCTTGGAGGATTCGGTGGACCAGGCGGTCCGGGAGGTCCTGGTGGACCAGGTGGACCAGGAGGTTCTGGAGCAGCTGGAGGCATGACAGGCCCAGGTGCTGGAGGACCTTCCGGTGGCGCTGGAGGATCTGGCCCGATAACTATTTCTGGAACACTGTCCGTAGGAGGTGCAGGAGCTGGAGGAGCCGGTCCTGGTGCAGGAGGTCGATATGGATCCGGTGGATCGGGCGGCGGATCGGGCGGCGGTGCAGGAGGATTTGGAGGACAAGGTGGGCCAGGTGGGACCAGGTGGACCGGGAGGTCCGGGTGGTCTTGGGGGAGCAGGAGCAGGAGGTGTTGGACCAGGAACAGGAGGGGCTTCTGGTCCCGGCGGAGGTTCAGGACCAGTAACTGTTACTGATAATGTCTCTATTACTGTCGGAGGTTCAAAAGGATCCGGTGGGTCAGGTGCTGGTGGGGCCGGTGGAGCTCTAGGATCTGGTGGAGGATTCGGAGGATTTGGTGGAGCAGGTGGACCGGGAGGACCTGGAGGTCCCGGAGGACCAGGAGCACCAGGTGCGCCAGGCGGACCGGGAGTAGGTGGTCCTGGTGGATACTATGGCCCAGGAGCTGGTGGTGCTGGTGGAATGCTTGGATCTGGAGCAGGTGGTGTTTCCGGAGGACCTGGAGGTCTCGGCGGACCTGGTGGATTTGGAGGACCAGGCGGTGTTGGAGGACTTGGTGGAATGGGTGGTGTAGGACCCGGTGGTTCTGGAATAATGTACGGTCCGGGAGCCGGAGGTGCAGATGGAGGTTTTGGATCCGGAGCAGGTGGCGCAGCTGGAGGTCAAGGAGGATTTGGTGGAGCGGGTGGCCCAGGCGGACCAGGAGGTGCGGGAGGACCAGGTGCAGCAGGTGGTGTTGGTGGTATCTCAGGACCTGGTGGTGCTGGACCATCAGGAGGAGGTGCTGGTGGAGTAACCGTTGTAGATAATCTCTCTGTGAATGTTGGAGGTGCAGGAGCGGGTGGTGCAGGAGCTGGTGGTGCCGGAACTGGTGGTGCTGGAGGTTCACTTGGTGGTCTTGGAGGATTCGGTGGACCAGGCGGTCCGGGAGGTCCTGGTGGACCAGGTGGACCAGGAGGTTCTGGAGCAGCTGGAGGCATGACAGGCCCAGGTGCTGGAGGACCTTCCGGTGGCGCTGGAGGATCTGGCCCGATAACTATTTCTGGAACACTGTCCGTAGGAGGTGCAGGAGCTGGAGGAGCCGGTCCTGGTGCAGGAGGTCGATATGGATCCGGTGGATCGGGCGGCGGATCGGGCGGCGGTGCAGGAGGATTTGGAGGACAAGGTGGGCCAGGTGGACCAGGTGGACCGGGAGGTCCGGGTGGTCTTGGGGGAGCAGGAGCAGGAGGTGTTGGACCAGGAACAGGAGGGGCTTCTGGTCCCGGCGGAGGTTCAGGACCAGTAACTGTTACTGATAATGTCTCTATTACTGTCGGAGGTTCAAAAGGATCCGGTGGGTCAGGTGCTGGTGGGGCCGGTGGAGCTCTAGGATCTGGTGGAGGATTCGGAGGATTTGGTGGAGCAGGTGGACCGGGAGGACCTGGAGGTCCCGGAGGACCAGGAGCACCAGGTGCGCCAGGCGGACCGGGAGTAGGTGGTCCTGGTGGATACTATGGCCCAGGAGCTGGTGGTGCTGGTGGAATGCTTGGATCTGGAGCAGGTGGTGTTTCCGGAGGACCTGGAGGTCTCGGCGGACGTGGTGGATTTGGAGGACCAGGCGGTGTTGGAGGACTTGGTGGAATGGGTGGTGTAGGACCCGGTGGTTCTGGAATAATGTACGGTCCGGGAGCCGGAGGTGCAGATGGAGGTTTTGGATCCGGCAGGTGGCGCAGCTGGAGGTCAAGGAGGATTTGGTGGAGCGGTGGCCCAGGCGGACCAGGAGGTGCGGGAGGACCAGGTGCAGCAGGTGGTGTTGGTGGTAGTTCAGGACCTGGTGGTGCTGGACCATCAGGAGGAGGTGCTGGTGGAGTAACCGTTGTAGATAATCTCTCTGTGAATGTTGGAGGAGCAGGAGCGGTTGGCGCAGGAGCTGGTGGTGCCGGAACTGGTGGTGCTGGAGGTTCACTTGGTGGTCTTGGAGGATTCGGTGGACCAGGCGGTCCGGGAGGTCCTGGTGGACCAGGTGGACCAGGAGGTTCTGGAGCAGCTGGAGGCATGACAGGCCCAGGTGCTGGAGGACCTTCCGGTGGCGCTGGAGGATCTGGCCCGATAACTATTTCTGGAACACTGTCCGTAGGAGGTGCAGGAGCTGGAGGAGCCGGTCCTGGTGCAGGAGGTCGATATGGATCCGGTGGATCGGGCGGCGGATCGGGCGGCGGTGCAGGAGGATTTGGAGGACAAGGTGGACCAGGTGGACCAGGTGGACCGGGAGGTCCGGGTGGTCTTGGGGGAGCAGGAGCTGGAGGTGTTGGACCAGGAACAGGAGGGGCTTCTGGTCCCGGCGGAGGTTCAGGACCAGTAACTGTTACTGATAATGTCTCTGTTACTGTCGGAGGTTCAAAAGGATCCGGTGGGTCAGGTGCTGGTGTTGCCGGTGGAGCTCTAGGATCTGGTGGAGGATTCGGAGGATTTGGTGGAGCAGGTGGCCCAGGAGGACCAGGAGGTGCGGGAGGACCAGGTGCAGCAGGTGGTGTTGGTGGTATCTCAGGACCTGGTGGTGCTGGACCATCAGGAGGAGGTGCTGGTGGAGTAACCGTTGTAGATAATCTCTCTGTGAATGTTGGAGGTGCAGGAGCGGGTGGTGCAGGAGCTGGTGGTGCCGGAACTGGTGGTGCTGGAGGTTCACTTGGTGGTCTTGGAGGATTCGGTGGACCAGGCGGTCCGGGAGGTCCTGGCGGACCAGGAGGACCAGGAGGTTCTGGAGCAGCTGGAGGCATGACAGGCCCAGGTGCTGGCGGACCTTCCGGTGGCGCTGGAGGATCTGGCCCGATAACTATTTCTGGAACACTGTCCGTAGGAGGTGCAGGAGCTGGAGGAGCCGGTCCTGGTGCAGGAGGTCGATATGGATCCGGTGGATCGGGCGGCGGTGCAGGAGGATTTGGAGGACAAGGTGGGCCAGGTGGACCAGGTGGACTGGGAGGTCCGGGTGGTCTTGGGGGAGCAGGAAGTGTTGGACCAGGAACAGGAGGGGCTTCTGGTCCCGGCGGAGGTTCAGGACCAGTAACTGTTACTGATAATGTCTCTGTTACTGTCGGAGGTTCAGAAGGATCCGGTGGGTCAGGTGCTGGTGGGGCCGGTGGAGCTCTAGGATCTGGTGGAGGATTCGGAGGATTTGGTGGAGCAGGTGGACCGGGAGGACCTGGAGGTCCCGGAGGACCAGGAGCACCAGGTGCGCCAGGCGGACCGGGAGTAGGTGGTCCTGGTGGATACTATGGCCCAGGAGCTGGTGGTGCTGGTGGAATGCTTGGATCTGGAGCAGGTGGTGTTTCCGGAGGACCTGGAGGTCTCGGCGGACCTGGTGGATTTGGAGGACCAGGCGGTGTTGGAGGACTTGGTGGAATGGGTGGTGTAGGACCCGGTGGTTCTGGAATAATGTACGGTCCGGGAGCCGGAGGTGCAGGTGGAGGTTTTGGATCCGGAGCAGGTGGCGCAGCTGGAGGTCAAGGAGGATTTGGTGGAGCAGGTGGCCCAGGCGGACCAGGAGGGGCGGGAGGACCAGGTGCAGCAGGTGGTGTTGGTGGTATCTCAGGACCTGGTGGTGCTGGACCATCAGGTGGAGGTGCTGGTGGAGTAACCGTTGTAGATAATCTCTCTGTGAATGTTGGAGGTGCAGGAGCTGGTGGTGCCGGAACTGGTGGTGCTGGAGGTTCACTTGGTGGTCTTGGAGGATTCGGTGGACCAGGCGGTCCGGGAGGTCCTGGCGGACCAGGTGGACCAGGAGGTTCTGGAGCAGCTGGAGGCATGACAGGCCCAGGTGCTGGAGGATCTGCCGGTGGCGCTGGAGGATCTGGCCCAATAACTATTTCTGGAACACTGTCCGTAGGAGGTGCAGGAGCTGGAGGAGCCGGTCCTGGTGCAGGAGGTCGATATGGATCCGGTGGATCGGGCGGCGGTGCAGGAGGATTTGGAGGACCAGGTGGGCCAGGTGGACCAGGTGGACCGGGAGGTCCGGGTGGTCTTGGTGGAGCAGGAGCTGGAGGTGTTGGACCAGGAACAGGAGGGGCTTCCAGTCCCGGCGGAGGTTCAGGACCAGTAACTGTTACTGATAATGTCTCTGTTACTGTCGGAGGTTCAGGAGGATCCGGTGGGTCAGATGCTGGTGGGGCCGGTGGAGCTCTAGGATCTGGTGGAGGATTCAGAGGATTTGGTGGACCGGGAGGACCTGGAGGTCCCGGAGGACCAGGAGCACCAGGTGCGCCAGGCGGAGCAGGAGCGGGTATTATTGGAGGAGCTCCTTCTCCTAGTGGTGGATCTTCCGGTCCCGTAACTGTTTCTGATAATATATCCATAACAATAGGAGGTCAAATGTCATCTGCTGGTTCAGCTGGACCTGGATTCCAAGGACAACCTGTGGTATCCAGATTACCTTCCTTAGTGAATGGAATGCTCGGTTCTATGCAAGCAAATGGGTTTAATTACCAGAATTTGGGAAATCTTTTGTCGCGTTATTCTACTGGATCTGGAACCTGTAACAGTAATGATCTAAATCTTTTAATGGAAGCTCTTCAAGCAGCTCTTCATTGTCTTAGTTACCCAGGTCCTGCGTCGGTTCCTAGCATGCCTCCTCCATCTTCTACGTCTGCATACATGCAGTCTATTCGAAGAGTATTTGGTTACTAAGCGCAAGCAATTATAAAATTATATTAAAATATATTTGTTCATTTTCAAATATAGGACAAATCTAATAAATATTTGAAGCATAGTTATTGGTTTTATTTTCTTTCAAATACACTTAGAAATAAGTCTAATGTTTTCTTGTATATTTTCTTTAATAATAATTTGCGAAGGTACTACATTCACAAAGTGGATGCAGTTGTCTTATATGTAAAACTCATTAAAATAAAAATTATTTTCTCTTCTTGAGTAATATTTAAAAGTAACAATTTGTACATTGGCAGTTTTATTTTTAACAATATTAAAGGTTGGAATCTATGCATTATTAGTAAAGAAGCAGAAATTTTTAAAAACTTTTTATTATTAGAATTTCATTATTAGAAAAATTTTTACTATTTGAAATTAACTTATTATTGTTTACATTTAATTAGCATTATTTTCCAATGCTTAACAGTTATTTCATAATCATTTGTTACAAATGTAATGCTTGAATTTGAATCAATACGGCATTTTTAAATGAAAAAAAAGCATTAAAAATTCATACAGATTTGTGTATTATTTGTAATCTATCTATATCTTGCCCAGCGGGGATTACAGATGAAACTTATTGCTAAATATATCTTAAAAAAAACCGCTAGAATCTCACAAACAAAATGTTATCAGTCGCCTATTCCTCATGCTTTTTCTTCGTTGTTTGCGTCACTATATAACCATAGTATTTTTTAATAACTTTATTATTTACTCACTGGAAATGAATTCATAACCATTTATTAGTTCTACTTCACATCCTTCTTTAATGTGCCCAAAAACTTTTCCTAACTCCTACATTACAGTTGGCTTTCTTGATTGCTTTCTTACTTTTTTCTTACTTGGCTTTCTTGGTTCTTCAGTGCTGGGGACGTAGTTTTTTAATTAATAGTCATAAAATATTTCATGCATGCGGTTGCTATTCTTTTTTAATGTAATGTGGTTTGTAACTTTTTTCTTACTTGGCTTTCTTGCTTCTTCAGTGCTGAGGGCGTAGTTTTCAATGCTCAGTTTCCTGTGAGCATGCGCGCTAGAGAGAAAAAGCTAACGGATGTCCTACGGTAACTAACGTACGGTATGCAAAAACTCTCTATTGAGAAATTTTCGAGAAGTAGAAGGTTTCGAGGAATTAAAATCGAAAGGTGAAAGTGAAAATTGTACATGTGAGAAACATTATGCGAAAATGCATTGGAAGAAGGCAGGGTGCACAGTATAAGTGTCACCTAAAGAGGACCCATCTTGCTTAGATGATCTCAAAACTAACCAGATCGTTTTGGACTGGAATATAAGATCATTGTGAACTAGAATATTAGATTATTGTGAACTAGATTATCAAAAGACAAAGAATACATGGAACTACACACCGTAGGTCTCGGTTTAACAGAATCGTAGAACGTTTGAGGGGTAGTGTTGCCCTGCGTCCGTAGTTTATCTTCAAGCTACACGCATCTTCTGGGTAGTGCTAAATGAGTAACGTCGTTGCAGCGCTTGCCTTAAGGCTTCCAAGACAAATGTCTAAGTATTTGCCAGCTGCATTAGAACAAAAAAAAAATTCTCGAGACGATATAGTATACCTAAGTGAGACATATAATAAATACCATCAGTTTCTTCAGTTTCTTTAATTTCATTCATGGGACAAATTTCTCCATAATCATGTAAAAAGTCTTTCTATAAATAGTCAGGTTCTTTTATTAATCTCTATAGGGAATCTAATCTTTTTAACACAACATCTCTGGATTTTCCTACACACTTAGGATCTTCTTTAAGGGGCATTTTAACCCCATATTCTACTTCTTTATTTCTATAAAGATTATTCTTATAATGCTCTTCACATAGCAGGGTTTCGTTATTAGGAGGAATGTATATTTCTAATTTCTAGTTTTCCAATTCCCAGAAAGATTTAATAGTTTTATTTAAATCAGGAGTGGTCATCCCAAATGGTCTCGCGGGCCACTTTGGAAATGCATCCTAACTCCGCGGGCTGCATATAAAATTATAGATCCCTATATTAGATTTAGACCCACTACAGATATTTTTTTAATTAAAAAATTGAAACATAATTTATTATTATTGTGTTTACTATTGTTCATACATGTAAACGTAGATACTATAATAATAATGATACTAATAATGATACTTGCTTCCTTAATTCGGATCTATTCTTCAAACAATGGCCTTTGGTACCACAGATTCGAATCCTGACGGTGGCATGGATGTTTGTGAGGGGTTCGGAATCCATATTAAACTGTGTATTGAAATGAAAAATTGTTCGTTAATAAACATTCAGCGAATATGTGAACAGGATCGTGTCACTATTAGCAGTCAACTGGTGGTCAAGTTCAACAGGCATCCGATTCCAGATAAAAAAATCTGAAAATCGAACTACTCGATTGGTGCCGGACAGGAAAAAATGCAGAACCATCGAATAACAGAACGCCTAGTCTGCCCATGCACTACTAAAAATCGAATCCATGCTTTTTCTACTCGGCTATGCAATCTGGAAGACTTCAGCGAAATTGTGCACTGGAACAGAAACCATTTTTCATCTCTAGCATTAACCTTATTTAATGCTTAGAACGAGAGCCTGAATGACCGAGTGATTAACGCTCTGGCGCTCGGTACCACTGGTATCGAGTTCGAGTCCCGGCGGGGCCATGGATGTTTGGAGTGGTTCGGAATCCACTTTAAACCGTAGGTAACGGTCTAACAGGATCGTAGAACTTTGCAGGCGGTATTGTTATTCCGCGTCCATAGCTTATTTCAAGCTACCTGCACCTCCTGGGTAGTCAGAGTGAGTAACATCGGTACAGCGCTTGCCTTAAGCCCTCAAAGTCAGCTAAGTGTTTGCCAGCTGCATTAGCAAAAAGAATGTTTGAAACCAGGCTAAAATGCCATGCAAACACAACGTCCTATCAAAATATGTAATATGGACACAATATTACAAAGGATTCTCGTGTGTATAATTATAGATATATGAATTTATATAAAGAGCAAACGAAAATAATGTAAATTAAGTTATCAAATTTAATAAAAACTTTAGAAACACTTTTCAAAATTATTCCTGAGGAAAGAATTGTGGTAAGAAAACATAAACAACTTCCAACCCAATGATAATTGTGTTTGGGATTTCTCTAATGCACTTCCTGATGGCCAATTGACTAGCGCTGTGGTCTTTGATACCACAGGCACCAGATTTGAATCCTGACGGTGGCATGGATGTTTGTGAGCGTTCGGAATCCACATTAAACTGTAGGTCCCAGTATAATTAGCCCTTGTGTGCACAAGATGACAGTAGAGCGACAAACCAAACCTAAAGCGCTCGAACTAAAATACAACACCTTAATTAATTGGTTTCTACCATTACAACAAATAAAGAAAATTTTAAAATGTTACTAGATAAACTAGAAAATATATTAACTTTAATTTTAATCCTCAACTGAATTTCAGAATAAATTAGCCTTATTAAAACTAACTTTTAATTAAACATGCTATTATTAAGAAAAAGCACCGGGTCCTGAATAAATTACAAACAAAATGATCGAACATTTTTCGTCTATCGTTAATAATAAAAATTTTGGGTTTAAATGACTATCCTGAAAAAATTGGCATCATCCCCATTCTTTAAACTGGTAACTACAAACCCAAAAAGTTTTTTTTCCCTAATGCAGCTGGCAAACACTTATACAGCTGTCTTGGATGCCTTGAGGCAAGCACTGCACAGACGTTACTCACTTTTGCATTACCCAGAAAGCGCGTGTAACTTGAAGATAAGCCACGGACGTCCACCATAACGCGCTACGATCCTATTAGACCGGGACCTACGATTTAATGTGGATTCCGAACCACTACACACATCCATGGCACCGCCGGGACTCGAACCCGAAACCTATGGTACTGCTAGCCACTCGGCCATTCAGGCCCCTCAAACCCGAAAAGTTACTGACCGATTTCTCTCTTGTCTACTGTAAGCAAAACCAGCAGCCGCTATTAAGCTCTATGTACTCGATCAGTTTATTTCCATCCATAACATCGATAACCCAGAGCAATTTGGATTCCGGTCAAAATCTTTTCACTACGCACCGACTCATTGCTACAGGTTGACAGAACGGGGAATAAACTGCCTTTGAAAAAATAGATATTTAGAGATCTGATCTTCCAGATCAGCATCTTAACTGACAAAAGCACATTGCTTGCACAAAACAAATATACCGCAATTGCCTCCGTAAAATTTTTCCTCAGACAATTCTTTCATGGGCAGAGAAAATAAACTTCTATTGTGCGCAGGAGTACTTGGATATGCCGTTATTTATACTTGCCATCTTTTGGGCCCTTCAATGAGACTGACTTTATAAACACTTGACGCACTTTCAATACTTAACATCCGTCACATTGCAGATTCTAAGTGGCACAGTTTTGGTTTGGATTTTGTGCACACTTTGGGCTAATTAGACAGGGACTTACTATTTAAGGTTGATTCCGAACCTCCCACAAACATCCATGCCACTGCCATGATTCACACCTCAAGCCTGTGGTAGCAAAGGCGAGATAGTCAGTTCGCTATCATGGCGCCAGTGATACTGGATAATGTTCCTTCAACAGGAGAGACATAATTGAATATTGGCAAAAAAGCAATTTCAGTTTTTACCATTGGATTACATAGCAAAAAACTGAATCTACCTTCTAGACAACCCGATACTTTTCACAGAAATTCTTCAACAGCTTTAAGGATCGCAAAGATACAACTCTTCAATAGCAACTTAGGATATGGATCCACATCGTAGTATTAAATGTCCTAGCAAATTTTCAAACTTTTACAGTTTTTATATTTGTTTTAATTTCTTATTTAAAAAAAAATTCCTTTTATTTTAAATATCATCGAATAACTTTTGGAAAATCGATCATGTTCTATTGAACCAGCCATAACAGGTGGGGAAGCCGTTCGGGGATTGTGTGTTTCAGGAGATTTAATTACCTGTAACCGTAATCGTCATTTCATTTCGAATGTAGGAGTGGTCGGTCCAAAAATCCTTAAATTGAAATGACAGTTGGGTTGTAGTGGAGTATGGGAAATCGCGTTACGAACTGAATGAAAAATTCATCGAAAAGTAAAATATGGATGTTTTTGGTGAAGATGATACGGAGTTTTTTGGTGAAGATTTTATAAAAAAAAAATTCAATTTCCTTTGGCTGGTAAGGGATGACTTCCAAATATGGGATGTCAAGCGAGAAGTTTTGAAACCATCATATCTCAGAGACTTATCCTTCATTGTTACTTTACATCCTGCAAGACAATACGGATGTCTGGCGAGTACGCTTAACCTGAGGTCTACCCATGATGCTGCCATTAAACTAACCATCCACGTTTTTTGCAACGGCGTCAGGTGCGTCACGCATGATAACGTTTTACATCTTTTCGGCAACGACAATGACCACACTTACACAGCAAAATTCAAAGCGAGGTCAAGAGGTCCAAGTGAGGATAATCTCTTGCGTATTTTTATACTTATAACGCATCCTGTAAAACGCGTGCCCAGGGATCAGACTGAAGATTTGGAGGAGCTTTCAAGGGATCTGGAAAGTTTACACCGTTATGACCGCCTTCAAGTGGGGAGATTGACCTGTAACGAAGGTTTTGTGGAAATACATCCTTTTATTCTACTCTCGAGGCATACAGATTTCCCAGTGGCGGACTTTGGAATCGGTTCAAGCGTTGATTTTGGAATGAGTTTAAATTACTTGAGGAAATTTGTGCGTTATTTGTATACGGGAAGAATTGATGGTATGCCCGATCGAGATTATGGGGAAGATTTCCGGACTGCCTTAAGTGTAGGGCACCTTGATGCATATTACTTATTGGCACCAGAAGTATATCGGCGAGAAGAACATTTTCCTGCACACAAGCGACGCATAAACGTCTTTTTAGGATTCCGCGATAGGGTAAATGTTTCGCTTGACATCCATGATCGTCGATACAAACGATTTTATGGCTACGATAATTTTTCATTCGAACTTGAAGTGCTACCTGGTCATACAACTGGCACCTGGTTAAAGTACACTGTCACTTCCTCTTCTAATCTAGCTTTCCATTTGGAAGTGGAAATCGGAGTAATAAAAAATGATAGGTACGCTTACGTGCATGGTGAGAGACATACACTTCTAAATAACGGAGACGAAGGCAGTTCAACCCATCTTCTCTTCTTGGGAGCGAGGAATGTTTTTGGGAACCTACTCATCTACGGAAGGATCCAATTGTCCATAACTTTGACATTCAGACAAGACGGTCCCAATGTTGAGATAATACATCATCAAGCTGGATATGCAGATCCGAGAATCCTTCTTTCATTCCTTGCTCAATGTTTTTGGGAGGGATTACGTGAACAAATAGCAACCGATATGTATATTGCATCCCCTCAGCATGAAGAAATACCGTGCCATAAAACAATGTTTCGAGCTAGACTACGCAATTTGCAAAGATTTCCTAATAATGTGGGATTGTTGACCGATGAATCCGAAACTATTGCAACTCAATTTAGTTGGCAACATTTGTGGTGCATTTTGGAATACATGTACGCTGCCGAAATCAGCAATGATCTCAGAAGCCATATATACGAGGAAGTAAAGCTATTCGCAATCGCTCACAACATTGAAGGACTCGAAAGATTTTTCAATGCAAACGATGATTGATTCTTCGGGTGTCAAGTTTCATTTTCAGTCTCGGGTCTCAGTCTCGCAGAAGCTGAAACTATTAATGACGCTTGCAAAGAAATCGCTCTCGGCAATTGCTTACGTATTGGACTCCTCTGAAAAACCTTTTTGCTTGTATTGACCTGTTATCTTTTTGCGTACTTAAAGTACTTTTGTTCAAATGTTTTACCTTGAATAATGGCCTGTAGTTTATTTTACTAATAAATGTGCTACTGCAGAAGCTCAATTTCATTTCTGTTTATATGAATTGTTGATAAATATTTCGTATTTACGTTATGTGGGATCAAGATTTCATTCAGCACTAGGTCATAAAGAAACGCCGACAGTTACAATCAAATTTCCCGATATGCATTTAAACTCAAATTAAGCGCTCGCAGTCCAAGGGTCCCGATGCGAAGCTTCGCATTCGTTCCTGTATACTCTTGGCGAGACACGAAGCACCACGCTGCCAAGGAAAGTAATTCTGTCGCATGGCGTTTCGTAATTTCTTTGCTATTACTTCCGTATGACCGTAAAACAGCGGAGAAACGCTCTAGAGTATCGATACCAGAGATGAGGCGTTGGAAGCAAGGAACTGGGTGTCGACAATTTTTTGAAGGATTGGAATTTTTTTTGATAAGAAAAATTTCTTGTATTTCGACATACACTCGAGAGCCAAAATATTATGACCACCCCTACATTTTGCAATGAATTCTCCTGGATGACGTGGAAGGCACGTGATCAGGTGGAAGTGGTATTTAACTGGTATTAAGTGGTGGTATGAATCCATGCCAAGGCGGGTTGAAGCTGTGTTGCGCGCCAAAGGTGGGCCAACTCGTTATTGACAGGGGGTCATAACGTTTCGGCTCTTGAGTGTATATTCTTGCATTTGGCAAATTGATGTTATACTTAAATGCCAAGATAGCAATTCAATTGTAACCTTCAATGATACAACAACTAGGAAAGACTGTTACCGTTTAATAGCAATCCCAGTGTTGGTCTGACAAGAAATTAAATTCGCGTGAATTGCCTTTTTCCCCGGAATGCGGTTTATAAAAAGCCATCTTCGGTCAACAATGAAAGATGACAAATAGAAACTATTTCATCTTTAAGACAAAAATAATTGTTACAAATATATATTATTTCTCTTATGTTATGTTTCTAAACGAAATTTGGTAGGCGTGTTTATACATCTGAAAGATGACACCGATTCATTTTTCGCTCGTTTAGCATAAGTGTAGCGCTAATAGCGCCACTCGGAACATGCAAATGAGGTTTGCTTTAAATGCGTGCTGTAAAGTTCCTGAGCGTTATTGAGTCTTGAAATTAGACGTAGTCGGTTGACGTTAGCCAAGAAAGCCTTTAAGTAAGACGAAGAAGCCATTATCAACAGCTCACCGATTTTGAACGAGAGCGTATAATAGGGCTACGAGAAAGTGGAGTTTCTTTCCGCAGTATTCCAGAAAGACTTGGCCTGAATGCATCTTACAGGGCATGATTGTTGGGAGCAGTGGTCAAGGGATGGTACTACCTCAAGAAGACCAGGTTTCGGGGGGCCAAGTGACACAACTGAGAGAGAAGACCGCCGTATTCGGCGTAGAGCTGCGGCGCATTGTACTTCGCCTGCGGCGGAAATTCGAGCTGCAGTTAGTACCATAGTTACACAGCGGACTGTTAGAAATCGGTTACTTTACGGACAGCTCCGAGCCAGGCGCCCTGTAGCGTGCATTCCACTGACTCAAAGCCATTGCCGTTTGCGATACCAGTGTTGTCAAGACAGAGCTCATTGTAGGATGGAGTGGAAATCTGTTGGGTTTTCGGTTGAAAACATATTCTGCCCTGGTGCCAGCGATGGCCGTTTATTGGTCAGAAGGAGGCCAGGGGAACCAGCCTAGACACACTGGACCTACACCTGGAGTCATGGTCAGGGGGGCAATTTCTTATGACAGCAGGATCACTCTGGGGATTATCCCAAACACAGTGACTACGAATTTGTACGCCAGTCTGGCAATTCAACCTGTAGTGCTGTCATACATGAAGAACATTCAAGGGGAGTTTTCCAACAGGATAACGCTCGCCCTCATACGACAAGCATGGAACTCCACACCACAAAATGATATTCGGCACCTGTATGACATAATGCATGCAGGCTTGCATTCAAAATTCGGGAGGTTACACCAACTAATAATATAACAGCAGCTATTTGAAACGCATTTTCTTGATCTTAAATTTACATGGGATCTTTAAAATTGAATCAAATAAACATGCTAACTAGACAAACGCATTGTTCGAATTTCATTACTCTAATAATTTTTTCTTGGCGATGGGATTTTTTTTCCGTCAGTGTATTTATATAAGAGAAATAATTGTTACAAATATAGCCTTTCTGTGAATAAATTTTCAATATTTCTGTGTTTCCTTTTTATAATGCTTCCTTCTGCAAATAGCGCAACAGCACCGTGGTGGATTAAGACCTCCAACCTTTCTGGCAGATTTCGAAACAGGTGGTTTTTTTATGGGGTAGGGATGTCAGAGCTGTGCTCTACTATCATATTAGCTCGAGACCTACTATTTAAGGCGTATTCCGAACCACTACAAACATCCCTGGCACCGCCGGGAATGGATCCTACTCGAACCCGGCACCTATGACACCGAGCGCCAGAGAATTCATCGTTTAATATGTTATTTTTTTTACATCAACCTTGATTATTTTTTTTGTCAGGTTGGCCGAGTCGTCTAATGCGTTGCGTTCAGTTCACAGTCCACATATTGTGGACGTGGTTTCGGCGCCCCAATGGGCGAATGGCTAGCTCTCTGGCGTTCGGAACTACAGGTTTCGGGTTAGAGTCCCAGCGGTGTC
This sequence comes from Caerostris darwini, assembly GCA_021605075.1. Lineage (NCBI taxonomy): Eukaryota > Metazoa > Arthropoda > Arachnida > Araneae > Araneidae > Caerostris > Caerostris darwini. The sequence goes on along the minus strand of BPLQ01015724.1, from coordinate 377,529 downwards.
ACGGATGTTTGTAAAGGTTCGGAATCCACTTTAAACCATAAATCCCGGTCTAATATTACTCTTAGGCGTAGAACCACCTGTCTCGAAATCTGCCAGTTGGCAGACGCCGTTCTTCCACCATGGAGATATCAATTCTCAAAGGGTATGGCTTTTATCAGGTGATTTCAACAATTTTTTTTTTAAAGTGTTTCACAGCCTCGACGCTAGGCGGAGTTTAAAGTCAGTCGATTTGACTCTCCGGATAGCAAAAATTTGATATTGTCAGTTGATTTTAATAATTGTTAAGAAATGTAATTCTTTAACAGTAAATTGTCATTACATACCATTAGATTTCGTTACGTATCATTAGATATCGTTACGCATCGTAATGGTATTAGCATTATCGCCCAGAGTTGTGTTAAATTTAACCCCAGTTAAAAACAACGCTCACTCTAGCGGATGCGGTATTTTGTAACTCTCTTTAAGTTTATCATAGTTAAAAGTCTTATTGAACATTTTTTTATAGCTATGTAGTTATTATTTACTTGTTAATTGAGCCTTTTGTCTTGATTCGAATTGAGTTGAACAGCTGGTTTGAGATTTATGTTCACGTAAACTGCATTACCTTAATTTATCCAAATATTATACAAACAAGTAACATGAAAAAATTAAGTCAATTCCTACTTTTTAAGTTTAAATTTTTTTTCTTACATGCGGCGTGATCTATTGGTAGATAATTGCAACTAAAAATCTAAAGTAAAATATAAATTAATTAAATTTAATGAAGGAATTAATATTTGAAAAAACTGTATTAACATCCAGTGTCCTCCACTAAAAAAATGTATTTGAACTTGAGTGGATGAATAAAAAGTGTTTTATGAACGATTGAAAATTTGAACAAGAGTGTGAATTAATAGTAGGAATTGAATGAAATAAACACCGAGGAATGCCGAATTATAGTCATAGAACCGAAAAGGCCCAAAATTCGTTAATCCGCTATAGTCTGTCAAATATGAGTGATCGCCTGCTGAGTTTTGGTCATCATTATAAGTGAAAAAGTGCTGTAACGTCTCGGCTTATGCTATACCTATAACGATAAGCCCACTTTCAGGTTCATGGTAACACTTTAATTTTTATTTACAAGCATATATATATATTATATTGAACTTTACAGGGCCTGAATGGCCGAGTGGCTAGCGCTCTGGCGTTCGGTACCACAGGTTTCGGGTTGGAGTCCCGGCGGTGCCATGGTTGTTTGTAGTGGTTCGGAATCCACTTTAAAAAGTAGGTCTCGGTCTAATCGGCTCGTAGAGAGTTGCGGGGGCATTGGTACTCCGTGTCCGTAGCTTATCTTCAAATGACACGCGCCCCCTGGGTAATGCAAAGTGAGTACGTCTATGCAGCACTTGCCTTAAGGCATCCAAGACGTCCATGTCTGTGTTTGCCAGCTGCATTAGAAAGAGAAAAAAATAGAACTTTATTTAGAAGAAAAACGAAAATCAAGAATATAAGTTCCATGCAAAAGTGCAGTTCACTCCAAGACTGGAGATTTTTTTTAAAGTTCTCAAATGCAAACAACGGGTCTGCTCAGGCTAACTATCACACGGCGCGGTTCACGAAACCACAAGGGGCTCACTTTGGAAACAGATGGGAAAACTCCTGCCTATTCAGGAACTTAGCAGAAAAAAGAATAAAACACTTCTCATTTTTAAGTTTGTAAATTACATGAGAAATAATTAAATACATCATTACTGTGACATATATATCAATATGTTAAATGAAACATGTTGTGATGGGTACTCATCTTTATAAAAAATGTGGCACGGATAATAAATAAAAAAAAAGTCGAGAACACTTATTTGGGCATTTATTCTCAGCACCCTATATAAAATACCGTATCCGTCTCCTTCATCAAAAATCGCCTTTCAAGGCAAAAGGAGGGAGGGTCGGCTTCCCTCACTTCTCCATTAGACTGTAAATAGCGAAGGATATCTTATTCTCTTGTCGCGCGCACCAAAATTACTTATTCTATGCATCAATTGGCAATATTTGTTAGGCGTCTTCGCCGATATTGGCATGACAGGGACGGATTGTCCTATAGGCTACCTAGGATACAGCCTAGGGCTTCAAGATCAAGAGATTCAAATTGCCAGCAAAATTAGAATTGCACTATTCTAAAAACAGTAAACACTGAATCGAAAATAAGGAGAAATTATGCACATATGACTAAACAAACATGAAAATGTAAATTTAAATATTTAAAATTCATACTTAAACTGTAAATGCGAATTATCATGAAATAAATTTATCTGAATTGAATTTGCTTTAATCTTCAATATATTGAATATGTTTAATTTAATTTGATAGAAAATAGGATGATTTTTTTTTGCCTATTTTATTTTCGTAGTCAAAGATTTTTATTATTTGAATTTTGTTTCTTTATAAATGGTGTGTGTTATGTTCGATTAGTTATTTTTACATATAGGGTGCTGAGAATAAATGTCCAAATAAGTGTTTTACTTTGTGTCACATTTTTCGTAAAGATGAGTACCCATCACAACATGTTTCATTTAACGTATTGATATATATGCCAGTAATGATGTATTTGATTATCTCTCTTGTCATTTACAAACTTACAAATGGGAGATGAAAGGGTCTCATAAGTGAAATAGCCGAGTACCTCTTTTCATCTAAATCCGGCCCTGGGCATGGAGTAAAGTTAGAAGCTAGCTGTATAGGTAGGTGGTTTCGAATTTATAGTTATCAGTTACGAACCTTCTAATATGGTATCGCAAACGGCAATGGCTTTGAGTCAGTGGAATGCACGCTACAGGGCGCCTGGCTCAGAACTGTCCGTGAACTAACCGATTTCTAACAGTCCGCTGTGCAACTAGGGTACCAAGTGCAGTTCGAATTACTGCCGCAGACGAAGTACGATGCGCCACAGCCGTCTTCCCCCTCAGTTGTGCCACGTGGCCCCCCGAAACCCGGTCTTCTTGAGATAGTACCATCCCCAAACACGATAGCTCCCAACTCAAGCTATAAGTTGGGTACCAACTTATAGCTTGAGATAGCTCCCAACAAACACGCACAGTAATGCACATTCCGGCCCAAGTCTTTCTGCAATATCGCGGAAAGAAAATCCACTTTCCCGTAGCCTGATTATACGCTCTCGTTCAAAATCGGTCACCCCTTGTAATATGATTTGTAGAGACGATAGTTCTGCAGGACCTTGACGCCCTTAAAAAATCGCAACCTAATAAGCCTCTAACCGAGGGTAAAATCACAAAATGTGTTGGCCTCAGCCAACACATTTTGTGATTTTATCCTAGGTTCGGAGGGGTAGCCTAGGGATGTGAGTAGGGATTGCAATACCGGGATACCGAATACCGGTATTTTGAGCCATTTGGTACAATTTTGTAATACCGGTATTCACATGTTTATATACCGGTGTTTCGATATTTACTAGAAATTTAGAATTCTTATGTGAAAACTATAAATTCTTATCTATTAAAACAAGATTTAGTTGTGAAGAAAGTGTGTAATATTTCGATAGTTTTTAAATTAGTAAGTTTGTTATTCAGATTGTATTTGCATATCATACTTTAGAGTTCAAAATATTTTTCAGATTTATTATATATACTCTAAAATAAATTAGAATTGGCGGTAACTAAAAAGTTTTCAACAAACCAAACTACAGTATAGAAATCAGCTGTATTCAAAACAATCCGGCGGGAAATAGATTTATTTGAAGATGAGGGATTTAAAGGTAAATGCTTGGAAAAAGTTTATCGCGCTTTGCTAAAAGTTCCACCGACAAGCGTAGATGCTGAAGGAGCGTTTTCGACAGCTGGCAATTTTTGCACGAAATTACGTTCCAGGCTTAATGATAGTACAATTGATGCATTATGTTTTTCACAGATTACATTTCAAAAATTTGTAATACTACTACAGACTGAATAGTGATATTTACACTTTTTTGTGATTTAAATAAATAAGATGTTCCTTTACTCTTTTGTGATTCATTGTATACTGTTATAATTTATAATCACCCCTCAAAACACTTCCGCTCAAATTCCTAACCAAAACACTCCTTGTCCGAATAATAATACTGAAATCTATCGACTACTGTTCATTCTTAAGGAATTCGCTCAACTGTTCTCCTCAGACGGCATCCAAACCACGTTCAATAACCTTCAAGCTGCCACCAACAAGGAAGCTAAATTATTCGTCATTCTGCATGGATTTTCCTCTTTCCTCAACAAATCTAATTAATGTCTGCTCCCTTCACTGGACAGTTACTCGTTCCATTTTATTTCTCTCCCTTGTATTTTAATTACTTTCATCACTTGTTATTATAATAATATTAATTAAAAAAAAAAAACTTCACTCTATGAAACTTGTTTTTAGTGTTTGGGCAAGATTCCTTCTAGTCTTTACCGCTTTCTTTCCCCAGCAATGCTCTTTCATCTTTCCGATGGGCAATCCAAGATAGATGCGCAGCCACGGAGCTTCGACAAAACTCAAATCATCATCAAATACTTAGACTGTGATCGTTTAATGTCATAAGGGCTGCACCGACTCACTTAGCACTACCCAGGGGGCACGTGTGACTTGAAGATAAACTATAGACGTGGAGTAACAATGACCCGCAACGCTCTACGAAAGTATTTAAAGTGGATTCCGAATCGGCATCACCGAAACTCGAACTCGAACCCGAAACCTGTGTCACCGAGTGCCAGAGAGCTAGCTACTCACCTATAAGGCCCCTTTTTACATATATAAACGAGTTAATAAATTTTATTTTCGAAGCTGGGAAACAGCTGGTAACGTATACGTATACGTGAGCCATACGTGAAAATAATATGCATAATTTTCAAAAGTAGGGTTAGTTTTTTTTTGTACAGTTTATGGTTAAATTATAGTAATACTTGCAGCCGTTATCAAGTCTATGCATCTCTGAGTTAAATTTAATATATTTTTTATTTTGTAATAATGTCAAAAAGTATTAATGTTAAAGGACAAAATTAAATAGAAGCGGTCATAAAAATAACAGCATTATTACCTTCTGATGAGGGCAACGGACGTACCGATTATGGAGTCCATTGTGGTATTAAGTACCACTAAACCTCCATATCTTAAATTAATTAGAAAATTTTGCAGTAACTGCTTAAATTAAAAGAATCCTAATGGCGAATATAGAAAACAACAATAAATTTTAGTCGTTGCATGTGTCGCCATCTAGAGTTTACAATTTCAACTTTTGTAATATAGCTAAATTTTTTTGTGATTAAATGATTTTAACGAGCCAATTTTAATTGCTTTTACAAAAACCCTCTACTGAAAAAAGAAATCGTATTTTTTTATCCTGGTAAATATAATATTTAATTTATATTTAATATTTAATTTATACACTAATATAAATAAAAATTTGTTAGAATTAAATGTAATTGTTAATATTTATTTAATTTTATTTAAAATAAAATAAACAATATGAATTAAAAAATGCAATGGAAAATATTAATAAATAATATTTTTAAAAAAAATTGTAATCGTCTAATGCCGATGTACAGTTTACCCATGGGTATCTGCATTTTTTGTGTTTGCATTTTTTGTTTCGAAGACAAATTTGTATACTACTTAAAAGAAGTTTATGTCAATTTTTTTGATGGCTGTACAAAATTTTTTGAGGTGTAGCACCTCGACGATCATAACGTCTCAATTCAGATTTAACAATCTCTGAGTAGGTGGGAGGTTTCTTTCTCGTAAAACGACGCAAATCACCACAGTAGATTCTTGGGTAAGAGAGCTCTTCTGCAAGATCATCAAACAATATTGACAAAGGCATTTGGTCTTCACCAGGTGCTAATGCCAATCCAGCATCAATGTTGGTATTGAGTTTATTAATGACCGTTTTGGCTGGAGCGGGATTTACGAATGAATCATCGTCGTCTATATCAGACTTCTCTTCCGAAGAGATAGGATTCAGGTCAGCGAAAGCATTTGAACCTTCAGGAAACGATTCTGATCGAAATGTTTCGAGCCATTCCAAATCGATATTAACGTTTTGTGATTGGTATAAAGGCTTGTTCCTTAGATACAAAGCCGCATTGTAAACACGATTGGGATTAACGCATTGATACATAAAGTGCGATTTGAAAGAGAGACGTTTCTTCAATGATGGATTTAATACTAGTAGCGCCATTTATGTGTCAGCCCAACTGTTATGTTGTACTAAAAATTGAAAATAGTCGTCCAGAAATAACTTCAGGAGGGCCTGAATGGCCGAGTGGCTAGCGCTCTTGCGCTCGGTACCACAGGTTTCGGGTTCGAGTCCCGGCGGTGCCATGGTTGTTTGCAGTCGTTCGGAATCCACTTTAAAAAGTAGGTCCCGGTCCTAATAGGATCGTAGAGCGTTGCGGGAGCATTGTTACTCCGCGTCCGTGGCTTATCTTCCAGTGACACGCGCCCCCTGGGTAATGCAAAGTGAGTACGTCTGTGCAGCACTTGCCTTAAGGCATCCAAGACTAAGCTGTCTAAGTGTTTGCCAGCTGCATTAGAAAGAAAAAAAAATAACTTCAGGATACTTTGTTTAGGGATAGATTGGAATACTTTGTTCCTGGAAATAATTTCTAAAATTCAATCATCGACAGAGATTTGTGCTGCATTTGGAATGTCTGGTCTTCTTTGATTTATAGTACTTCTATTTATTCTATGTCGGACAGTGTTTCATCAGAAATTGGGAAACCATCTTGGATAAATGCAACTTCAAATGGATAAACGCAACGCAAAAAAATGTAAACAATGATTTGAAATTACTTGGATCTCAAAATCTAGTTTTAAAATCCGTTGTAAGCTCTGCAATATAGTATATATTTTATTGAACTTCCTTCATTTTTTCTTCCACAATTTTAGAGATTTAATATTTTTGACTTCGGGGCCTGAAGGGCCGAGTGGCTAGCGCTCTGGCGCTCGGTACCACAGGTTTCGGGTTCGATTCCCGACGGTGCCATGGTTGTTTGTAATGGTTCGGAATCCACTTTAAAAAGTAGGTCCCGGTCTAATAGGATCGTAGAGCGTTGCGGGGGCATTGTGACTCCGCGTCCGTAGCTTATCTTCAAGTTACACACGCCCCCTGGGTCATGCAAAGTGAGTACGTCTGAGCAGCACTTGCCTTAAGGCATCAGCTGCATTAGAAAGAAAGAAAAATGTTTTTAACTTCAGGTCATTTTTATAATGTAAAATACACTGTTCTTCGGAGTCATATTTGCAGGGTTTTTAACTTTGGCTCAGTTGTTGGAAGGAAAAACGCTCTCTTCAACTTATACACGGATGGATAGGCCGAAATAAGAAATGATAGTGCATCAGAAATATTAATAGAATACTGTAAATAAATGGAAATTAAAATTTCTTTAATCTTATAATTTACTTTTTCAGTGTTTTGAATGCAAACCTTACGAAAAAAAAAAATATCCTTCTTCAAGATCCGTATCTGAATCCGAATAGTCCGTCGAATTCTTTTCATTGATTGGAATGTCTGGAAGCATGTCATCTTCCAATTCAATGCTTTCAGTACCAGATTTGCACTTAATCATCCTTCCTGACTGAGCATACAGTTATAGATGCATGCATAGCTGGTAGGCGTGAATCCTCTAACGCTCACAAGTGAAATGTTCAAACTTATGACCACTTTTCACTTGGGTATAGTTGTTTCTGTTAGATATTTAGTATTTCTTTGAATCGGTGTTTTTCTTATCAATGCTAATTTTGTGAGAACGCCTGGATGTGCTAAGGGAGCCTACCAGAATTGGCTTAGTTTTATTAATTATTCATCGAATTATTGAAGATGACATTAAACGATGAAATGGCTGAGTCAGCAAAAAAGAAAACAAGATTGGATTTTAATTTATAATTTGTTTGTGTATTTTTTTTAGAAGTTAAAATTTTGTTTTGTACAATAATTATTAGTTTTAATGTCCCCTTTTTTAAGCATCTGAACAAAATAAATGCAACGTAAAAATTATTTAGCATTTGTTAAAGTCGGCTACAGATATATTTCCTATTACTTATAGTTTAAATTGATCTATCGAGCTTTCATAAATGGTTGCATTTTATTTTTTAGGCCGAGACAAAATCCATGGGGAGTACCCGACTTCTGTCGTCATCCATTTAGATCAAACCTATTTTAAAAGATTTGTTTACCACACCTAGAGATTGGCTTGGTTTAGGTTTAGGTTTAGTTTGTAGCTCTACGGTCATCTTGTGCACACTTTAGTTTAGTACATCTTAGTACACTTAGTTTAACGTGGATACGAACCACTCACAAACTGCCAGAATTTGATCTTGAAGCCAGTTGGCTATAAAAATGGCAGCTATACTGGGAGGATCGAAATCTATGCTAGCCAGTTGGCTATCAGGCAGAACCCAGAGGTTGGAGCATAGATGTCGATCCTCCCAGTATAGCTGCCATTTTTTTAGAGTTTTCATTTAGGCTTACATACCAGTTTTGAACTTTAGATTTTTTTTTCGAAGAAACTATATAGTACTTTCGAGAAAGTATATATACTACTAAACTTTTTACTATATTGTATTTTTAAAAACTCACAATTTTTTTGAGATTCTTGAAGTTCAGAATTCAAAATTTTCTTGGTCAAAAATACGTATACAATAAAAGCAATAAAAAAAACACAATACACAATAAAACCAAACGTATATAATAAAAAAAATGCATTTTCTATACCTCGTTACATTTTCTACTACAAAAATACATTTTCTATTTCTTTTCTCACACATATTAAAATCACATTGCACTCAAACGTGCTTTGTACCGGGAATAGGGACAGCATAAAAAAATTGCATAAAAAATATTCTGTAACTTCATAAACAGCTATAAAATACATTGTTTTCAACACACTGAAAAACAATTACGTGGTAAATATGGACTGCACAGGAGAATCCTACATAGAAAACTTGTAAATCAAAACCTCGCAATGTAGCTAGAAATGGGTTTCCAAACAAGTAAAAATTGAATTGACACACCAGAATATTTCAAAATGTTTTGTTTGCATCTATAGATTCCAATGCGTGTATTTAAACTATTCACCGTATTCAACTACGCGGATTTTGTTGTAGAGAATTGGTTCGAAATCACTTTCGTTACTTGAAGATGCTACCTCGCATATTATCAACTTTGTGGTAATGGGATGCTATAATAATATCGGGTGCGCCATCTGTTGGATTCTTTTTCAATTCCTACTATTAGCTCACATTCTCCCTATATATATCTTGTTCAAATTTCCAATCGTTCATAAAATACTTTTCATTCCTCCACTCCAGTTCAAATACATTTTTTTTTTTGAACTTGTAGTGGATGACACTGGATGTTAATACAGTTTTTTCAAATATTAATTCTTCATTAAATTTAATTCATTAATTTTAGTTTTTTTTACATTTAAGTTACATGTACCTAATAATAGAGGGCACCAGATAAACTTAAAAAAATGAATGAAAATTATTTATAAGGGACTTTTCTGCATCAGAGTGAAAAAAAATAGGAATTGACTTTAATTTTTTTTTTTTTTATAGTACTTGTTAATTTGCATGTTATTTTGAAAGCCATCTGTTGTTTTCTTTTTGAATTAATTTTTATTCATAATATAAACACTTATATATATTGTTCTAATGCAGCTGGCAAACGCTCAGATAGTTGTCTTGGATGCCTTAAAGTAAGCGCTGCACCGACTTTACTCACTTAGCACTACCCATTAGGTGCGTGTAGCTTGAAGATAAGCTAAGGACGAGGAGTAACACTACCCCCGCAACGCTCTACGATCCTATCAGACCAGGACCTACGGTTTAAAGTGGATTCCGAACCACTCACAAACATTTATGTTACCGCCGGGACTCGAATCCGAAACCTGTGTTTCCGAGCGCCAGAGCACTAGCCACCCAGCCATTCATGCCCTTTATGCGTAATATGCAAGTGAAGAAATTTTTTTATCTGTCAATTAAATTTAGTAATGTTCCAGAAACCCTTTTAAAGAATTCATAATGTAGAAAGGAATTACTTAACAAAAACTATTTAGTAGTGGATGAAAAACAACAATAACATTAAAAAAAAAATAATTGGAATTTAGAGTAGCTTCAGTTTCAGCAATTACAAAGGCCTGAATTAAAAAAAAAAATATGAATGAAACCTTTCTTAAGAAATTCTCCAAAGAGTAATTGAAGCAGTTCACAATGCAACAGACTTGAACGTGGTTGAATGTTTATGAGCCTACTTAGAGAGAAAATTGGAAATGAATGAAATCTTTAAAAGAAAAGGGGAAAAAAAAAAAAAAAAACATGAACAAATATCACGCAAAACAACTACCTGTAAACCAAAAAAAACCTTGAATTTCATAATTTCTAAAATGCTAATACAGAAATTATAGAAAATTGAGACTTACCAATAGGCAATTCATTATGCTGCGTTTTTCATGAATCGAAAATTATCCTTCCACTCAATCGTTTATGTATTGTTTTTAAAAGCTTTAAAACTGTATTGCATTTATCAATGCAATACAGTTATTAAGATTAAAAAAAAAACCACAATTAACGTTCTTTAAAGCTTATAAGAATATATATATATATATATATATATATATGTGTGTGTGTGTGTGTGTGTGTGTGTGTGTGTAGACTTCAGCCGCTTCCAATAGATTCATCCCGGCCTAGCCCACCATTTTTGTAGACTTCTCTGCCAGTCTAACAATAGAGAGTTTTTGCATACCGTACGTTAGTTACCGTAGGACGTCCGTTAGCTTTTTCTCCTAGCGCGCATGCTCATAGGAAATTATGTTTCCTATGAGCATGCGCGCTATAGTAGAAAAAGCTAACGGACGTCCTACGGTAACTAACGTACGGTATGCTAAAAACTCTAATAGCTGGACTTTTGCAGTGGGTGTCTAGGGGATTTGACAGACACAATGAAGTAATGGGATGTTTCTTTAAATAAAGCCATTTAATTACACGCAATTTTACAATGATATTTACATTAGTTATTAATTAAGTGCTAAACATATTATCTCGCTGCTTGACGCAGCCTGCCCAGTCTCGCCTCCTCTCTCGTTGTCTGAAAACGTTCTTCTCTTCTCTCTTCATCTACGGGGATCTGTCCAATTCTCCTGGGGTCAGAGTTCAAAGTTGAATACAAGCAATTGTGATGTGTCGCCGCCTGCTGATTACCACACAAGCAAATCCTACACACACACACACACACACACACACACACACACATATATATATATATATATATATATATATATATAATTGCAATATAGATTTCTTGGCAATATATAAATTGCAAAGAAATCAAATTCCCTCTACAAGAGCATTATTCATTAACATTACTGTATGTATTTAGTACATAGACAGAAATGCAATGCTTGTAAAATTGGTCTCAGGAAACATTATAACTTTGACAACACTAGGGTTTGATAATAAACTGTATATTATTTTTTGCCATGTTTTACCATTTACTTTAAACAATCTGTGTTTAAGATAAACAATAAATAAAACGGTAAAAGCTCTACAGATATCCCAAAATAATATAATTCTTAGTTAGCAAAATATTATTATTTATTGCCGGTATGAACGGCAACGGACGTATCAGTTACGGAGTGCCAGGAAGAGCAGTACCTCAAAACCCTCACCATTTTAAAACATGAAAAATTAATAGTAATTGTGCCTGTTCGTCGCCCACGTACAAGTGGGATGTGGATAGAATCCTCTACAGCAGGGGACACCAAATTAGGGCCCGCGGTCCAAATCCGGCCAGACAGTATTATCAATCCGGCCCGCGACAGCGAATAGCTTATTGTTGCTGTAATAAGTTGGATAAAAAAACACAGAATGATAATAACTCGGTTTTATTGACTTGCAAGATAAAGCTTAATGACAAGCATAATAAGCATAAAATTTAACTTAAGCATAACAACTAACAAATAATTGAAATGAATCCCACTAACATTATAAACTAGTGAACATCCCGCGGTTATCCTCGGTAGCTATGTCGGGGTAAAGAGTATCGCATATGTATGTATATCGATGTTTGGAATGTCCTGAATCAAACATATGTTTTTTATCCTGAAAATCCCTCAGGAACGGAAAAGCTAAATGAACGCGAATGAAACCGCGGGGTATCATCCACTTGTAAATAAATACTAAGGAGATTTCTGTAATTGTGATTTTTCACTGACAATAGTTTGTAGTTGTGGATCAATTTTACTTGCACCAATAAGAGATTTAAGATGCTCATTGGTTAACTTAGATCTGTAAACATTCTTTGTGTACTTTATTTTGGAGAATGTTTTCTCACACAAGTAAGTAGTACCAAAAACAGAAAACCGCCCACTAGCAAATTTATGTAAATTATCAAATTGTATTAGTGGAAGACTCTTATAAAACTCCAAAAAAGATGAGTTTTGATATTTGCACTTAATTATATCACTGCACTGTAAATCAATAATTTCATTTGAAGTTCCGTGGATAGGGTTTCAATGTCAGTATCAAAAGGATTTTGAAAAATCTTAATTTCATTTGCAAAGTCTGAGAAACGAGTATCAAAATTTATCTTCAAAGCACTCAAAACTTCGACTGCAAAATCGACGGGAAATTCAGTCTTTTAGTAGTTTTTAAATGTGTGAAATATTTTTAATATTATTTTCAATAACTGACCAGATGAATATTTCACATGTTTTAAAATGTGTGAAATATTTTTTACGTAATTGTGATTGAAACAATATTATTTTCTGAACCAGCGAATTTAGCAAGCGTATGCTCGCTCGGAGCGCGTACTCGGCGACTAGTCTAGAAATTATAGATAATGGCAGAAAAATGAAAACGGTTTTGGCCCTTGGTACTTACTGGAGTAAACAATATGGCCCTAAGGCTGGAGAGTTTGGAGACCCCTGATCTACAGCATGATTGTTAGTTTTTCGATTCTGTCGCATTGGTAGTCATGATGTCTGTCGGGAGCCATCTCCCATATGACACGGAATTGTTGGCCAGTTCTCCTGTCCTCTGGCTTTTCGTAGGATTCATAAATGGTGCATGAGGCTTACCAGAAACTTATATATAAGGGAGGGATTAAAGGTAAACAGTAAAAAAAAAAAAAGATAATAATTTCACAGATATCAAAATTTGCAACAGTTATAAAATAGTCATATAGTTATCAAGATTCTACTTGCTACATGATAACTACCGGTACGAAAGTTCCAGTCAGATATTATATACCACGAGAATGTCCACGTTTTTTTATGAAAAATTAATAGCATTAACTGTAATTGCATCAATTTAAAAAAAAAGAATAAAAATTAGTTAATATGATCCTTAAAAACTGACTAGCAAAAACCATTAGTATAAATACGTATCTGAAAAGTAAATTCTCCGCAGAATGCAGTGCGTTAAGTAAAATAAAGAAGTTGTCCTGGTAAACCCTAGATGGCGCCACCTTTTATCTGATACTAATAAATTAAATTACTGAATGAAATTTTGAAACAATTGGCTATAAAAGTAAAATTATTTTGAAAGCTAAAATAAATTAATACAATTTTAAAAAGTTAAAAATAAATTAATAAAATTGTTGGTATGAAGAATTGACATTTTATTTTTCCCTAATTGAAATTCATAACATGCCAGCAATTAGGATCAAACTTAAAGTAGTAATAAATTATAGTTTAAAAACACTGAAAAACACGCTTTTAGATTTAATCAAACTAAAAAGTAAAAAATAATTGTTAACATAAGAATAAAATGACTGACGAGAAAATGAATGTCACTGTTCTAAAAGCGTGGGGTGCTCGATATCAATCGTTATAATTTTTCACTCGTTTCATTCTGAAATGCAGAGTTAGTTTAAAAATGTCATTCAAAGCACCCCACGCTTTTAAAACAGTGACATTCATTTTCTCGTCACTAATGTTATTCTTATGTTAACAATTATTTTTTACTTTTTAGTTTGATTAACTCTAAAAGCGTTTTTTAACTATAATATTTAAATGAGGTCCCGGGACGGAGGACTGAAACTATAATTTAATTGTAAGTAAAACAAAGGCTAAATGCGAATAGGTCGAGCCAGCCAGGATTCGAACAGGCGCGTTATCCGTTGTGCCGTTGTCCCACGTAGGTTTGAATGTATTTACTGAATACTTTTATTCTACATGGGTTAAATTGCTCTTCATAAGTTAAAATATACCCTGGCGATCCTAACCATGATGAGATAATAAACTTATCAAAATATTTTAGTGTCGTCGGTCCTTGATAAGTCTACAACGTTTAAATTAAATCGGATAAGCTTAAAGTAGGGCAAAATCGAGCCCAAAGAGTCAGTTACAAACAAACAAACAAACATACAGGTGAAACTAATATAAAAGCGTATTAAAAAGAATCAACTGTTTTCGTTCTGAAAAATGTCTGTAAATGTTTCTTTGCAGCGTAAATAGTGTATATGAGGAGAAACAGATCTCCAGGGGGAAAAGTGATGCGCCGAAGAAGATGGCTTTTCAAAGGCTGTGTGTGTTTAATCACTCATCCTGGCGATCCTGATCAGGATGAGATAATAAACTTATCAAAATATTTTAGAGTCGTCGGTCCTTGAAAAGTCTACAACGTTTAAATTAAATCGGATAAGCTTAAAGTAGGGCAAAATTAACTCCAAAGAGTCAGTTACAAACAAACATGCAGGTGAAACTAATAAAAGCATATTAATAAAATAGAGAGCACTTAGAGAATGTCAATTTCAATTCATAAATGCTTGCTACGGGATAGACTTATACATCAGTAACCCGTTTAATTTTTATCCCATTTTTACTTGCGTTATAATAAATAAAAAAATTAGGCTAATAATAGTTAAATAACGGGCCTGAATGGCCGAGTGACTAGCGCGCTGGCGCTCGGTACCATAGGTATCGGGTTCGAATCCCGGCGGTGCCTTGGATATTTGTAGTGGTCCGGAATCCACTTTAAACCGTAGTTCCCGTTCCTAATAGGATCGTAGAGCGTTTCGGGGGCATTGTTTCTCCGCGTCCGTGGATTATCTTGAAGTTACACGCGCCCCTGGGTAATGCAAAGTGAGTTACGTCTGTGCAGCGCTTGCCTTAAGGCATCCAAGACCAAGCTGTCTGTGTTTGCCAGCTGCATTAGAACAAAAAAAAATAGTTAAATAACTCTCTGTATGCTTGTGCAAGGAATTTGAGAAACCAGGATAATATTCTTCCTACCAGATGTGTAGAAATTAATTTATTTGCTATAATGGATGAATGTAGAATGTTTAAGAAATTTTATTGAGTACATTCCATTCTTATAAATAGATTTATATCGTAGTTTATATAATAATGTAGCACTTTAGGTTGATAATTTCTTTTCTATCA
The DNA here is from genome assembly GCA_021605075.1 of Caerostris darwini. Taxonomy (NCBI): domain Eukaryota; kingdom Metazoa; phylum Arthropoda; class Arachnida; order Araneae; family Araneidae; genus Caerostris; species Caerostris darwini. The sequence goes on along the minus strand of BPLQ01015724.1, from coordinate 362,140 downwards.
AGTGATTAGAAGTCATTTTAACAATTTGTAATCAGTTTCGTCATGTATTTAGAAGTTTGTTGTTTTAATATATGCGAGGGCAGCTGGGTGATTTTTTTAAAACTATCTGTATTATTGGCGAGAATTAAGCGCTACTACTGTCATACAAAGATTTTTACAATAAATGCTTCATTTTTTTTCAAAAACTAAATAATCGTAAATTGAGATTTAAAATATTTTAATTTAGATTCTAAATATTTGTATTAATATTATAATATATATATATATAAATAGATATAGTATTCTATCTATTTAGATATAGTAATTATTTTTTTTATATTTTGCACATTTTAAGAAAGAAAATTTATATTCTTTGTTAAATGTAACGCATAATTTACCCAGTGTATTTCATTGTTTATTTTTGTAAGGTAGAACTTTCATATATCGGCGCAAATGCATATTTTTGATTAATAAATCTATGTTTTTTTTTCTTTCTAATGCTGCGGGCAAACACAGACAGCTTGGTCTTTGGATGCCTTAAGGCAAGCGCTGCACAGACGTACTCACTTTGCCTTACCCAGGGGGCGCGTGTAACTTGAAGATCAGCCACGGACGCGGAGTAGCAATGCTCCCGCAACGCTCTACGATCCTATTAGGACCAGGGCCTACGGTTTAAAATGGATTCCGAACCACTACAAACATCACTGGCACCACCGGGACTCGAACCCGAAACCTGTGGTACCGAGCGCCAGAGCGCTAGCCACTCGGCCATTCAGGCCCTTAATAAATCTATGTATATTAATGCAAAATGAATATGCTGTTGCTCTAACGCAGCTATCAATACAAAGACAGTTAATTTTTGTTTGCCATAAGCGAGGGCTGCACTTCCATTACTCATTTAGTAGTGTAGTTTAGTAGTGTAGTACTCGTGTAGTTTAGAGATAGGCTACGGGCGCGACTAACACATCCCCACAACGCTATACGATCCTATTTGACAAGGATCTTCGATTTTTAAATGAATTCCTAACCACTACAAACAAAAAATGGCATTGCCGGGACTCGAACCCGAAACCTGTGGCAGCGAGCGCTAACCATTCGGCATGAAGTTGACTCGACTTGTTGGGTGTCTAGTTGGGTCTTTAGTTGAACTTGACTAACAGTTTCAACAATTGTGGGATAAGACCACAGGGTGACAAAAAATCGTAGAGATCATTTTTATATTATCTACTGCTATAATTTTGATAATTTTCCTTTTAAGTAGCAAATTTTTGTACATTCAAACGTATTGATAATTAGTTTTTGTGACTTATTTTAGTGGAAGTCATGCTTTTATAGAAATTTGATGAAGATTGAATAGACTAAGTTCAAGTTTTTTTTTTTTTAAATTTCGGTGCAGCCTGTGTAACTCAAAGACACTTTTATTTATTTATTTATTTTTTATTTCCAATAGCAGATTATGAACAGTTACAGCAAAAAAAAAAAAAAAAAAAAGAGAATACAACAAAACATGCTGAAACAGAGTTCATTAATCTAACATAATGCCAAGTTGTAGTTCTTTTAGCCACTGAAAAGTGTTACCAGCTGCACCACGGGGAGGTAGATCTTCTGCGCACCTCAAAGACACTTTTAACACAAGTGAATAATCTAATAAGTGAATAATCTAATAAGTGAATAATATCATATCAATAGGAATAATAATTCAAAATTTGAATTGAAGAAAAAATACGGCAAGTCTAAATTGGGAGATCCGAGAATCGAATTGGCAAAACTTATGATGCAGCTCTCAATAAGATGGTCTCTAAAGTTGATCCTCCAACATAGACAAGTATGGGTGCCTTTAAATTTAAGTCACCAAGTTATACGCTACCAAATAAAACAAATCTCAAAGAAAAAATGCACCAAAAACTCAAGTGCTGACATCTAAGTGAGGGTGAGCAGAAGATCTACCTCCCCGTGGTGCACCTGGTAGCACTTTTTAGTGGCTAAAAGATCTACAACTTGGCATTATTGTTAGATTAATGAACTCTGTTTCAGCATATTTTGTTTGTTCTTTTTTTGCTGTAACTGTTCATAATCTGCCATTGGAAATAAAACATCTAAGTGATAAAGCTACGTAGGTGAGAAAGCATCCTTCAAGGCCCCTCTACAAGCTTCTTTGAAGAGATCCACGTTAAACTGTATGTCCCTGTCTAATCAGCCCAAAGTGTGCATAAAATGACTGTAGAGCGGCAAACCAAACCAATATTCGAAGAGGCAGATGATGAAAAGTAGCAGCAGCTAATGAGTTCTGGATATTTTTTCAAATACAAGCAAAAATCTAAAGTGTGATATCTAAGTAGAGGTCAAACAAGGCAATATTTCGAATACTGATCCATTAGATGTCATGGTCTGAATGGGTGTTTCTGCAAAATGGAATGGAATCACTAATGGAAATGAAATCACTGAACGGAATGGACCGCTCGCACGGAATTTTGAATTTTTCGCGACCAGATACTAAAATTAATACAAAATAATTCATTCAAATTGTTAAAAGCCTTTCTGGAAGATGATTTTGTCAAAATGTATCCAAACGGTGATTCATAATTTTTTCATCAAGACTCGATACTTTCGCAGTGACAGTGACTACTACTGCTACTACACCACACCACACCACATCACTGTGCCTAGAGCTGAGTTGCCTCTTTACAGTTTGGAAATGATGTGGGCGAGAAAAAGTCTGATTGGCTCTGTGACGCTATACGATCATAGGAGACCGGGGCTTAAAGTGGATTACAAACCACTACAAACACCCATGACACGTCGAGATTCGAACCCGAAACCTGTAATATCGAGAGCCTGAGCGCTAGCCACTTAGCCATCAGGCCCCCAAAACAGTGACTACAACAATGCCGCCATCAGATTTGAACCTTCTGCACACTAGCCACGATCATGAATGTGACGAAATATGAAATGGAAAATATCACTGAAACAGTTACATGACGAGTTTCCTGGCTCATGTCATCTGGCTGGCAAACCTCCGATATGTTCTCTATTTTATTCTCTCGGTGGGTTTGTAATTATGTTTTTATTTACTATATGTTGTAACTGGTAATTATCCTGTTGTGTGTGGGTAAGGGGTATTTCCTTTGTATTTTGTGTGAATCCAGGAATGGTAGTCCCGGTCACACGGTCAGGTCCGAAAGAACCGGTCGGTTTGGTGGGACCCCTTTTTTGGAGTTTTTGCGGGCAGAAAGGAAGACCCGTTGAAAGCAGAGCGAACGATCTGCGACAGTGCGTGAGCCTGGTACACAATTTTTTGCTGCGAGAATGGCTACATGGATAATTTATAATTTATATCTACACTTAGTCGCAAAAGTATGTATGCAGAGTGTATGTGATGATGTCCTATGAAAAAAAAACCAGACCTACAATATTAGTTTTCAAATTAATGATTTATTTCGATTACAGCAAAATCGAACTTAATAACAAAATGAAAGGTAATTAAAAAATACAAATATTTAATTAGCAAGATGAGCTTAACTTAAAATAGGATGTAATTTACATCATAAAAGTAAGTATGCAAGCAAAAACAAAGAGATTAATATTGCAAATTTTACAATTTTTCAAAAAATATTAGTAATTTGTTGGCTGAAAAAATTAGTAATTTGTTGGTTGATTGAGAGCTGTTATAAAGGTCAAAACCTTTATAACAGCTCTCAATCTAGATGGCACTGATTTTACTAAATTTTGAGTGGCAGAAGATGGTATTTTCTGCCACTCCTCCAAAAGGGCTTTTCTTAGATCATTCTTAGTTTTGATCTCTTGCTTTCTAATTTGGCGATTGAGATAATCCCACAAGTGTTCAATGGAATTAAGATCAGGTGACTGCGGTGGGGTTTTCAGCTGTTTTCGCACGTGATATAGCAGCCATTCCCGAACAACCCGAGCAGTATATTTGGGATCATTATCTTGTTGGAAAGTGAAGGATCCATCGAGTCCCAATTTAGAAGCACTATAGCTTAGATTATTCTTTAAAATATTCAAATAGCTATATTGATTCATTATTCCGTCGATTATAACTAAATTTCCTACTCCAGTTGCTGCCATGCAACCCCAAACCATAATCAAACCACCACCGTGTTTTACAGTTCATCTCATGTTCTTTGGTTCTAGAGCTGCATTTGCTTTCCTCCAAACTTTTTGGTGTCCATCTGACCCGTGGATGTTGAATTTACTTTCATCCGAAAAATCACGGAATTCCAAAAATTTGTGTCCTGCTTTACATTTCCTTTTTCAAAATCTATTCTCTTTTTGCGATTCACTTTGCTAACACACGGTTTACTTCGCATATTTCGACCATGGTATCCTGCCTTCCGTAACACACGGCGAATTGTTTCAAGATTGCATGACTTCGCAAAATTGTTTTTCACATGAGTTGTCAATTTTGGTGCGTTAATCGTCGGATTTTTTTTCACATTTCCAACAATATTTCGCCTTTCTCGATCCGTCAAAATGGGCGGACGTCCTGCTCTTGGCTTGTTTAGAGTATTTCCCTCAGCCTGGAACTTTTCTATGATTTTTTGCACTGTTGCAAGACTTTTGCCTATGATTTTAGCAATTTGTCTTTGGGACTTGCTTTCCTTATAGAGCTTTATTATTGCACCCTTTAGATCCATTGGTGATCCATGTGGATCCATTGGTAAATTGTTGATGTACTTAAAGCTAAAACTGTAGCAGAACTTCTAAACTTATCACTGAAATACGAAAAATCACTCGAGAAGTTTCATTCAGCCTATTTAAAAGTCAAATATTCAGAGTGCATACATACTTTTGTGATTTAAATTTCTACTGGTAGTTAACAAAATTACTCTTAAAGTTTTTTAAAATATAATGATTTGGTTTATTTTTCATTACTTTATGACTTGAATCAGAAGCTATAAACAACACTCTCCAAAATAATATTTTTCTTATATTTATTTCAGAACTAGAGCTTTTTCACTTAAGCTATGAGTTGCATACTTACTTTTGCGACTAAGTGTATGTCCATCTTTAATTTTTCCGGTGAGCATTCTTTTTGTTAAAAGGTTTTGAGGCTACTGGTAAATCACTGCCTACACACTCATGGGAATATTTCATTTGAGGTATGCGTAATATTATGATTGCTTCTCTATAAACATTTTTTATTTATTCTGTTTTAAGTGCCAATGCAAAAATCCTAAATTTAATTGTAATTGTATATATTAGTATTCATTAAAAGTAAAGGTAAATTAATTGTTTGTTTCAGTATTAATTTTCGTATTTATTTTAATTGTTTTTATATTAATGTTAATTTATTTGGCCGTCCTACGAGTATACGTAGACTAACGGCATCATTTCTATGTCGGTTTTAACACTATACTTAGTTGAGGGTCTCATTGTTGTCTGCCATCTTTGGAACAGTTTGCCAATCACTTCTTCGACACTATTAAAGCGTGTATTAATGTAGCCGTAATTTTGGACATGTATTTTAAACATTGAACTAAGAAACATTTTGCAATAATGTTATTCTTTTCATGTCTCTTTTTTTTTGTGTATGTGTGTGTGTGTTCGTGCCTCAACGTGTCACACGATCAATTTCCTATATAAAAAATAGGAAATTGACCGTGTGCACGACTCCTTAAAGTTTGTCACGTGACCATTGAATCGCCCTGTATTTAAATTTGTCAAATTATACACAATTTTGAAGTGATTAACATTTCAAACAGGACATGAAAATCTCTCCAATCCTGTTTATAGATGTTTTCAAATCAAACCTTTAAAAGATTCAGCATGTAAATATGAGTTTGAAAGTTCATTTTCTGCATTCGTTCTGGAAACATTTTCTTGAAAATTTAGGTGCCGTTAGGAAGAAGCATGGAGAAAGATTTCATCAAGATATAAAGGAAATGGATAAGTGTTATCGAGGCAGATGGAAATAATACTGGAATGTAAAAAAAATTGATGAAAAGATGTCTTGAGGGAAGAAAAAAAAGTTATTTACGTTTTACATTTTCACAGATGCTCTTTTAGGAGCCTGATGGCCGAGTGGCCGGCGCTCTGGCTCTTGTTACTACAGGGTTCGAGTCCCTGGATGGATGTTTGTTAGTAGTTCGGAATCCAATTTTAAAGAGTCAAATAAGATCGTAGAGCGTTATGGGGGTAGTGCCACTACGCGTCTGTAGTAATTCAAGCTACACGTTCCCCCTGGGTAGTGTTGAAGGAGTAACAGTGGTGCAGCCCTAGCTTATGGTATAGATTAACTGTCTCTGTACTACCAGCTGCACTAGAACAACATAAACGTAATATTAATTTTTATATTATATCTATTATCCATTTACTAAAATTAAAGGACAATGTAGTTTGAGATCATTTGCGGATTAATAAATTAATGTTGATTTTTAAAATTTCAGGATTTCAATAAGCAATCTATTTGTGAAAAAATGTATGCGATAGAAACAAAAATTGTTTCACTTTTTGGAATCAACACAGAAAATAAAGCCATAATAAATCGTTTAAAATTGAAACAATTTTTGAAAAGTCTTTTTCCCCCTGGATTACATAAAAATTGCAATTGTATTAAATATTTTTCTACTAATTTTTTTTGTTAGTTCATGGTCAAAATGAAACAAAATTTATATGCTTTTATATACAGAGTGATTATAATGAAAGTCCCACTTTCAGAATGCTGTAAAAAAAGAAACACTCGTCACAATGAGTTCAAATTTGAACTGAAGATACTTGAAGAAGGGGGAATAGCACGGCATCAAAAAAAAGTTCCAAAGTGTATTAATAAATTACATGCAACTGATTTCATCAACATCTACATTTTTGAAATGTTTGTTATTTTTCATTTTGTAATTTTATTAAATAAATAATTCTTTTTAAAAAAATGGCATTTAATTATCTATTTTGCTTATTAAATCAAAGGGCACGAGACCACCGCTATGTTTCAACATTTGACAATGAAGGAGCTAGTGGACGCTACGCGGCCGAGGATCTCCGTAATAATCTGCAATAAGATAAGTGTATTAATAAATGACTCTGTAAGCGGCATACAGAAAGTGAATTCAGCTGTCAGTGATAGTTTGAATCGAAATGACAAAGTACTTGGCATGTGTTGCACATTCAACCAACTGTAGTGTTCAGTGTGCTGGATTGTTTCGGTTTTTGGACGGAAAAAATGACTTCCAAGTCATTTAACAGTTGTGTCAGTGTTAGTGGAAAGCTTATCTACCACAGTAAGATCATACCCAATTGAATGGGAAAAATCGGTGGAATGTTTTTGAAATGTAAATTCATTGTGATGAGTGGTTCTTTTTTTAACAGCATTTATGAAGTGGACTTTAATTTTAAGAACCCTGTATATTATAAAGCATGAAAAAAAAAACTACACATATTTTGTTATCCTTTCCCCATGCTAAAAGATACAATACTACTGTTCCTACAGCAAGATCATACCAAATAGGATGGGAAGAATCTCCTAAATTCCACCAAATACTAATATTATATATTGTAGTATGTCAGGCAATCAGAACCTTTAGGGAAGGGATGGGCAAACTTTTTCGATCGCAATCTTTCTTTTTGGCGGGCCAAAATAAATTTTTATAAAATTTTAAGAACAATATACAAATATTACAATTTCAATATGTTAATGAGATCAATGAAATTGCGATTTCCTTTTTAAAAGTTCCTCATATTGAGGTTCGAAGTGAGATGGACCGATTCTAAAGAATGAGGCTAAATGCTTGTCTGTCAGTCGACTTCTGAAATAATTCTTTCCAAGGTTCATAGTTGAAAACACTTGTTCACATATATAAGATGAAGCAAACATAGCACTGATTTTCTGGGCGTGAGATGTTAAGTTTGGGAAACTTACTTTCGATAATGATTTGTAACTCTAACTTTGGCATATTTAGAAACAACTGCTTGAGATGATTGTTAGATTGCAACTCAATTAATTCAAACTGCAAATCTTACCTCACCGCTTCACAATTTACGTTGAAAGGCATGGTAAAAATATCCAAATAGAGAAAGTAGAAAGATCATCAGTCCTTTGGAAAAAAGAAAGAAAAAAAAATAATTAATCAAGCTAGAAAAGGAGATGTATTATAACATACAGTAGAACCTTTGTAAATCGAACTTCAAGAGAGACGCCAAATAAATCGAGTTATAGAGTTTTCGACTTATGAAGGATTTCGACTTACGCGGATTTTGTAAGGAAATAGTCGACCTGTAGAGGTCTAGATTCTTTCTGACTTATTTTGAGTTACGTAAAATAAATAAAAATTCAAGTTACAGAGGTAATAAACATGCTTATTTGCAAGTTAAAAGTTACATTATGTACTGCTATAAAAAAGCAAAATAATTCCAAAACAACATTAAAATTAAAAATATTATGTATTAAAAAGTCATTTATTTATTTATTTGCTTTAGACAATTCGATCGTTCTCTATCTATCGCTAGAGTTCAAATGAAATCAATAACAATAATAAGAATTATAAGAATAAGAATATTTCATAGAATTGGTTATTCTATTTACTGTATACTCATACATTGTTTTCTACGAAACAATGACGTGCATTGTCGGCAAATTCTTAAAGTCGGTAACTTATTTTTCTTCGAGCTATAGCGATAATTAGTTTCAAATGATCGAGTTGTAAAGATTGTAAAATCGAACATTGCTATTGTTCGAGATACAGAGGTCCAAATTTTTTTTTTTTTTTTTTTTTTTTTTTTTCTTTCGTGTTACGGAGGGAAAATATATATCAAAATGGCTTGTGGGGACTGACTAATTATTTCAATGTATAGAGTAAATGGAGGTTTTGGGGCTTGAAAGGAAGGGAACAAAAATTTTTTTCGAGTTTTGGAAGTTTTCGACTTAAAGAGGTTCTACTGTATAAATATTTATTTCTTTTAATTTACCTCGGACCGGCAAATTAAAATTCTAGCCGCCGGGCCGTAGTTTGCCCATCCCTGTACTAGCTGCATCACCTCTGTCGAACACGACGGCCGTCTGCGTATTAGCCAATGGCCAGACCCTTTTCCCTCTATTACCCAGAAGTAGAAGAATAACCTATTTAACCAGTTATGAAATCTTGGATTGAAAGTGAAATTGACCGTTCTGCCTGTAACTACGGCTTATTTAACAACAAAGTAACCAAGCAACCTCCATTCAGCGCTGTTTCTGCGCGTGCTCAGACGTCGCATGCGCGCTCCGTTACTGCGCACGATCTGTCCTCTCTCCATGGTATTTGTTTACTGTGCAGATGCTTTCACATGCGCTCCGGGTTTCGGCGCATAAATAATCAGCTTTTTTTCTCGTTTGGAAATAATACTCGGTTCGGATTGCAACTTGTGTGTGTTTGTGCTTTTTTCATTCCAGTGGAATACTTTTAAAAGAATATTCTATTTTTTTTATTAATGGTAAGTTCGAAAAGAATTTTATGATTCTTTTTATTTATTTTCGTTTTGTTATTACTATTAATTATCATTTAGAAAACAATTCCCAGATGATTTTAATTGAAGGAATTATTTTTAAAATTTTGAATGGAATAGAATTTTCAGTAGTAGAATTTAGAACAGAATAGTAAAATAGAATTTTTTAGAATTTTTAGCGAAAAGTGTTGTATTATATGTACTTGTTTGATTTGGAGAAACTTTTTTGATTTAATGAATGTGAAATATATTTAGGGAAAAAATTATAATTTTTTGTGAGATCATAAATTATGTTCTAAACTTAGTTATCACATTAAAAAAATATTTCGATTTAAAAAAATATTGACGACTTACTTGACAAATATCTAAACACAAATGGCTGATGTTTGCTCAGTTTTAACTTCTAATTAAAAATCTGGTTAAGTCAAGACTATTTTATTTTTTAAAATGTAATTTTTATGTAAAATTGCATTGCATTCATATTTTAATGTGTTCAGATTTTTATCGATTTTAAGTATATACATTATAGTAAAAGTGCATAATAATATCAGCATATTTTTAAATGTATTGCTTTTATTTCGATACAATTATTCCATAAATACATTAATATATATATATATTTTTTTTTGGAAGTTAAAAATTTTGTAAGTTACAAACTTATAATATGAAATTTACAAATGTAATTTTTAAATCAATATTGCAATGTTATTTATAATGTAAAACAAATGTATGTAATAATACGAAACAGAGTTAAAACCTTTAAGATAATTTTTGCAAAGTAGAATAAATTTATTAAGAATAATAATTTTTCGTCAATCATATTGTATAATTAACATGTTTTTATTTAAAAATTATTCATCTGGTTTTCCATTATTTTCTATGGAGAATATTAAATATAAATCCTACAGTATTTTTTGCGGGTACCATAATAAGATGTTTTTTCATGATTAATATTATTATGCTATAAATTATTTAAAATACAAAATTTGATTACTTATGCCTTCTATTTATGAAATGCAAAATTAAATATTCTTTTCTAATTGAGTTATCATAATACAATTCAATGTTTATTAATTATTATCGTAATAATGTTCAAATAGAATGTCTAATTGAATTAAATAAAAAAGAATTTTTTTGTAAAAATTTAAATGTAATAGTTTTTTTTATCAAGCATGATTTATCATTTATTTATAATTTGATAATTTTTATTTAAAATTGTATTATTATGGTGAGCGACTAAAAATATCGTAATTTGCTGGTTTAGTATAATTTTTCAAATTATTTATATTTTTTTTTCTAAATTTATTAAATTAATTTTATAAACAATTTTGGCAAACATTCAGACTTCGATTATTTTACAAGCCTTCGATTTTTATTATAATGTAAACATGGATATTTTTTTCTAGTAAGAGATGTATAAAACAAATCGTAAATTATGAAATTTTTTAAAATTCGTGGCTGCTTTTTACAAATTTATTTAAAACAAATGATGTTGGGGAATTATTGGTCTGTATTACTAATAAATGCTTTCATTGAGGCTTGATGGCCAATTGGCTAGCGCGTTAATACTTCAGGTTCGAATCCTGACGGCGGCATGGATGTTTGTTAATGGTTCGGAATTCACGTTAAGCTGTAGATCCCGGTCTAATTAGCCTAAAGTGTGCAAAAAAATAACCATAGAGCAACAAACCAAACCAAACCTTTCGGTTATTTCATTTAAACTAGGATTTCTAAAATAATATTGTGATTTCTTAAATTATGGACTTTAAATGTCACTTTATAAATAAGTCGTTTCCTCCTATATTGAAATATCCTTTTTCTTTTTTTCGTTTTCAAGGTAAAATTTTAGCTAATATTTTCAAGGAAATGAATATGCGGGCAACTTTCCTTTAAATTGTGTTTGAACTAAATTTTAAGTTTATTTCCCTTTAATCATTCCTCTTATTATGACGTACTGGAGTAAAAATATACTATAAAAATATAATAGTGCTATTTTTGTTTTCTGCATAATACGAAAGAAAAATGACATAAGACAACATACTTATCTTTAGAAAAAAGTAATTTATGACAAGTTTAATTTCTGCTCTATTTATTTCTGATATTCAACTTTATGTTGTATTTTATATTGAACTATATATACACTGAAGTGACAAAAGTCATGGGATACCTCTTAATATCGTGTCGGCCTTCCTTTCGCCCGGCGAAGAGCAGCAACTCGACGTGGCATGGACTCAACAAGTCGTTGGAAGTCTTCTGCAGGAATATTGAGCCATGCTGTCTCGATAGACGTCCATAATTGTGAAAGCGTTGATGGTGCAGGATTTTGGGCACGAACAGACCTCTCGATGATGTCCCATAAATGCTCGATGGGATTCATGTCGGGCGATCTAGGTGGCCAGATCATTCGTTGGAATTGTCCAGAATGTTCTTCAAACCAATTGCGAACAGTTGTGGCCCGGTGACATGGCGCATTGTCATCCATAAAAATACCATCGTTGTTTGGGTACATGAAGTCCATAAATGGCTGCAAGTGATCTCCAAGTAGCTGAACATAAGCATTTCCAGTCAATGTTCGGTCCAGTCGCACCAGAGGACCAAGTCCATGCCATGAAAAAACAGCCCACACCATTACGGAGCCACCACCAGCTTGAACAGTGCCTTGCTGACAGTTTGGGTCCATGGCTTCGTGGGGTCTGCGCCACACTCGAACCCTACCATCAGCTCTTACCAACTGAAATCGTGACTCATCGGACCAGGCCACGGTTTTCCATTCATCTAGGGACCAACCGATATGCTCACGTGCCCACGAGAGTCGCTGCAAGCGATGTCGTTCTGTCAGTAAAGGCCCTCGAGCCGGTCTTCTGCTGGAATAGCACAAGAAAGCCAAATTTCTCCGCACAGTTCTAACAGACAAGTCCCTTGTACGTCCCACATTGATTTCTGCGGTTATTTGACGCAGTGTTGCTTGTCTGTTAGAATTTACGACTCTTTGCAGACGTCGCCGGTCTCGGTCGTTAAGTGCAGGCGGTCGACCACTGCGCTGTCCATGGTGGGATGTTATGCCTGAAATTTCATACTCTCGGCACACTCTTGACACAGTGGATCTGGGAATGTTGAATTCCCTAACGATTTCCGAAATGGCATGACCCATGCGTCTAGCTCCAACTAACATTCCGCGTTCAAAGTCTGTTAATTCCCGTCGTGCGGTCATCATCACATCAAAACCTCTTCACATGAATAACTTGAACAGACATGAAAGCTCTGCGAAAGCACTGCGCATTTATACCTGTTCTACGCGATGCTACTGCCATCTGAAAATTTGCATATTGCTATCCCATGACTTTTGTCACTTCAGTGTATTTTTAATAGAAATACACGCCTTGACATTGAAATTGCAAAATCTTGAAGGAAAAAAAAAACCCACAGAGGATTGAAATTCATAGATAACAAGGTTAATAATACGGAAATAAAATAAAACAATTGTGTCTACTCTATTTATTGAATACGTGGTAAGACCGCTATGAGAGGAAATGCCTGCCTTTATAAATGTAAGCATGAAATTGTTAGCGATTTCCTATTGAATATTCTTCTATGCTGAATTCACTTAGGTATCTAAATCATTCAGATGTCTTGAAGTTATTTCTCTTTGCTGTGGTCGACCAGTAATATGCAAAATATATTTTACAGGAGACAAACCTGGAGATGCTATTGGACATAACATCATCAGAAATGATAACTATTTAGAGTAGCAGGAGCAATGCGCAACTTATCGTTGTCTTGCTGAAAAATAGCTATAGAGATACCTCTCAGAAATCGAATCAATGATGGACTCAATATAACTTTGAGGAATTAGTGTACCCGAGTTAAGTGCAGAGGCATTTGTCTGTTATGCATGATGACACCCTACATAATAAATACAGATAAATGGACAATACCACATTCCTTCGTGAAGGTCTGTACATTGTGTTGACCACGTGGTCCCAAGACTTATATGCATATGTGATTATTTAACTGATCACACCAGATCTAGTTCACTGAATATGTGCAGTTGATGGTAACTGCAATGGTGTTCGAAAGTTCTGTTTTGCCTCATTTTTTTTGCATTGAGGATAGTGCGCTGGACTTCAGAATTCAGGAAGGCTGATTCAACAAGCGATATTAGATCGAAAGTCTCAAGTCTCTGTAACATTGTACTATATTAACGTAGATTATAGTATTGTTATTATTACAATAGTAGCATTATTATTATTGGGCCTTACGGCCGAAACATTAGCGCTGTGGCGATAGGTACCACAGATTTCGAGTTCGAGTCCCGACAGTACCATGGATGTTTGTAGTGGTTCGGAATTCACTTTAAACCATAGGTCCTGGTCTAATATGACAGTAGAGCGACAAACTGACGATTGGGCCGTTTGTTAACAAACCTATCCCTTAAAATGGACAAATTCTTATGTTTCGAAATTTGCCAATAAACAGAATTCCTTGGCTCACCATGGGAATTTGAGCCAAACATGAAGATTTTGAGTATTATAAATATTGTATTATTATAAATTAGATTACTATTGTTATAGTGGAGTAAGATGAATAAATCCTTAGAAGCACTCATTGGGCAGCCAAATGTGCACTGGTTATTCTTCTTATGGAATAAAACAAAATTGTAATGCAGAAAGTAAAAGTTCAAATCCGCTCACAACTGACACTGCAATCTTCACGAGGAGACTCTGAGGCGACACTCTTATTGAATGTTTTCCCCGTCTTCTTATCCCATATATTACGCAAATGTGAGGCATCTACTTCTAAAAACGCTCTCTTTGAACTTGTTAGAGGAGAATATTATGCCAATGATAGAGAAATGGTTTTTTTCCTCAACATCCGTCGGTGGGTTGTTCGTGTAGGTCTACTACTAAAGTGTACCGGAAAACAAATTATAATGGCTTATGGGCCTGCGTAACACTGTATTTCCTACATGTGTGGCCATATATTTTTAATAAATTAGTGATTAATAAACTAGCATCTGATAATTATTAAATTATCTTATTAACTTGTTGTATATCAATTTCATCCAAACATGAATCTTACAATATAATGAAAACTCGATACTAACTATAAAAATATAAATTTTATAGGCTAGTTAAATTACATGCACTGCATACATGAATAAAGGTACGTAGGAATGATGAACGAATACTTTCTTGTCGATTTATCTAGTTAATTCTGTAATTTTTTTACTTTATTCTTTAGCTATAACTGCTTGTAGACAAAAGCTCATCTATCTATAATAATATAGGCGGGATCGTCTTGATAGTTATGTGTCGCCTGGAATCTGGTAGTTCTTTGAAAAATTTTCCATACCTGACAGCGTAACTAGAGTAAGTATTTATGTAAACTAATATGACCTCAATCTTTTAATGTGGTATAATAACTGCAATCTGGTTAAAGTATGCTATCTGATTAATGTCAGTCAGGAGAAGATTTAAAAAATGGGATTTTACACGAATGTGTTGAGAAATTTCTGACAAGTTACTCGAAATCAGAATTATTTTCAAGATGTGGAACTGTTTGATTAGTTTGATATTCCAAATTTGGTTTGGTGTATCGCTGTAAGGTCATTTTATGCTCACTTTAGGATGATTAGACAGTTTAATGTGGATTTCGAACCACTCACTCCAGCGTTTAATTTGCTATTTAATTGGTAGATTTAGCTTTGAAAATTAATACATGACTAAACTTAAAGGAAAGGCAAAATACACACAAAGAAGCACTTTTTTTTTGGCATAGCAATATGGGGTCTGAAGTGTAGACGGAAAAGCAAGAAATAACGAGGAAAGGAAAGCAGCTTTTTATTTACATAAAAATTACAACCAGTGCTGAAATGTACCACCACCAACGTCGTCAGAGACCAGGCAATGTCTAGAAAGTGATAGGATTACACTTTTAAAGATACCAGGTGTTTCACGAACAATTAAACTGTAACTGAAAGTTTTGCAATGACGTCCTCATGAAAGTCAATAGGAGTTTCTGAAATGGATGAAAAAATCAATACTTTATTGTGTTGGCCACTACGTTGGATTAAGCATGTTGGCCAATACGTTGGATTAAGCATGTTGGCCAAGCGACTGGTCTATCTCGTCTATCCATCGACCATAAAACGTAGCATTGTGGTATTTATGTACATTAGGGAAAAAGGGATGAAAAATGCATGGAGGCCCATGGTATTTCGAACAGCAACTGGAATATTATCAATTAATTCTGGTAATAATAATAATAATAATAATATTGATATTAATACGGGTGCGCAGAAGATCTACCTCCCCGTGGTGC
Source organism: Caerostris darwini (assembly GCA_021605075.1). Classification (NCBI taxonomy): domain Eukaryota; kingdom Metazoa; phylum Arthropoda; class Arachnida; order Araneae; family Araneidae; genus Caerostris; species Caerostris darwini. Next base: position 346,408 of record BPLQ01015724.1, on the reverse strand, counting down.
ACCTGGAAATACTTTTCAGTGGCTAAAAGATCTGCAACTTGGCATTTTTGTTAGATTAATGAACTCTGTTTCAGCATGTTTCGTTGTATGATTTTGTTGCTGTTGTATGTTTTTTTTTTCCGTTGTTCTTTTTTGGCTGTAACTTCATAATCTGCCATTGGAACTAAAAACAAATATTAATACTACCTCTTTCAGCGATACTCTGTGCCATTGAATCGATTTCATGGCAAATACGGGCCAATAAGGAAATCCTTTTATCCTTTAAGGTTTATCGAAAGAATATCTCAAATATAAAAACAGAGTAGTGCAAATTGCACATCCTTCTATATACACTAATTATTGTATAAATTTTGAATTATATTGAACTGTATGTTATGCAGTTCAAGAACCATATAACTGCTGACATCTTGATATAGTTTACAGACTTGAATAGCTGAGAAATATTAATTACCATTCAAAATACTATCACATATTGAAAATATTAAGTGATTAAGTTTTGTTCATCGCTGTATAATAATATTTCATTTGACTCTTTCGTATGAAGACAAGAATCACTGACATTATTTATGCAATCATAGGCATCTTTGCGAATTGCTTCACCCCAAAAATATCTTTTTTTTTTGCTAAATTTATTTGCTATTTAAAACCAGTTACAAGGAAAATTTGTAAAACAAAATCCAGTTTCATAATAAATTTGTAATATACATTTTACCAAATAAAATGATCGTTATAAACATAGCAAACATCTGCAGTCCAACGGTTACTATTCGTCATATGCAGAACATTTAAAACAAGCCGAGTGAATATCTTTTATTTCCTCACGACTCGAATCACAAGATGTTTGTCTTCTTGGCGGCATGATAATCTTCCTACAGCTGTGTAACGTGCAACGCAAACAAGACTTCAGACGGCAAATACGCCATTTTTATTCCTAAATAAAAGCTGTTGATCTATGCTGTTGCTAGTTGGCATATATTTCTATTTAAATTATTAAATTAATGAATTTTAAAAATTTTTTAACAATAATTATAATTTTATACACAGAATTAGGAAAGATAAAGTGTTTAATTATTGTATTCAAAAATATTTGAAGTGGATGATTATAAATACATATTTATTTCTACGTTTCGTATTTTAAACTTCTTCATTGGCGCAACAGCTCCGTGGTGGGTCAAGGTCGTCTGCAAGAAATTTCCTTTTTACGGAGTAGAGTAGGGTTGTCAGTCCTGCGCCCAACACTCTATAGTCATATTTGATTAGGAGCTACTGTTTAAAGTGAAAGGTTTTTAAACTATTATAATACAAATATCTACTATTACGGTACAGTTCCATGAATGAACCTATAATTTTTAGCACTTCTCTAAACCTAAATTATGGGGGTCGGTTTATAAAGGGACCCGCTAATCTCAGAAAACACGTAAGCATTTTTCCTTTATCCAGGCTCAAGGTGCATCAAGGATATTATAACACATTTTTATATTTACAGTTTAAATTTTTGAAGCTTATTTAAAAAAATGTAATTAAATTAGTTTTTTTTTTAAATGTGTTGTTTTATTTTCGATATCTTTTATACTACTGGTTTGTTAAGCCATGATTGGAGTGATTTGCTGAAATTTGCAAAAAATACGAGTCAAATCTTTATTTACGTATTGAGTTTACGTTGATGCATAAAAATATACACATTCACAAATGAGTGTTTCTGCAAGCAGGTTTGCGCTCATTATTTTGCCTTCAGTTAAGCGTATCTACTTTGTTGAGAGCAATATTTAAGTGGAACTTATTTTTGTAGACAAATAGGGAAAAATTAAAAAGAAAGTTACGCCGATGGAGATCTTGCACCTAGGTTACCTCCAAAATGTTAGCCTAGTTTGCAAAGGAAAATAGAAAGCCTTCAATGAAATAATCTTTCATGTTTAAATATTTACTTATCTTTAAATACTAAGCTGGATCATGCTCCCCTTTTTAAATATTTATTAAAATCTGAAAACTGCAACCGTATGTTTCCAAATATAAGCCAATCCGTGTATAAGCAGAGAGCGTGTTTTTCCTTCAAAAAATTCAACACCCGTACATATGCCGGGAATGAAAGTAAAAACTCTTGTAATGTTGACAAGCAGGTAAAACGAGTGGAGCCCAATCAAATCGTAGGATTCCATCCGTTCCTATCGAAGGTGGATCATTCCAAAATAATCCTTGTAAAGTAAAACGTCAACGACGACTATAATTTTGGTAACACTCTCTGGAGCTAGCACATTGTTTCCATTCAGTCGTTGTCTTGAAAACGATCTGTGTTATCTTATTTTCTGTGCCATTTTATCTTTTCTCTGAAAATTATGCAAGAAAATAAATTCTTATGCTGCAAATCTTAAACTATATTCTATTATTATACGTTTTGATACTTTTCCATTAGCCAGGCGCACATTTCGCCGACATCAAAGTTTTCATTTTGGTCATGGCAGAACAAACAATTTCGCAAATTAAGCGACTTATTTTCATAAAACTAATGACACATTTCATTTAAAATTGTTTTTTACCATAAACTTAGGAAATGGAAAGTTGCTATATTTAACAATATTTGGCGATTGATCGCTTGAGCCCTGTTAATTGAAAAAATGGCGCTGTGAGAGCAGAACCGTTAGCTTTTAGACGGATCTGCTCTTTTTGCTCTATCAGTAGATCCGACTGTAAGCTGATCTGCGAAATTTAGCGTTATAAAAATTCCTAAAATTTAATCATCTCACATAAGGAAATACTGGGCTGATGGCTGAGTGACTTGAGCTCGGTGCTATAGATTTCGGGTTCGAGTCCCGGCCAGTTCCCTGGATAGTTGTGGTGGTTCAGAATCCACTTTAAACCGTAGGTTCTGACCTAATATGACCGTAGAGCGTAGGGCTGATACCCCTACATTTTTTTAAAAAAGCATCAACTACCGTCTAGAAATCTGCCAGAAGGAGGACGGCCCACCATGGGGCTGTTGCGCCACTATTGATGATGATGATACACGGTAATTCTAGTTTTTAATTAAAATGGATATATGATGAGGTCTTTTCGAAAGGCATCTTCGAGTCGCATTTGGTCTGATCATTTATGCTGTGTGCAGATTTCAAGAGAAGAAGAAAGAGGGAACTGTTTCATCTTTTATCATTTGATGGAGTTTCATTTTTTCTTCGTTGCCAAAAGGAAAAATTTGAAGTTAGCGAAATCTGTTCCAGAAAATTAACCAAAGCGTACAGCAAAACTAATAACACAATACCGTAAATAATTAACATATAAAAAGAACATTGAAAAATGAAAATGAATTTAACCTTTTATTTTAATTTTTGGGTGTTTTAAATGCACTCTTTAAAAAAAAAAAAAAAAAAAAAGCATATAAATCCTCCAAAATCCGTGTCAAAATAGGAATAGTCTAACGTCTGGCGTTTTACTTTACAGCAATTTAATTGAAAAATATTCCACTCTTTTTACTAGCTTTGCAACATATTTGAATATTAAAAGAAGTTTTTTTATTTTTTATTTTTCACTTTGGCTAATATGAGGATTTTGATTTTTCCATACAAAAAAAAAAAAAATCTTTTTTAAAAATATATATATATATATATATACATTTATATATATTCAAAAAAGATTTTTAACCTAATAAATGTTATAAATAAATAATATATATATATACATATATATTATTTATTTATAACATTTATTTAGTATTTTGCATTTATTGTACTTAAAACAATCGTTCACATATTTAGAACAAACGAGAAATCAAATTAGCTATTTTAGTTACTGTGCGAACAGTTAAAATAACGTAACAGTCAAATATTTGTACATTTAAAATAACTTACAAATTTTGTTTCAAATAATTTAAAGTTAATACTTAAGTAAATATATTTCGATTTTATAATAGCTTGAAGTCTTCGTGACATGCATGCAGTCATTTTTAAAGTAATTTTGAAACAGATATTCATTGATCATGAAATGGATCTCAACCTTTCTAAAACATCCCATACATGTTCCCTGGGATCGATATCCTGCGAAATAAAAGTTCTACATATGTTGTTGGTTGTTGCTGTTTCTTATCCCACTTGGCTGGCCAAGCCCACGAGCCCATACGTACTCATGATTGAAGGGGAAGGAAGCAGCTTCTGTTGTGATGGAGCACCCGTAGGTAGAAGTCTGACTTTGGCTACGTGACGCTCTTACAGTCATAGGAGACCGGGACCTACGGCTTAAAGTGGATTCCGAACCACTACAAACATCCATGGCACCGCCGGGATTTGAACCCGAAACCGGTGGCGCCAGAGCGCTAAGACACTCTGGCCATTCAGGTCCCAAATGTGTGAATACCAACGGCACGCGGTGTTCCCAGGTGGTCACCCACCCAAGTACTGACCGCACCCCATGATGCTTGACTTCGGTGATCTAACGAGAACCGGTATATTCAGCATGACATGGCCGTTGGCAGTTCTACACATTTTGTATAGAAGTGTAGGGTCGGGAGTGAAGAGTTGAGAAACGAACCACACACAAAAAAAGACATGAAAAAGAAAACATTAATTGACAAAGCTGCTTTGATTCATTGTCCAAAATGGCTACCACCCACGGTTCCACATTATAACTCCTATTATGAAAACAGAGTAAGAATAATATGTATGTGCATTGGCCAATTAGAGCACTGGAAACTCGTCACGTATCAGTCGTCGCATTCTACCCGGCTGATGCGATAAATTCGTTTGAAAGTGGGTTCATTCCTGAAAACGTCACTTCCGACCCTACGTCATACAAAAAATGTATGTTTTAGTTAGCTGTACCACCCCTCAAAGTGTGTCTCACATGACCGTTGAATAACCTTGTATTCTGGAGAGTGTTTTTAAAACATTTTGCACACTTTTATTTTTTAAATATTTATAAATGACTGCAATAAATTTTCTTTTTTCGCATGTACGAATAATGTTTATGTTTTGATATTTTATTCCTCTTAAGTTTTTTCTTAATTGAAAATTTATAAATGTTTGTAAGTTTATTTCAAAATAATATTCGAAAATTCTTATAATCATTACCACGAAAATGTGCCCTATATTAAATAATACAAATGTATTTTTCAATTCCTCCTATTAGCACATACTGTCCCTATATATATCTGGTTCAAATTTTCAATCGTTCATAAAATACTTTTTATTCATCCACTCGAGTTCAAATGCATTTTTCTTTTAAACTTGTAGTGGAGGACACTGGATGTGAATGCAGTGTTTTTCAAATATTAATTCATTCATTAAATTGAATTGATTAATTTTAATTTTTTTTTTAGATTTAAGTTGCATATATCTACCATCAGATGACGCCAGATATACTTAAAAAAAGAATGAAAATTATTTATAAAGGACTTACTGCAATAGAGTGAAAAAAAAGTAGGAATTAACTTAATTTTTTTTTTTTTTTTATTACTTGTTTAGTTGTAAATACATACACTTTCTACTCTTTCTGTAGTATACGAAAAACAAACACAAGTGTGTCACGAGCATGCAATGTATAAATAAAATAAAAAAAGGAGTGATGGATATTTATGGAAATTATAAACCCCTCTACCTTAAATGTGTGACAGGAATTTTATTTTAGTGTCTCATGGCAGAGCGACGTACCATTGTTTCCCGGCACAAGAAAATCTCTCCGAAAATGCGAGTTTATCAGCCGGGGAAACCATAATAGCGAGAGAACCGAATCTGCATAGGAATCTCGTATCTCACCCTTCATAAGTATTGTTTCCAATGCTTCTGTGGTGGCTAGTTTTTCTTTTCTTTAAGAAATTTGAGTGCCGTCAGACGCTTTCTCGGGTTGTAGACATCGGATTACGCTTCGAAATGGATTTGACCTACGCGTAAAAAACGGTTTTTCATAGGCTTTTTTTATATGAACAGTGTCAATTAAGGTATTTGTATGCATTTTGGCAGCCATTTGTTGTTTAGTGAGATTCTCGAGACGATTGTGCAAAACTATTGTGGCTATTTTGGTAAAATGTTCTTTTATTGTGGTATGAACGTAGATCTTAATAATATGAGGAGAGTGGTGTAAGTGCGTTTTGTGTTAAAAGGCGACATTTGAATGATTGAAAAATATTGGTATGTGTTCATACTCTCATTTTATGTTTTTTTATGCGTTATATCGACAAAAGTATAGTATGATGGGGCCTGGTGGCCGAGTGATTTGTTCTCTGAAATAAGTGGTGTCGCAGGTTTCGTTTCCAGGGGCCATGGATGGTTTGGTTTCCACTTTAAATCGCAGGTTCCGGTTTAATATGACTGTAGAGCGTAGGGAGGGCAACCCTATCCCGCAAAAAAAAACATCCGATCCACCATGGGGCTGTTTCGCCAGTTAAGAAGTATGTAATGGAATCGTTTTTAAAGTATTAGTTAAAAGAAATGTATACTTGTGATGAGTTCAAATGGAACTTACACAACTTTGAAAGCCAAAAAAAAAAAAAGTGAAAATCATACATTTGTGAAATATTAAATATGGATTTCAATGGAATCGAACCAATTTTTGTATAAAATGTTTAATAAATATGTCAAAAAAGGGTTTTATGTCAATATTTCTTTAAGAAATGCTTTTTTAATTCCTTAAATTATTACTTTATATTAATATATGGCATTTTTAATTTTTTTAAAAACTTTTTAATTAGGAGAAGTTTTTGAAAATAGTAGTGACGTATTGGTGGAATATAAGGTAATATATCCATCCTATCGTTGAATGTTTCGGATGGGATGGGGTTTGGCAGGATGCCATAAACGTGCTAGTATTATATTTTCAAATTTTAGTGGTCTTCCTCGTCTCAAGGATAAATCTAGTGTTTTATGGTACGCATTTTTTAAATGAAGTTTTATATAGTATATGGTTTATTTTTTTAAACAAATAGAACACAGTATTAATAGCGATATCAACTCTAGCTAACGGAATTCTCTGACGATGATGCAAAAGTAAACAACATAATTCTAGTCAACAAACGAACATTTTTACAAACATTAACAGTGTTGCCACACATATAAAGATGAAGTAGAGAAATTATGTAGTATATTTTTCGAACTAAGTAGTATGTCTTTTGCGAAGGTGGATTTACAGCACTTTCAAAGTAATTGTATATTTGTAATTACCTTCATTAGGTAAATTTATACTGACAAATTGATGAAAATTTTGAAAGATTTTTTGGGGGAACTGTTTATAGATAAAAAAGATCTCATCAGATTGCATTCATTGTTATCATTAACTAACCTTTTGTTAACAATGGACTTGCACCACTTTAAAAAAAAAGGGCTGAAATTTAGTTTACGTTATTTTTGCGCAGATGTGCAATTCGTTACTTTTTTTTATACATGCATATGTACAATTCGTTTTGAGATTATTGTTGTGTACAACAAATAATACCTTTTTGACAATGGTATATGTCAAAATTACCATTACCATTATTTACCAAAATTATTATAAATAATTATAATATACAATTAATTAATATACAATTATTATACCAAAATTACCATTATTTATTACCATTACCATACCCTTATATTTTTTTTTTTTAAAAAAAAAATATAAGGGCAGAAGTTTATTTTAATGATAAGGATTAAAAAAAAAACATTGTTATAAGATTTGTGAATTTTTTACATATATGACTCTTCTTCACAAAAGAAAAAAGGCATGCAAAATATCCCTGATATAATTGTTCAAATAAATTATTAAATTTACGTAAATGAATTCATTTTAAGAGTTACTCAATATTTTAGTTCATATTATTTTAGTTTTTTACAAATATAGGATGTCCTGGACTTCGTGCAAGAAGTGATTCTATTTTTAATACGCTTTTATTAGTTTCACCTGTATGTTTGTTTGTTTGTAACTGACTCTTTGGGCTCGACTTTCCCTACGTTAAGCGATCAGATTTAATTTAAACGTTGTAGAGTTATCAAGGACCGACGACACTAAAATATTTTGATAAGTTTATTATCTCATCAGGATTAGGATCGCCTGGATGAGTGATTTTATTTTAACTTATGAAGAGCAATTTAATCCATGTAGAATGAAAGTACCTAATACATTCAAACCTACGTGGGACAACGGATAACGCGCCTGACCACGGATCCTGGATAGCTCGACCTATTCGCATTTAGCCTTTGTTTTACTCACAATTAAATTATTGTAAGAACTATAGTTCCAGTCCTCCGTACCGGGACCACATTTAAATAGTATAGTTTAAAAACACTAAAAAACAAGCTTTTAGATTTAATCAAACTAAAAAGTAAAAAAATCATTGTTAATATAAGAATAAAATGACTGATGAGAAAATGAATGTCACTGTTCTAAAAGCGTGGGGTGCTCGATATCAATCGTTATAATTTTCCACTAGTTTCATTCCGAAATGCAGAGTTAGTTTTAAAATGTCATACAAAGCACCCCACGCTTTTAGAACAGTGACATTCATTTTCTCGTCAGTCATTTTATTCTTATGTTAACAATTATTTTTTACTTTTTAGTTTGATTAAATCTAAAAGCGTGTTTTTTAGTGTTTTTAAACTATAATTTATTTAAAACTGTGTTCCTCGAAAATTCAGTTTGCAAAAAATTAGACCCCCTATCATAATTCAGCGCAGAGGATATCGCTTTGACAGTATGAAAAATATTGAAATATTAACCTCATCTTAATGAAGCCTACGTGAATTTTGGGATACACTGTATATGTATGTTTTTCCATTTTAATTATCAGAATTTTTTATCAATTTTATTTTTTTATGTAAGCAGTTTAAAATTTCCAAGAGACCAGTTTTCTTTTATAAATATCTCATATGGCCAGATAATTTTTTTTATGTATTTTAAAAAATCTTTTAAAATATAGATGGATTCAGCACCAAGAGTCAATAAAAACATATCGATAATATTAGTATAGTTTAAATGGAGCCTGATGGCAGAGTGACTCTGGATCTCGGTAACATAAATTTCGGGTTCGAGTCCCGGCGGTGCCATGGATCTTTGTAGTGGTTCGGAATCCACTTTAAGCCGTAGGCCCCGGTCTCACATGACCGTAGAGCGTCTCAGAGTCTAATCAGACTTCTCACCCACATCATCCAAAACTGTAAAAGGGGCAACTCAGCTCTAGGAACAGTGATGTGGTGTAGTGATGTAGTTTGACCACCTACTGTGCGGAAAATTAACAAGGGGCCAAATAGGATTGATTCCATACTAGCGACGTAAAAAAGGGAAAATGTTATTTAAGTGGGGTTTTAATTACAATTAAAGTAATTTTAATTTTAATAATTAAAAATTTAAATTATTTATTATCAAAAGAAAAATTACATAAAAAAAACAATCTGTCTAGCATAATCTGACAGGTAATCGATTCTCCCACTTGCGCTTTTAAAACGGATGTTTACCTTTCCACACATTTGAAATTGGAACTATATTTTGCTTGATAAATTTACTTCCGCTCATAAAAGGAAGAGAAGTAAATGAAACATTGTTTTGTTATCTGAATTAAATTTTACGTTTTATGTATCGAGTAATTCAAAATAAATAGTTGTAGAAGTGGAGGAAAGCTATCAATGGAGAGATACACATAAACACTCCCTCAAAAAAAATGCGGAATTTTTTAAGGGGCTATATTTAAATAAAGCTAAAATTGTAGAAATTATATTTAATTTTTAAATCGTGTCACTTTTTTTAAATATGTGAAGAAAATTTCACAGTTATTACCACATAATTGTTGTGGAGTATTGAAAGTAGGATTTGTTTTGTCTGCAGCTGACACAGACGATATCCCCCATGCCTCAGCACATTCTTTTATTGCGTAATTTCGTGAGCTATTCCAATGCTTGCAATTGTAATTGATTTAAGCAGATTTTTTTATTGGAGATATTTTTATTCACGAGATTTTGTGCGCGTCCAATGCTCATATTCAAAACTAAATTGCAAGAACAAAATTTTAAGTTGTTGTTTTTAAAGTTTCTTGTACGTTTTATATATTTTTTTTTTTGTGTGCCAACGGCTGTACCATGCTGAATATACCGGTTCTCGTTAGATCACCGAAGTCAAGCATCATTGGGCGCGGTCAGTACTTGGGAGGGTGACCACCTGGGAACACCGCGTGCCGTTGGCAAATTTGGGACCTGAATGGCCGAGTGTCTAGCGCTCTGGCGCTCGGTGCCACAGGTTTCGGGTTCGAATCCCGGCGGTGCCAGGGATGTTTGTAGTGGTTCGGAATCCACTTTAAGCCGTAGGTCCCGGTCTCCTATGACTGTAAGAGCGTCACGGAGCAAAAGTCAGGCTTCTACCTACGGGTGCTCCATCACAACAGAAGCTGCTTCCTTCCCCTTCAATCATGAGTCCATATGGGCTCGTGGGCTTGGCCAGCCAAGTGGGATAAGAAACAACAACAACAACAACATATTTTTTTTATGGTAGAAGTACTTTTAACCTTTTGCACTCGAAGTGACTCGTCTTACCAGCAACTCGAAGCGTTTTTAATGAAAAGATCCTATTCGCATGCAAGTTTGATAGACGCATTAAAAGAAACGCATTATTTATAGTGTTATTTGCATTGTCTCCGTAGCGGAGCCCTCGAGCTTGAAGACACATTTTAAATGGCTCCGCTCCGGAGCCCTCGAGTGCAAAGGGTTAAAACTCAAAGACTTTTTAAAAATTTTTATTTTTTAATTATTATAGGTATATGACTTTATGTGATTTTTTTCCTAAGGATGTATTATTATTCTTGTGAATAAAGTTAGAATTAAAATTAATTATTATTTTTTAAAATATTCGAGAAATGAATTTTAGTTGTTTTTCATTATATTACTTGCTATTGCATATGAGTAAAAAATATTTTTAAATTTTTATATTTTATGTTTACATTATCCACATTATATTAAACTACATGCACAAGTGACGAGAGTACAAGTACTAAATGCACAAGTGACGAGAATATTTTCAAAGATAATGAAACATTTTTTTTTATTGAAAATAATACAATTAAAAAAATTAAAAATGAAATTTAGTACGAAGTCTATTTATTTATCTTTTTTAGTAAAACATTAAAAAAAAAATTTGTACGAAAAACTGTTTTTCTGCAGAAGATATTTCATTCACATTTAAAAAAAAAATACATTTATATTTCTTATTATAAATTAAAAAAACTAGACCCAGTGGTTATGTGCGGTGCTAGCCTTCAGGAGGGCCTGTGTTTGAGTACACATAAAAAAAAAATGGTGCTGTAAAAAAATATTATTATTGCAACAAATTTTCTACAGTTTTGCATTGTTAAAATATATCCCTTTAAAAGATTCTCCCCTTATATATATTGGTAACATATTCTTTTAGATATTCCTCCATTGGTAACATATTCTTTTAGATAATATATCCGCTGCAGTTAAAGCTTTCAGACACTACAGGCGACCTTGAAGACGTGTATAAAGAAGGCCTGGGGGTTTGGTCAAAAGATTTCCAATTCATAAATTGTATGTTTTAATATCGACTCCTAGCAATTTTCCTTCATTTTATGTACTATGATCTTTACTAAAGGTTTTAGAAGAATGTGTGAAATAAATTCAACTACTTTTATTGAAATTATGTATCTATATGGATACCTTTTTCATAACAAATATTTTCCACAACTTTAAAGGTATTTGCATTCACTTAAAAAAACTGTCTTGTACTTTAAATTTTCTTATAAAAAATGCGTATATCTTATAAAACATATATCCTATAGAACATCCATATATCCTATAGGGCATCCATATATTATACAGAACATCCATAAGTACACATATTCTACAGAACTTATTAAAACAAGCAAAGGGAAAAAAAATGTACATTTCAATCGCATAAAATCTTATTTAAACAAATAGAATAGCTTCTATAAGATTTCCTTTCATGGATGATGCAAAATAGCTTTTATAAGGGCCAATGCTAAGAAACGTCTCTCAACAATTACTTGGTTGGCTGCAAAAGCCAACCAAGTAACTGTTGAATGAAGGATGAAGGATGCAATTGAATTGCCTCTTTAACATTTGGTTTTAACGTTCATTCCTAAAATGTTTTTTAAAATAAAACACTTAAAAATCAATTGGGAGTTTAGTTTTTAAACCGAATCCTGATTATTTGAATTATCCTTGATTCTTCTCTCTACCTCTGATATAAAACATCTTGCACTCAGCAGTTTGGTGGGAATTTTCTGGGTTTCTACCATACGACATTCAAACACGGGACAATTTCCCAAGATCAACAGCAGTCGTCGCTGGCTTATTCCTCGCATAAATAAGTGGAACATGAAGTCCACCAATGATCAGCAGAAAAATGAACAAATATTAAAATCACCAAAACACTTGTCAGCTATTATGTTTCTTGATTTAGATACAGATACAAAAATTGCTGAAAACTGAAAAAAGTTAACTTTGTTTTTCTCAATGAAAAACGAACAATAGAATTACGTTTTTCTTCATTCCATTGTTATTTTTTTTGCAGTTGTGTTGAAATGTGAAGTTTCCTCCAACCAAAAAGGGAAAAAAAGCCTTCTGGAGCATGACTTACTTATAAGCGCCTTCGTCATCAGAGGGCAGAATAGCGCATCTTCAAATGGATAATCACCAGAGATGGAGTTGGATTGTTTGTGTGCTTTGCGTGTGTGTGCCATTGTGCCATTCAGAAACAAGGATATTCACCGCCGGTGTGTGGGATGGCACTGGGGAGGAGAACGAGTACTTTTATGCCAGCAACAGGAACTCCATCCTTGATACTCCGTAAGTTGTTGCCTTTCTTTCCTACTTTTTTTGTTTAGTTTTTAATTAAAAAGTTGAGTTATTGCAATGTTTACGTTTTTTGTTTTGGTGGTCATTTCGTAAATTAGCGGAAAGCCTTGTTGCATGTATTATGCAAATGTAAATATTATCTTGGTCAACATTTCAGGATATGCCGTCGCTTTTTCAAAGCTAGAGCGGGATCAACGAGACCTTGACTTCCATGGGACCTTGACTTAAATTTGCTAATGCGAAATACAGATGCACCGCGGTATACATTGGTATAGTTAATATTGGTCTTCGGCATACCTCGATATAGCTTATACGAGGTATGCCGAGATCGGTATAACTATAGTACAGTCTGTATATATTGGTATAGTTTAGTCTATCTATTACCGGTAGTCAGTATACATCGGTATACCTTGCTATAGCTATTACCTCGGTATAGCTAATGCAAGATGTACATACCAAGATATACCTGATATGGAAATATACTGATCTCGATATACCTCGTTATAGCTAATACATCAGTATACCTCGGTATAGCTAATAATCTAATCTTCAATCTGCGCCAGTTGCTTCTACAGATAGCAACAGGGCATACACCAAACGAATTTTTCGTTAAGAAATATGCGGACTATATTTAATTCGTCCCCCATGAAAAAAGGTCTATTGCGATTAGCATTGGTGCACATTACTTTAAATTACAATACATAAGGTAGTTAAATGAAATACAAAGATGAATCAAAATTTACTAAATTTTATTTCTCTTTGTCTTACTTAAACTTGGTTGAATAGAAAAAAATGCTCTCCTCAGGATGTTTCGGAAATTTGAAATCTTTTCAGTCCAGAATGCGATATACGACATTGACATTGAGACGTTATTTGGCGTGATGTGAAAGAGTTGTGACATTGTCTGTTCAATTACATAACAAATATTACTGTTGTTACATTAACCATAAACCACAATGTTTACTATAAACATATGAAAAATAATATTTTATGCAAAAATACATTTGAAAAATTGTTTCTTGATACGCTTTACTTTGAATATACGAATCCTTGCGAAGAATTCTTTTCACAAGTGGACATTTACGTAGGATTTCTATTAACAAAACAATCACATATACATCCTGAATTGCTTTCTAAATACGGTATTTTAATTATGTGCTAGATTCTGTCAAATGAAAATGACTCCAGAAATAATTAATTGAGATCATGAGAAAACGTACTCTCACGAAATGAAACATGATTACCATTTTTTCAAAATAATCTTCCACACGCTAAAAACAAAGTTTAAGGTGCTTACAAAGTCCCTTGAACCATTCGGGAAACAATTCTGGAAATTTCAGATCCTGAATTTCCTGCAACCATGTTTTTTGGAGTTTCAAACTAATCATAAAACATTCGATATCAGTAAACGCTGTTTAACCCGACATTTGATGGGCCTGCACTTTAATTTTTAAAGAATAGATCCGAATTGTTGAAGCAATGAGATATCATCTATTTTTTTTTTTTTTTTTTTTTTTAGAGAGTAAAGCTCATTAGTATTTTTTCTTGAAAATAGTTGTTTGTCACAACTTGTTTTAACATTATAAGGCATTAATTTGTGTTGTGATATTTATCGATACAAGAATATTCAGTTCAATAAATTTTAAATGAATGGATTTTGATTTTGCAATTGCTAAAATGACGAAAGACTTCGTCGGGTATTTATATCGTCCACACATATTCTGAACGCGCATAAATATGTTCAATATGTATAGGTCTTAATTGTTTAAATGTTTATCTTAAATAATTTGCTATTTTTTTAAAAACTGTTGAAGATTGCAAATCCGGCCTGGCCATGGTCGTGAGCGTGCCAGATTAAAGCCTTTACTGTAATTTAACGTTACTCTATGTTTTTGTAAAGGTTGCATTGATGCCAGAGCATCAAGAAATGATGTTGCAATATTCAATGAAATGTATGCACCAACCCATGAAATTGGATTGTCGAAGTGGCGAAAACATCACCGTTTAACAATCGCTTCCAAAAAAGTCGACGAAGTTGTCTCATCTGATGTTTACGACTCTTTCTGTTGGTACTTTTTCGGAATGAATGACTCGTCATTTTTATCTGATTCTGTTAACATTTCGATGCAACATGCAGTCAAATTTTCTAACATGTATGCAATCTAGATTTCTCAAATCTCCTTAAAAATTAATAAGATTTAAGAGATTAAAATTAAGGCTATAAACATTAATGATTTAACTTTCATCGAAACAAATATACCTGAAATTTCAAAGCTAAATTGAATTAAAAGAAAGCCATTATGTTCCTCTTCTTACAACTATCGTGTACCTAGTAATTAAATATTCTTACAATATATAGATTTGTTTATCTGTCTGTACTTTTATATATGTAATGACCAAAGATGATTATAATAATTATTATTAATTTTATTATTCTAACGTGTACAAAACTCTTACTCACGAATGCGATATAACGAGATATTATTGCATGTGTCTTTCTTCATTGGAGCAACAGCGCCATGGTGGGCCATGACCGTCTGCCTACTGGCAGATTTCGAAACATGAGGTGTTTTCTTTTTTACGGCATAGGTTTTTCAGTCCTACACTCTACAATCATTTTAGACTGGGACTTGCGGTTTAAAGTTGTAGTCAGTGAGTTTGGTTTGTCGCTCCACGGTCATCTTGTGCACACTTTAGTCTAAACAGACCGGGACCTACAGTTTAAAGTGGATTCAGAACCACTACAAACATCCATGGCACCACCGGGATTCGACCCCGAAACCTGTGGTACCGAGGGGCAAAGCGCTAGCCATCAGGCCCCTGTAGTCAGTGGGAGACAAATCTTTTCAGTAGGGTGATGGTTCACCATCACTGGTTCTGATAACATCAATTTCTATTGTACAATATCAATTTATTGATGGTAATGCCGTACATTAATCATTTGATTTATTCCTAAGAAGCTGCAATAGATAATTCTCCTTAATAATACCGCAACTTCATCTATGTCTTTTGTTGCTTGGGCTTGTTTTGGGTGCGTTTTTAGACTTTTCGTCTGCATCCAGCTACTTTGCTATGTATTTATGATCATAATACAGTATCAATTTTATCTCACAAGTAATGATACACTCCAAAGAGAAACAATTTCTATACCAGATACTTAATGATCTGCAAATCTGCAAGCATTGCAATTTTTGCTTATCTTCCAAATCATGTGGTACCCATTTGTAAACTTTTTAACCTTTCCAAGTGCTGGAAAATGTCACCAAATTGGGACTATACTTACTCCATTATCAACAACAATTTCTTCATAAGGTATTGCAAGGTTAGCATCAACTTTTGCCTTCAGAATATCATTACAGAGGACGATTTCAGATCTTCATTTATAAAGTTTATATCACCTGATTTCTCAAACCATTGTCTTACTGTAGATATATTAGCTGAATCATTCTCAAATACAACCTCACTGTTCCATATTGTTGGACAGCAGAAGGTCCAAGTTTGTATTCATAGAAAAATTAGGCACATTTTGTGCTATTTCTTTAAAATGTTCTTAAAAATGCCAACTCCTATTTGCGAAAAAATATGCAAATAGAGAGCACATAATGAGCAACAAAATGATATATCACATTATTATTTAATTTAATACTGGTTCATATATATATCTTACAGGATTTCAGTTAATATTAAAAGTTCATTTCATATGGGACAACCCAATAATATTAGTAGGAGGGTAGACGATTGTAAATGCCATATTGTTAGTCACTGGACATTTTAATGTAGTTGTTATAAGCTTTTATACAAATAGCAATTTAGATATGAAAAGTGTGCAGACAGAAATTATCATTTATATTCCATTATTTGATTAAATTTAAAAAACAGACATAAAAATAGAATATTTGAGTTGCGCGTTTAATTTTTGTACGATTTTATGTGCGTTTGTACGATTATTATTATTTTTTTAAATTTATATGTGTGAATTTAAAACTAGACAAAAAAAAAACTCATGTGCTTGACACCTTAAATCTGTAGATGTAGATGACATCCTCTTTCTATAAATAGTTACAATTATTTCGATAAGGAAATAGAATGTGAATAGGAATCTAAAACAAAAAACAGGAAATTTGTCTGCGTTTTTTCAGAAAGGTCTAATAAAAGCGAGATACATCAAATGAATAAGGAAGAAAAATAAAATGCTACATGTTTTAGATTAAACTTGCGCTGCAGAGTTGTGACATAGAAATTATTTATACGAATTTAATTTTGAGAAATATATTGCTATTTATTTAGATACAAAAAGATAAAATTTTACAAAAGTTAAATAAATGTTTTCATTAAACGTACAGTAATTGGTTATTCTTGTGATAAACAATAAAAATATATAGCTGGCTTCCATCATTGTAATTAATATGAATTTTTTAAAAATGAAAACACTGCAAAAAAGAAGCGCACCCAACTGTACCGAAGTTGCAAACACAAAGATATTAACAGACATTTATTTATTGAGTGCCGAATACTTCTGTAGAAGCTTCTGAAGTCAGGCTGAAGCTAACTGTCAACAAAACTGTTAAAATTTTACTGAAATATCCTTTGTCAAATCATGTCTCCACTGTGGAAGTAAAAGGATACTTTATTTGTCAGCTTTCCGCCCCACTTTAAGGTTCCGTTATTTCTTACCAAATACCACATTTTTTTTATGGGAGAGAGGTCTGGTGATGTTGCCAGGCAGGGAAGAATGTTTAGGCTGGTGAATGATAATCTTGCAACGTGATATAGAACTCGGTGTTATTGAAATATTGTGGTTGGACTGATTTAAACCAATGGTTGTATCACAGACATCATAATTTGTCTATTTTTAGCATGAAATAATGTGCACTGTCGATGGTACACTAAAAATATAGCCTTGGGTTAGGTCTGTGCAGCACTTGACAAGAAGCGTTTGCACATAGCGTTCTCCGGATTATAACTGCACCTGTCAGTTGAAATTTCTCTATAGACAGATTACAGATCCTTCCCTAAACAATACTCAATGCCATTCATTGGCCTTATTGCGATGACATCGACATCATGTCTGGCTTGCTTTGTGTCGAGCAAATATTCATTGCATTTAATTTCCTGATTGCTCTGCCCGATTTCATGTTACTTGTGTGGATTAGTTTGTGAGATCACAGGCATACCAGTTGATGGTAACGTGGTCTGTGGGTTTGATTGAACCGTGTCCTGTTATAGGACACTATCATAAGACATAATAATAGACATCTATATCTATCTATATATATATATATCATCACACTATCGCATATATATTCTATCATAAGATTTATCGTTATCCCGAAATTCCATAAGAACACTTTTGCTTTGTTTTTTAAATTAAATTTTTATATTTTTTACACTATTAGAGGGCTACACAACCCTGGATACTATGAGGAGGGAGGGGTATAGTAAAGTTTAGTTAGAGGGGTATTTGAGGTATAGTAAAGTATAGTTTTTCCTGCGCCCATCATGTCACATATCCTTGGATACCACTCACATTTATGACAATACTTCTCACGAGGTCACTCAACTCCAGGATACTGTCTCATTCCCTAAACATTAATTGCTGAAAACTCAACTCGCTATCATCCGACCAGCCATTTTCAAGGCTTCTTGGAAAATTCAGCTGCCTCAAGCCAACTTATGATAACAATTACTTGTCGAACCAGCTACAGGTTTTTATAACCCTTACTTAACTGAGTAATAAATAACCCGTTGCGTGTGCAAACTTACTCATTTGAATACATCTGTCACATGTACTGGTCCTGCAGTTTTTCGTTCGGCTATACCAAGGATGGGCAAACCTTTTCGGTCGCGAGCCAAAAATCGAAAAAAAAAAGTTTGGCGGGCCAAGATAAATTTTTCCAAATTTTTAAAAACAATATACAAGTATTACAATTTGAATATGTTAATGAGATGAATGAAATTGGGATTTCATTTTTAAAAGTTAATTGTATTGAGGTTCGAAGTGAGATGTATTGATTCTAAGGAACGAGGCTAAAGGCTCATCTGTCAGTCTACTTCGAAACAATTCTTTCTTAGGTTCATAGTTGAAAACACTTGTCCACATATATAAGATGAAGCAAACATAGCAATGATTTTCTGGGCTGAGATATTAAATTTGGGAAACTTAATTTCGATAATAATTTGTAAAACTCTAACTCTGGCATATTTAGAAACAACTGCTATATATTTCTT
Source organism: Caerostris darwini (assembly GCA_021605075.1). Lineage (NCBI taxonomy): Eukaryota > Metazoa > Arthropoda > Arachnida > Araneae > Araneidae > Caerostris > Caerostris darwini. The sequence continues at coordinate 327,407 of BPLQ01015724.1, read as the reverse complement.
TTAATTTGCTTCGGACCGGCAAATTAAAATTCTTTCCGCGGGCCGGATAGAAGCTTCTAGTGGGCCGGAGTTGGCCCGCGGGCTGTAGTTTGCCTATACGAATTCCTTCCTGATGTTACAATATCACCTTTGGGGTGTATGTTGAGTGTATAATTTCGATTATTAACAATATATTTGTTAGATGTAAGAAAATTTTTATGCTGTTAAAAAGGAACGATAACAAAGAATGAATCATTTGAAGCATATAAATAACTAAATATAATTTGACACAATTGTATATAATGTTAACGCACATAGTATTTCATGAATACACATTAAAAATCAAAGGTTTTCCCACAGGACACACATTAAAGATTATAGAGTTTCATTTAGATCACGCATTAAAAAGCATATTATTTGCCATCGACACATATTTTAGAATAGTACAAGATTTCGCATAGAACACACATCACATCACAGAACACATGTTTCGCAAAGAACATTGGGTTTCACATAGAGAACAGATTAAAGAACATTAGGTTTCACATAGAAGACAGATTAAAGAACATCAGGTTTCATCTATAGAACTTATCATAGGTTTTATTGGTCATAAGTCAGCTGTCACATAAAGTTATCATAGGTTTTTACATAGAGAACGTCGGGTTTCTTTTAGAGAACATATTAAAGAACATCAGGTTTCATTTAGAAAACATATTAAATAATATCAGGTTTTCATTTAGAAAACATATTAAATAATATCAGGTTTCATTTAGAAAACATATTAAATAATATCAGGTTTCATTTAGAAAACATATTAAATAATATCAGGTTTCATTTAGAAAACATATTAAATAATATCAGGTTTCACATGGAGAACAGATTAAAGAACATCAGGTTTCACCTATAGAACTTATATAGGTGACCTATAAAACCTCATAGGTTTTATAGATCATAGGTCAGCAGTCACATAAAGTTATTATGATGTTTACATAGGATTTTATGTCTTTTAATATGTATTTTATTTGAAAACCTATGAACTCTAAGTTTTCAGTATTTTACAGTGAATTTAGGAAGATTTCGGTGCTCTTTTTCTTTTAAATTATTGGTAAAGGTCCACACCAAGATTGTACGAGGTTATATCCTTAAGGTACATCTGTGATTTGCATATAAAACATTAACGTTTAATTTTATTATGTCATAAAAAAGAATGAAATACTGCCATGAGGTTCATAATTCTAGACACGCACAAATGAAGATCTCCAGGCAAGCCATAATATGGTTGCATAAACGAGCCAAAATATTCAGGTAAAACAATTTATTTATTACGACTCTTTGTGCAAATCTGATTTAGTGTGAGTGGCATTGTGGGTCCGGTGGTACAATTTAATGAAGGAATTTCCGAATGTTCGCTTGAAGGGGTTTTTGATTCACAATAAAGTTTTGTTTTTGTCATATTTTGCATGGCATCTGAATGTTAGAGGAGTTTTTATGTGTCCGGTTTTTCTCCGCATTCATTTATTACGCAAATAAAATTTTAATATCCTGTCTAATATGAATGCATTGTTTCTGAAGAAAAAAACAGTAGGCCTAAATTTTCCTTGCTGGTTTTGGTTTTTGGTAGATCTTTATGCTAATGGTATCAGAATTAGTTATTTTTTAATGACAGGATTTTGACTATGAGCCATTGATACGGAAGGAGGAATTTTCAACTAAATTTAAATAAATAAATTATTGCAGTAAGTTAGAGATACCTGAGATGTTACCAGATAAGTTACGGATCTTTTATACCGACTTTCAACTATTTTCCGCAATTTTATATTCTTCAACTCATATATCTATAAAAACAGTTTTTTAGATATAGGAGTTTTAGAAAAACAGTTTTTTAGATATAGGAGTTTTAGTAAAACAGTTTTTATATTACAGTTAAAAGTATTGTTTTATAAGTTTAAAGTATTTGCACTCATTTAAAAGACATTTTTGAAATCTGTCTTTACAAAAAAAAAAACGTAAATCCTATAAAATTAATAGTTCCAAATGAATAGATAGGAAAGTAATATAAAATAACTTAAGACAATAGACATTTATTTTGTTCTAATACAGCTGGCAAACACTTATACAGTTGTCTTGGATGCCTTACGGCAAGAGCTGCACCGACGTTACTCACTTAGCACTACCCAAGAGGTGAGTGTAGCTTGAAGATAAGTTACGGACGCGGAGTCACACTATCTCCGCATTTATTCTCAACTGTCCATCTCCTCCGAAAACTGTGCATTTTTCGATTAGAATCCTTTTTCGCGTAAGTTCAAAATTTAAATTCTGATACTATTTAAAATATGCAAATACTTTTTCAATACTGAAATCATCGTCATGTAATCCTTTAAATGCACATAGTTATAAAGGCGGCGGGCTGTTATACACTCAACGCAAATTCACCGCAGACACACGCCCAAATAAAAAACTCAAAACTTCTCAAAGTTCAACTCAAACTCAAACTTACTTAACTTTTATTTCGTTTCTACTTACATAATAAAAGCAATTCATGTATGAAACAATAAACGGCAAATAAAATGTGTTATTTGTGATAATCTTCGATGCGGCCTGATGGCCAATTGGCTGGCGCTCTGGCATTTGTTATCACAGCCTTCAGGTTCGAATCCTGGCAGTGGCATGAATGTTTATGAGTGATTTGGAGTCCGATTTAAACTGTAGGTCCGGGACTAATTAGCCTAAAGTATGCACAAGATGACCGTAGAGCGACAAACCAAACCAATGTTCTTCGATGGCGTAACAGCCTCATAGTGGGCCAATGCCATCTGCCTGCTGGCAGATTCCGAAACATGAGATGTTTTCTTTTTAGTGGGTAGGGTTTTCAGCCCTACGGCCAATCCTACCTACCGGGACCTACGATTTAAAGTGGATTCTGAACCACTACAAACGTTCCTGGCACCGTCGGGAACCCTGTGGTATCCAAAACCAGAAGATTTAGGATATTACATTACTTTAATAAATGTTTTGGGATTTTTTATTTTTACATAAAGCAAATTCAAAAGTAAATATTATTATTTATTTGATATTCACTCCTAACAGCATTCGTCTACAAAAATGTCTCATCTAAATAGACTTGCGCATTTCGATATTAATGTATTACTCAACATCAAGCACTTCTATGCTGAGAGCAAATTTAAATTGAAACTTGCTTTTGGCAATAAAACAAGGTTAGCGTAATAGAATTATCGTATTTTAAAATTTTATATCTTATAATGTATTTCTCAGAATAATATCAGTGATACATTTCATTATTTTCCCACAATTTTGTACCTCCGCACTATAGTTCCTCAACTGCGTCAGAAAAGTACAGGTTTTGTGTTCCTACAAGTTGGATCTCCACCTTATTTATTGAACTTCTGTTGTTTGTCGATAATTAAAAGTGGAATTTTCCACAACGCTAGATTGGACATGCGGATAATAATTAAATAATTATTATCCGCATGTTATTCCTATGATTTACATCACTTATTTAAATGAATTTGTTTATCGACGAAAAGACGAAAAGAACTGAAATAACGCATCAATGCTACATTAAAAACTCTTGGTAGTATGTCTTTATGTAGAATGAGCTTGATTAGAGATTGCTGGACAATGATAGTTTATGAACATGATGTTGAATGCAATCCCATAAAAATAAATGAGAAGCTTACACAACGCTGAATTGAATTGTCATCTGCAATTGAAATGTATTTATGTAAAAAAAAATCACATTTATATAGTTAGAAAAAAAATTGGAATATTGTTTTTTTTTATTTTTATGTATTCACTGATCACGTTACGTGTAATAGTTTTGAAAACATAAAATTTCACAATCCGGTAAAGGCTAATTTTAACATATTTTGAAAAGGTCGTGATCTAAGGAATCACTGTTTTCATTCAATTTCATCCTGGGATATTTTCGATTCATGATAATAAAAAAAAAAAAAAAAAAAAAACCTTCACCACATCACAAATAGCTTGAGGCCACATTAACAATGGCCGCAGTAAACATCATGCGCAAGTGCAATTACTCGGCACTCCCAAGGCCGCAGCGTTCGAATTTTCAAGAGCGAAACAGGAAGATAGATGCTAATCAACTTATCAAAAACATTGTGTCCTTTACTCGAGCCTCCCCACTCACTTTTACTACTTGTCTCATCCAGTGTCTTTTGGGGGAAAAAAAGAATCCTCGCAGCAGCAGGTTTAACAATGACCTTAAAGGCCACAGCAAGTGCCATTCCGGTTTGTGTCTGCCGAGTTTCTTCACTGTCTGTAGTACTCGTAAAACAAAGATCTTTTTCTTTTTTCCCCTTAACTTAGTAATTAATATTCACGATTTATGTCTGTCTTAACAGGTACTTTGTAGTTAAGGAAGTGGAACTTTTTTTAATGTTCTTAAAGGACTGCGTTGGAATGGAATCGGTACACGCCCATTGCAGATATTAATCGTTGGATACTTTTAGGTTGGAAATAAAAATTCTGTGGGAGAAAAATATCCATTCATTTGAGTGAAGCAAAGAAGCAAGTATAATTATGAACTCAAATTAACTTTAATATTATAATCGTAAGTTGAACAGAAAGCAATACAGGTTTTAGATAGACAGTTAGTTATTAATATATATTCCACCATTTTCTACAGTATTTAATGATCTTTCGAGAATATCCCTAATCTCCTCTTTGGGCTTCATGGCCGAGTGACTAGCGCTCTGATGCTCGGCGCCAACGGTTTCGGGTTCGAGTTTTTTTTCAACGAGGGGAGACATGGATGTTTGTAGTGGTTCGGAGTCCATTTTAAACCGTAGGTGCCGAAGACTGCAGAGCTGACTGCAAGCTATGAATATGACTGCAGAACGTTGGACATAGGACTGCCAACCCTACCCCGTAAAAAGAAAAACATCTCCTGTCTCGAAATCTGTCTGTAAGCAGACGGTCTTGCCTCATTATAGGGTGTGTGCTAATAAAGAAGAAGACCCCTTCCCTTTTTAAATAAATAAAGAGGATAAATATACATAAAATATAAAATCAAAAATATTTCTTCATTAAAACTGAATAAGTATTTTCGCTCAATATTTCTTATTTGAATATTAAATTTAACGCGTTAAGTTTCCAAATTCAGTTCAAAAACGTATAGGCCAAGTCGATCCACATCCACAGAGGGCATTCATTCATTTTTGTACCGATTTTGAACATGTACATGAAAAAGCAAAGTTAATTTTATTTTCTAACATGATAGTCTGTTTGTTAAACTGTCATATTACTTCGTGATTTCTAAGATAAAAGAGGCTTCCTTACAATTTCAGTGTTGATTTTGTTTCACTCCTCCTCCACAATGCCTTGGGTTCAGAGTGGATGCAGTTGTCGCTTATACAAAGTATGCTTTAATAGCCCAACTTTGCAATAGTCAACAGCAAACACGTTGGGGAGTGCATTTTATAAGGCGTTCTTAATATGTTGTTGTTCTAATGCAGCTGGCAGCACAGAGAAAGTCAATCTTTATGCCATAAAGAAGGGTTGCACTGCTGTTACTCATTGAGCACCACCCAGAAGGCGCGTGCAGCTTGAAGATAGGCTAAAGACGCGAGTCACACTACCCGCATAACGCTCTACAATCTTATTACACCGGGAACTATGGTTTGAAGTGGATTCCGAACCACTAGAAACATTCTTGGCCCCGCCGGGATTCGAATCCGAAACCTGTGGTACCGAGCGCCAGAGCGCTAGCCACTCAGCCATTAGGCCGCCCTTTTTCTTAATATAAAGCAGTAAATTTAAGAGTTATTTCTAGTAGCTTTATCCCGATGAAACTTAACAGAGTGAAGATTGTTTAGGGAAAGTGATGGAATGTGTATCTGATAGTAATCTACGTTTCCCGCAGCAAAAGAATCCAATAATTATCATAAAATATTTTGAAAATCCTTTTCTCTGTGCCTACATTTTAGGTCTTTTTCCCCGCATTTTCAGTTTATTGATTTTTTTCTGTTGCAATCACATCAATATATCTAAGCTTCATCCATTGTAATTACCTACTTGAATTTTTCACCTGCCCTATAATATTCGTACAATGGGCATAGTCTCTTAGACTGAGAAGCATGCTTCGGCGTTAGTCAAAACCGTTTGTTTATTAATTGGTTTAAATCAGATTTTATAAATTTGTTAACAGTTTTTAAAAGGTACCAAATTCGTAGGTTCAAAAGAATCCTATCTAAAAATACAATCGCCAAAGGTCGAAATACGGTCAGAGCTGGGATTTCGAAACTATTACTTCAAGAATCAAAAGATCCAAAATCCAAAGTTCTCAAATCTAAAAATTCGCTGTTATCCTTGTGAAAGTTCGACCAAAATTGAAGTGGCGATATTTAGGTGAATTGTACTAACCACTTCTTGTGGTGCAACTGTGCCTGAGTTGACAAAGTTGCAACACATGGAGTAGTGAATCTCTTACATATCTGTCACTTTAATGGAGTTATGACCTTAGAAAACAAAGTGTCCTTCATTCGAAAGCAACGACATTCAACACTAATCGATAACAGTACAAAAATAAATGTATCACCATTATCTAAATTTGCTAGACAAGCAGGTTTAAAAAATCCTCAATTTTTACAAATTTCTGTTGTACCGAAATTAACTATGACTGTTACGTGAATTCACAACAGATGTACTCTGAACAGATGTGCTATGATGATGTGACAGATAACGCGATCAAGTGAAATTTCACTGACCTCAATTCAATTAGGCCGCGCTCTAGCATTGGCTCGCATGTAACCAGTAATTGAGTAAGTTCGGATTCCTTCAAGGCTGGGCGTTAGACTCAGGCATCCCACCTAAATCATAGGCTTTAAATAAGTGGCTGCTAGTTAATTATTAGTACAATCAGGATTCATTGTCTTCATATAGGCCATATAACAAATAGTATGCTTTACTTATGATAAGGCTTTTGATTAAAATGTTTTAACTCAATGTATCATGCGTCAGATTTTCAATTTTGTAAAATAGTTTTAAATATTAGATTACGACGAAATAAATGGAAGATTTATGTTGTAATAATTTAGAAATATTTTGCATAATATTTGTACAGTTTTCGGCAACCTTAAGGCTTACCATGTTTAGCAATATCACAGATCGTATATTAAGTTGAAATGGTTTAATCAAAACACTCCATCATAAGTTGCATGTAAGATATTCTGCACGGTTGTCGGCAATCTGCAATATTACCTATCTCTTTTACCTTATGAATCATAGAAATCATATATTGGGTTGACACCTCACCAGATGTTTAAAAAGCACCTCATCTCTTACCTTTGGAATCATAGACATCATATATTAAGTTGAAATGGTTTAATCAAAACATCCATCATAAGTTGCATGTAAGATATTCTGCACGGTTGTCGGCAATATTTACCTATCTCTTTTACCTTATGAATCATAGAAATATATTGGGTTGAAATAGTTTAATCAAAACACCTCACCAGATGTTTAAAAAGCACCTCATCTCTTACCTTTGGAATCATAGACATCATATATTAAGTTGAAATGGTTTAATCAAAACACTCCATCATAAGTTGCATGTAGATATTCTGCACGGTTGTCGGCAATCTGCAATAACCTATTCTTTTACCTTATGAATCATAGAAATCATATATTGGGTTGAAATAGTTTAATCAAAACACCTTATGAATCATAAATGGTTTAATCAAAACACTCCATCATAAGTTGCATGTAAGATATTCTGCATTGTCGGCAATCTGCAATATTACCTATCTCTTTTACCTTATGAATCATAGTTTATATATGGGTTGAAATAATTTAATCAAAACACCTCACCAGATGTTTAAAAAGCACCTCATCTCTTACCTTTGGAATCATAGACATCATATATTAAGTTGAAATGGTTTAATCAAAACACTCCATCATAAGTTGCATGTAAGATATTCTGCACGGTTGTCGGCAATCTGCAATATTACCTATCTCTTTTACCTTATGAATCATAGAAATCATATATTGGGTTGAAATAATTTAATCAAAACACCTCACCAGATGTTTAAAAAGCACCTCATCTCTTACCTCATCATCATATACCTTTGGAATCATCTCTTTTACCTTATGAATCATAGAAATCATCAAAACACCTATATCTCTTACCTTTGGAATCATAGACATTATATTAAGAAATGGTTTAATCAAAACAATCAACATGTAAGATATTCTGCACGGTTGTCAATCTGCAATATCTCTTTTACCTTATGAATCATGATGTTTAAAAAGCACCTCATCTCTTTTTGGAATCATAGACATCATATAAAGTTGAAATGGTTTAATCAAAACACTCCATCATAAGTTGCATGTAAGATATTCTTTTACCTTTTATGCACGGTTGTCGGCAATCTGCAATATTACCTATCTCTTTTACCTTATGAATCATAGAAATCATATATTGGGTTGAAATAATTTAATCAAAACACCTCACCAGATGTTTAAAAAGCACCTCATCTCTTACCTTTGGAATCATAGACATCAATATTGGGTTGAAATGGTTTAACCAAAACACTTCATAAGTTGCCAAAAATATTACCCATCTCTTTTTACCTTATGAAGAAATCATATTTGGGTTGAAATTCCCTAAATGAAGGTCTGAATCCTGATTTACTTTCAATTCCACAGCATTCTAAAACAACAAAATTAGAAGTTTAACAATAATATCCATGAATCATTTTATACCCACAGAACTTCAATGGGATTAGCATTCCCACTACTGTGCCCAAAAAGTAAGACCAATTTTTTTTTTTCAAAAATTCTTTATTTATTCTTCCTTACTCATTTCATCGCTTTCAAAGTGATCCCCTCCGGACACAATGCACTTAGGCCAACATTTTTCCAATCCTCAGTGCATGCTGAAAAAGTCATCGGCAGGGATGGCCTTCAAAGCGCGCTGCGATTCATGTTGAATCTCTTCAAACGACTCACTCTTTTGAGTTTAGGGAATAGCCAGAAATCGCACGGTATGAGTATGAATACGGTAGTTGTGGAACGATATGGGTTTCATTAATGGGCGAAAAAGTCACGAAGAATCAATGCAGTGTGAACTGGCGCATTCAGTGTTTTCGTTGTTTCGATATTTGACGCGTTTGAGGCCCAAAAGGGAATGGACCGATCCTTTTAAAATTCCAACATCAGCAGCAAGGTCTCTCACTGTAAATTGACGGTTTGCAAGCACCAAAACTTTAATTTTTTGGACGTGTGCTTCGTCGGTTGAGGCTTGTGGTCGACCAGAGGGCTCTTCGTCTTCAACGCGTTCTCAGCCTTCTTTAAACTATTTATACTACTTTTAAACATTGCTTTCCGATATAGGAATGCTCATCGAATGCTTTCTGCAACATTCTATACAATTCCACAAGCAAAATTGAATGCAAGTTCTTTGCTCAATTCATTCAGGCATTTCAAAAATTGTCGGAATCAGTTTTAGCGTCTCACAAAACCAAGAGTAAGTCAAAACCTTATGAATATTTCGGCGTCACAGTTCAGACAGATATCAGGGACAGTGCCAGCAACCTAAAAAAAAATTGAAATTCCATAAGCCCCGTGAATTTTAAATTGAAAATGGGTCTTACTTTTTGGACACAGTAATAATCTTAAATAGGATTTAAATTCTAAAATATATTTTAATTCTAGACACATGATTAACTAAATACTTAAAGCCTAACCAAAACAAACGCCTGGTATTTTAAATTCATAACTTGATAAGGTGTGCTTCTTGAAGATGATGAGGGCAGTTCAGTCTCCCATATTCACCCAAGACTGGTATTCTTTTTTTAAAAACGAGAAATACAAAAAAAAAATTTTAAAGTCAATTCGTACTTTTTTTTTCACTTTATTGCAGAAAGTCCTTTATAAATAATTTTCATTCATTTTTTTAAGTTTATCTGACGTCCTCTATGGGTAGATACATGCAACTTAAATCTAAAAAAAACTAAAATGAATGAATTAAATTTAATGAATGAATTAATATTTGAAAAAAACTGAATTAACATCCAGTGTCCTCCACTACAAGTTCTAAAAAAAATGCATTTGAACTTGGAGTGGATGAATAACAAGTACTTTATGAACGATTGAAAATGTGACCAAGATATATGTAGGGAGAGTGTGAGCTAATAGAAGGAATTGAAAAAACACTTGTGGCCATCTTTCGAAAATGTTTAGTAACCCCAATCAACGCTGAAACCTGTTACAAAAGTTGCCTTTCTAGCGATGCACGACCTTGGGTCAAAGGGCCTGTCATTTGAAAAAACCAACATGTTCTCAATTGGAACAGTACCGTGTGTGCGATTTGACGAGAATTTTAATGATGCTTTCATTCCCCCTGACAGTTACGGGTTCCTTTTCACCGGTGTTAACAAAGGAAACGCTTCGTGGTTGAGATGCAATTTGCATAAAGGAGCTGTCACTCACGGGCCGTTGTTAGCTGAAGACATGGACAGAATACATTAGTGCTTCAGCTTGTTAATTGATAAGCACTCGTCGGCTGGTGTCTTTGTACAGGTGTGAGTTAAAGGTGACATTTCCATCTTCGTACATATCGTCAGGGGTAGTGGAAGTGTGAAGAAGATGAATTTGGATGTTGACAGGAGACACGAGGATTCGAAAGAATTTTTTTTTTTTTTATATATTTAGTTTATTTTTGTAAGATATGAAAGTGATAATTATATTGATTTGTTATTGTCAAAATTGTAAACATTTTCTTTTTTTTTTTTTTGACATGAGTAGAAAAAATAATTTCGTAATAATTTTTTTCTTTTATATCATAAAAAATTTCAAAGCATTTGGTCACACATACCAATTTAGTATTTATTGCGTTGTAAATAAATGTCTAAGAAAGAATTTTAAATAAGAAAACATTTGTTGTTGTATCTTATCCCCCTTTGTTCTGGCCTTTGTATCACGGGCTTCAAGTTCGAATCCCGGCGGTGGTATGGATGTGGCATGGAGAGCGACAAACCAAACAAATCCCACTTTGTAGACACTTTGTAAGCCCACGAGCCCACATGTACTCATGATTGAAGGGGAAGGAAGCAGCTTCTGTTGTGATGGAGCACCCGTAGGTAGAAGTTTGATTTGGCCCCGTGAAGGGAACTTTGTAACTTTTTTTCGGTGTAGGGTTGTCAGCCCAACGCTCTACAATCCTATTAGACTAGAACTTACAGTTTAAAGTAGATTCCGAACCACCATAAACATCCATGACACTGCCGGGACTCGAAATCAAAGTCTGTGGCACAGAGCGCTAGTCACTCGACCAGTCAGGCCCTGTAAGAAAACATCTCGGTTATTTGGATTTTAATTGTAGAAGCAGCTACTCAGGTTTATAACATATACCAATAGGTTTAGGTTCATAACATTTACCAATTTAATAATTATTGTGTGGTAAATAAAAACCTGAGAAAGTATTCTAAATGGGAAATATCTGGTCTTCCTTAAATATAGAAGGCTTTGAAGCAACTACTTTCCATTGCAGAATTTTTAAAGATTTTTAGCATACATCAAGCTGTTAACATTCTATTAGATGTGTTAAAATAAAATAGCATTTTAGTAAATATTTCTGATTTGTATTTTATGTGGTCTACTGATCTTCGATAACTTTTTGACCAACAGAATAGTAAAGCTGGATTCCCTCGAAGTCAATAAGAAGCTTGATTAAGCGGCAAATCGGGCTTTTAATTGGTTGACCTTCTGCGACGCGCGGTCTTAATATCTGATGGAAATCCAACTTAACAGGAACAGGAACAGTAGACAGTGCAGGCAAAAGATAATTTGATGTTCAATGGAGAGCATTGAATTACGATGGAGCTTCATGCTAGGAATTAAACTAATCTTGAATGAAAATATCATTTAAAGTTAACAATTTTAATGTACCCAGAAACTTATTTAGAAATAAGAAGTAAATAAATTTTCTGTGAAGAAAGGGGGTTTGGTTTAGTTTGTCGCTCTGGGGTCAGTATTTTGCACACTTTGAGCTAATTAATCAGGAACCTACAGTTTAACTTGGACTCCGAACTATAAAAAAACATTCATGTCACGGCCAGGATTCGAACCTAAATCCTGTGGTAAGCGCCAAAGGCTAGGGCGCTAGCCAATTGTTCATCAGGCCGCTATGTAGTGAAGTGAGAGACTTAAACAATAATTATAAAATAATTCTGCATGGACGTTTAATAGTTTGTGTTGGTTCATAATATTCCATTTGTTCTGCTAGCTATTTGTATCCATCAAGGCATTAAGGAAATTACTACTACACCACACCATTGTGCCTAGAGCTAAGTTGTCCCTTTACAGTTTGGGAAGAATGTGGATGAGAAGTCGGACTGGGCTCTGCGACGCTCTACGGTCATATGAGACCGGAACCTACTGTTTCCTAACCACTACAAACATCCATGGCACAGTCGGGATTCGAACCCGAAACCTGTGGTACCCAGCTCCAGAGCTGTAGCCACTCGGCCATTGAGGAAATTGAAAGAAATTCTGTTCGTATAAAAAGACAAAAGATTGATGCCACATCGGATTTCTGTACATCACATGCAGGGGATGAGAGTCGGTCCAAAGAATTTACGAAATCTAAGTGGAATTTTTTATATCAACTCCCGATGCACTATGATCTTCACTAATGGATTTAAAAAGATTTGTGTAATGAATTCAATGATTTTTATTGAACTCATGCATTTATAAAAACAATTCCTGCATAACAATTTATTTTGAACAACTTTAAATGTGTAATATTTGCACTCATTTACAAGACATTCTTGTCCTCTAAAATTTCTTTACAAAAGTACGTATATCCTATAAAAATAATAGTCCCAAATATAATTTCAAATATAATTCCAAAAATAATAGTCCCAAATATAATTTCAAATATAATTCCAAAAATAATAATTCCAAAATAAAGAAAAGAAATAATTCCAAATGTAAATTCCAAATCCAAAAATTCATTTTGTCAAATGAATAGGTAACAAGGTAATATAAAATAATTTAAGACAGAAATATAAAAATGTACAATTTTAATCGCAAAGATGGTCTATTTGTAATGCATTTAATCATATTTGTTCTTAATAAGATAATAGCTTCAATAAGTTCTTCTTCCATTGTTGATTCAAAATAGTTCTTTTTCAAGTCTCATTGCTGAGAAAAGTCTCTCAAAATTGACTTGGTATGCTGCTAAAGCAGCCATTGTCCTTGCTACTGGTTGTACTTATTGAAGAATAAAATTGAATTACTTCCTTAACATTTCGTTTTAACATTAATTACTAGAATTTCAGAAAAATAAAAATTGTTTCTGTAAAAAAATAGATAAACGGGTTTTTAAATCTATTCTTGTCATCGACTCCTTCAAAAATATTTGACTGCCGAATGTTCTCGATTCCGACTTCCCGCCTTTATTCATATGTACCATTTTGTAAGTTTGTTGGTATTCAATGATTTTAATGTTACTTTTAGCAACATAAGCCCAAACTAGACGAGCAAGCTTCGTAATTAGACAAATAAAGCCGTATGCATGAAAATTTTACTGGACTTACTCATCGGAAATTGAGAGTAAAATTTCTCCAGACAGATCCTGAGTTTTTATTTTTTGTGTGAGAGTTAGCTGCTTTAAATGTTGGTCAAGAAACACCATGATATTTATTAGGGCTGCTACAAGGAATTACTCGATTCTGAAAAATGATATTATTAGAAAGATATCTTCAAGAAATGTATTAAAGACATTTTTATATTTGCACGAGTAATTCAAAAATTTAAGTGATGAATGGCAACGTTTATTTTGAAATGTTTAGTTAAGCGAAATTGGCAACGTTATTGTTAATTCTATGAAAAATAAAGATGGCATGTTGTGTTTTAAAAAGAAAGATTGCTAGCTTCTTGTTTTTTGTTTGTCAAGAAAATTTACATTATTTTGGCGAATCTGGGATCTCAGTAAAATAAGTGTTATTTGCAATCTGATTATAGAAAGCATAAACTTCATTTTGAAAGAGATAACGTAAGATCTTTATGACTGTTAGTAAGTGACTTTCGTTTTTACGTTCAAGACATCATCAGTTTTATAAATGTTAATAATTTTTTACCATTTAATGATCTAGCTATTGAATTTGTGGAGATCATGATTAAGAGCTAAAAGATTTGTGTTTCTGTTTTTACATAAAATGTCCAAAGAAGGTAAAGAAATGTTGATATAACTTGAGTAGAATTTTGAATTAATATATTGATGAGTACACACCAGTAAAATAAAAATAAATTTCCGAGAAAGATAATATTTGCGAATTTTTACGGAGCACTGACATTTTTCTGGCGGCATCGGCCCCGAGGTTACTGCTGTTCATTTGTGTATTACATTGTAGAAGACCAAAAAACCCTAATTTACCTACGCAATTGTTAGTTAGCAACAAATAGTTAACATTCATTTTATAATATTCTAATTTGCAAAAAAAAGAAAATAATAAATAAATAAATAAAAGAAAAACCATGCAGCATTTAAATAATACCAAATCATACCTGATGCATATCATTTTGAAATATTATGACATTTTTTTAATTTAATCACATCAGGAATATTCAACAAAGCAAAATATTTTTGTATAATAATTTTTCTCTTTCTTAAAATGCTAAACAATATCAATTCAATTCTGTAAGATAATTTAGTTCAATTTGAAGAAAAAGGATTTTTTCATATATTTAGATCAGATATTAATAATAAGTATATTTATAAATGTTTCCAATAAATTTTAGAAGCTGATATGAAATATTACCTTTTAAAAATATGAAAATATTTTTAGTTTTATATAAATGGTAACTCATATTAAAAGTTTGAGCAGTTAAATATATGATTAAAAAAAGAGAGCAAAACAACTTTCCTATAATTTTTTGAATTTTTACTCGTAAAACTATGGGCGGTGTTTTTCATGTCCTTGATCATTTTCAATTTTTTTTCTTCTAATTCTTCTTTCACGAGCTTTTTTAAATATAACATTTATTCACAAAATAATTTAGGAAGAAACAATTAATTCAGAAGAAAAAAAAAATTTAAATTTCTTTAAAAGAAAAAAAAATGAAAATAACTGGGGAAAGTAAAAACAATTTTATTTCAAACTAAAAATAAGATTTTTCCTTAAAAGAAAATTGCTTGGAATTTTTTTTAATGATTGTTTTTATGCGTTTGGGGCCTATAGCCAAGTGACTACCGCTCTGGCACTCCGTGCCACAGGCTTCGGGTTCGAGTGCCGGTGTAGCCATGGATGTTAGTAATGCTTCAGAATCCGCTTTAAACCGTTAAGTCCCGATCTAATATGACAGTAGAACGTTGGGCTCACAACCCTACCCTTACAAAGAAACCCTCCTATCTCGAAATCTGCCGAAATCTGGGACTGCTGCGCCAATGACGAAGAAGAAGAAATTATGAGTTTTGTCTTTGTATTAGATTCTAAATTTTATCTAATATAAAAACAAAACTCATAATGTCTTCTTCTTTCTTCTCATGTTTCTTCAGTGTAATCTTTATATCGGCCATCCGATTACAATTTTTTAGTTTTCCTTTTTAAACTTCTTTCACGAGCTTTTTTTTAATCTTTTGTATTCAGATGAGAGGAATTTTCTTAATATAATAAATTATTTTTGACAATTGATATCTTTTTCAATTAATGGAAATTGTAAAACAAATAGAATCACTTATTGTTCAATATAGTGGTAAATTATTAATATTAAAAATAATTTTATGATTATGATATATTATTTTTTTTTTATTTTTATTAATCTTTTTTTTTTACATTATATTTTTAAAAAGCGACTAAAAAAAAAATTATTTTTCATTAGAGTAAAAATTTCAAGAAATTCTATTAAGGTTTCCAATACATGTTTCACTCGAAGCCTTTGAACCTGAACAGGAAATAGATTTGACAGGACGATAGCGAATTGAATCCACTAGTAATTGGGATTTCAAAAAACGTGACGTGTTCTGTAAAAGAAAAAAAAAAATCCTTTCAGGTGAACAGGTGATTGTTGAAGAAGAAACATGTCTTCAGCCACGAGACGTTTGAATGAAAGAGCTGAAAATTTGTTGTTGTGCTAATGTCTTGGAAACCTGGGTTGACTTTTTGTTTATTTATTTTTTCCATTCCTTTGACTTGCAAGCTATATTCAATCTATTTTGATTAAAAACATCTGCGTGGATAATTTTAAGAGTTTTTTTTCTCTCTTAGAACAGAGTGAAAGAGTTTTTTTTCTCTTAAGACAGAGTGAAATGAATGAAGTAGAATTTTTATTTATTTATTTATCCGCATCAGGGGTCTCCAAACTTTCCAGCCTTAGGGCCATACTGTTTACTCCAGTAAGTACCAAGGGCCAAAACCGTTTTAATTTTTCTGCCATTATCTATAATTTCCAGTTAGTTGCCATGCTTAAGTTAAATTTTCTGCGCATTATACTTGTCATTAATCTTTACCTAGAAAGTAAATAAAACCGAGTTATTATCATTCTGTATTTTTTTTATCCAACTTAGTACAGCAACAATAAGCTATTCGCTGTCGCGGGCCGGATGGATGACACTGGCGGGCCGGATTTGGCCCGCGGGCCGTAGTTTGGTGACCCCTGGATTAAACACAAGAACTGATCAAAGTGATATCTGAAGATTGCATTGGAAATTTACAAGCAACGTCATGATTATGCCGAATTTAAAATAGTTTCCTGTTTACATGATAATATTTTAAAAGACTTGTTTATTGAAGTCATATGTTTTGCGAACTCATAGAAATATTGTTTTCTTGTTTTGAAATATAGTTTGTTTTTTAGTAGTTTGGAGACCCCTGATCTACAAGATACGTGACAATTTGTTGTTTTTCAATTTTTTCATTATTAAAAAAAACTGACTACAAATGTGACTTGTGAATTTGGCTGAATTTTAAAATGTAAATAGAGTAATAAAAAAAATCTAATCTTTTTTTTCCCCGAAAGGAAATCTTAAGTTATTTTTAATTAGTATTTCTTAAATTATTTCTATGCTATCGAAATTTAAAAAATACAAAAATAATGGTTTTTTTTTCTTTTAGTGTCAAATAACTTTAATATAAAATAAAATATTATTTATTTTATATTAATACCTATATATACCTATTTTATATATATACCTTATTTCTTAACCTATAGACCAGAGATGGCCAACAAAAATGATTATGTGGGCCACTTCGGAAATGCATCCTAACTCAGTGGACCGCATATAAAATTATATATCCCCCTATTAGATGTAGACCCACTACAGACATTTTTTTGGAGTGAAAATTCAAGCATAATGAATTATTATTTTTGTGTTTACTATTATTCTTACATGTAAACATGGATAATATAATAATAATGATACTAAACTCACATTGTAAAGAAATATACAACACTAAAAATGAAATATAAAAAATATATAAATATAAACGACATGAAAAAAAAATTAAATTGTTAAAAACTATTTATTTTACTAGTGCGATATTTGTTCCTCCACTCTTTCACTTAGCTTTTGCAAATCGATCTCAATTTGGGTATTTGCACATCGTAATAGGTGTTGTAGGTTAGCGTCCGTTATGTTTAACCGTGTTTTGTGTTTGGTCAATTTCATTTTCGGAAAAAACGATTTGCAGGTGTAATTTGTACCAAAAGCACTAACAACTTTTTGTGCCAGATTTCTCAAATTGGAAAATTTCTCTATTGTGACATAAGTGCTATAAAAATCTATTTTTTGATTCTGATGTTCCAAAAATGTGTTTTATTTAATTCAATATTTGCATTGTAAGTCAACCAGTTCTATTTGGAGATATTCTGGGGCCGACTCGATTTCAACATAAAAAGGAGATGAATATATATAAAAAAATTTTGTTGTCTAACTCTTTTTTTTTTGTCTAACTCTAAATTGCTGAATTGGCTTTCAAAAGTAGATGATTTCACTACTTCGTCCATTATAAAATAAATATTTTATAAAAATGTGATAAATCTCTCGGATCGGAAAAATATTCAATTTGGGCCGCGAGTTCGCCACCCCTGCTATAGTAGACAACATTTTGTTCTCCGCGTGGATCCGGGTTAGAATAGTCCCACTGTAGCCCACGCATGTCATAAAAGGCATTAAAATGGGTACCTAGTGCCAGGGATTATAACAAGTGGGGTAAAGCCAGACTTTTCTCATTGGGTGCCCCATGTCTTTGTGCCACAAAGACAAAGACAAAAAGAAGTTGCTTTTTTTACACTTTATCATGACTCGTCAGCGGGTTGATGGACTTGGTCTAGATGTTGCTGTCGAACAAGTGGGATAAGAAACAACAGAAACGAGAAGCCTGGATACCCATTGTGTTGTGTAAAGCCTCTCGCATTGTTAGGCATGCTGTCTGGTGGGAGTTTTTCAGGTTTCCTACTATACGACACTCAAATGGGCAGGTAGCGCAAAATGTCTTTCTTGACGTCACTATCATCCCCTCAACACCCATGATGGGGGTGGTATACATAAGGAGGTGACTCCGTGGGATACATAAGGCCCACCGATACGCCCAACGGGAACAAAAAGTATGAAGAACGCCCTTGATGGGGTGGGAACAAATAGTATGAAGAACACCCTTGATGGGGGTGGGATACATAAGGGGTGGGTCCGTGGGATACATAAGGCCCACCGATCCGCCCAACGGGAACAAATAGTATGAAGAACACCCTTGATGGAGGTGGGAACAAATAGTATGACGAACACCCTTGATGGGGGTGGGATACATAAGGCCCACCGATGCTCCCAACGGGAACAAATAGTATGAAGAACGCCCTTGATGGGGGTGGGAACAAATAATATGAAGAACACCCTTGATGGAGGTGAGAACAAATAATATGAAGAACACCCTTGATGGAGGTGAGAACAAATAGTATGAGGAACACCCTTGATGGGGGGGATACATAAGGGCCACTGATGCGCCCAACGGGAACAAATAGTATGAAGAACGGCTCAGGTACCCAATGTCTTTGTGCTGCAAAGACAAAAAGAAGCTGCATTTTTTACCCTTTATCATGACTCGACAATAGGACGCTCTCTGTATATATAAAACTTGTTTGGATATAGTTTGTACAGGAATTATTATCTGTCATGTGATGTTTTAATATGGCATTTTAAATCTGGCGTATGGATTGTAGATATACAACCCATAATTATGGCTGATATAAAATAAATACTTATATGCGATGCCCGCCTTATTATAAAATAAGTAGCAAAAGTAGTCAAAGAAAATTTACAAATTATCAGGTTTTCAGTTATGAGGAATATCAGAAAATCATATGCATTGTATTGGATTGAAATTATTTTAAATAAACTACAATGCAAATGATTTTCTGATACTTATTCATCAAATACAATGCATATGATTTTCATACTCAAGGAAAAAATTCATTTGCGTTCAATTGATTTTTCCTATTCCATATATTAATAGCAGCCAATTTTTTTGAATTTATTTTTAATGGCTGAATTTTTATTATGGAAACGAATACATTGCGCCTCACATTGATTACGAATAACATACAATGCTTTTGGCGTGACCGCACGAACGTAAAAAGTACGGAGTTCCTGTTGCGTGAGAATCTAATTTTAAAATGCCATTGGACGTTCAAGTGAATACATTTGTTTCAAAAAATCGAAGAGAAATTCAAAATAACTCTTGAAGCTTACTCTTTGAGCGTATGGAGGAATTTGGTATTGAAACTTAAACGAAAGTACGGAATTTAAAAAGGAAAAGATAGCTGGTGAAATTAGGGTCACATTACCCCTTCCCGTGTACAGAGAAGCAAAATTATTGAAAAAATAAATCCATCCATGAATTTCGAGCTAGGTCACTAATTTAAATTTTAAATAAATTAATGAAAAAGTAAACAATAATAGTTATTGATAGGCAACACTTAAATATCGCATAAGTGCAACTTAGCACGAGGGATAAATAAATTTTAGAAACAAAATAAAAAATTTAAAGCCTAATTTAAATTTAATATAGAAACAATCCTAAATTAAAGCCACATAAAGTATTTCAGATTTGCAATGAATTCATCATTGTCAGAAGCCCCCTTTTTTTTTTTTGAAGTAGGGCAAGAACTCGAAACAGTATCATGTAAAGTTTTTTTTTTTTTTTTTTTTTTTTTTTTTTTTGTTCTAATGCAGTTGGCAAACACTTAGACAATTATCTTTGATGCCTTAAGGCAAGCGCTGTACCGACGTTACTCGTTTAGCACTACCCAGGAGGTGCCTGTAACCTGAAGATAAGCTACGAACGCGGAGTAACAATACCTCCTCAATGCTCTACGATCATGTTACACCGGGACCTACAGTTTGAAGTGGATTCCGAACCCCTACAAGCATCCATGGCACCGCCGGGACTCGAACCTGAAACGAGTGGTACTGAGCTCCAGAGCAATAGCCCCTCGACCATTCAGGCCCTGTAAACGGTTATATATAACTTAAAAATCAATTCAGATATTAAAAATTAAGAGCACTTCGCAGGCATGCCATATTTTGAATTATGTATGTTAAATTAAAAAATGTAGGACATAAAAACAATTATAAAACGTTGAGGACACATTTTTAATGTACCAAAATTATAAATATGCTTGCCATCATTGTTTATGAAGTAGGAATATGCGTATCACCTTAATCCTACATAAATTGATTGCATCAAAGCAATACTGACGCTAATCTTCGACTGAGTACGAATTGCTCCAAGAATGGCCTACGAGACCACCAGATTTTTCACCCATTATTTCCGGCAAGAGGCTACTTGAAATCACGTCTCTATAATTCTTACAAGCACAATCACGAGTCTTTTAAGCACTGTTTGATATATTTTTCAAAGTCTTTCAACCATTGTTATCATTATTCGAATGCAGTGGAGGAGTCCATCCGAAGATTATGTAAAAGAAGATATATTTTCCGCCACATTCCAAAGATCTAAGCATCCACCAGGTGGAAACTTAAAGCCCTTTCATCACTTCCTTGTATTGTCTAGATCAGGTGTCTCCAAACTTTCCTGCCTTACGGCCATATTGTTTACTTCAGTAAGTACAAAGGGCCAAAACCGTTTTAATTTTTCTACCGTTATCTATAATTTCTAGACTAGTCCGTTCCTGAGGGATTTTCAGGATAAAAATCATATGTTTTATTCAGGATATATACATTTTAAACATCGATATACATACATATGCGATACTCTTTACCCCAACATAACTACCGAGGGTTACCGCGGGAAGTTCACTAATTTACAATGTTAGTGGGATTCATTTCAATTATTTGTTACTTGTTATGCTTAAGTTAAATTTTCTGCGTATTATGCTTGTCATGAAGCTTTACCTAGCAAATCAATAAAACCGAGTTATTATCTTTATGTGTTTTTTTATCCAACTTATTACAACAACAATAAGATATTCGCTGTCGCGGGCCGGATGGATGACACTGGCGGGCCGTAATTTGGAGACCCCTGGTCTAGATTTTGAATAATTTCTGTTATTCGTATGTATACAAAATCCAAAATACTAATCTGTAAACAACTTATAGTTTGGGCTCACAGATTTTTTTTCCCCATGAACTTTCGAATCACGTTAATTATTACCAGCATGGAATTCTTTTTTACAACTACCAAGCAACTACACATGTTGAAATTGATAATTTATTGCTATCCGTACTCTGGAACTTATGTTTATGAGACAAGTTGTCACCATAGCTTACAGACAAGAGACTAATCCTCCGAAATCGGACATTCTTTTTTTCATTTCTGATTCCTTGATGTTCCCATTAGAAGATTTTAAAGATTTCATTAAAAGTTTCAGCATATATATATATATATTTTTTTTTTGAAAGAAAAAATGCACTTAGTTTTATGTGACATTTTTTTCTAAGTTACTCGTGGTTTTTTTTTTATTTGAAGTACAGGATGTCCATAAGATATCTTTACAGTTTAAAAAAATTATTACAATTGCAAATGAAAACATATGTGAAAATGATTAAAAATTGAAACATATATATTTAAGTTTTTTTTTTTTTTTTGATCGTTTATGTTTCGTTTAAGTTAATTTAATACATCTCTTTATGGGCATCATTAATTGAACTACGCACATAAAAGAGGTACTCGATTTCTTAACATATTCGCTCCTCATTAATGGTGACAATGAATCAGTGATCCTTGGTATAGATGAGTCATTTCCAGTACCTTTGTTCGATACACGATATCTTTAATCCTGGATATCTCATACATTAAATATCACATTTTCGACATCTTTCTATGAGGTTATATACAAGATATTGGAAAGAGGTATGGGGTATGACTCATCTAAAGCAAAGGATTATGGATGGCATTATCACCATTGATAAAGGCATACTACTGCGAGCATGGGAAGAAATCATATTGATGTGCTTTATACAAGTAATGATGCCCATACAGAGAGATGTAAGAAAATAAATTAATTTAAAATTAAATGTGCCAAAAAAATTATTATTTTTTGTTTCATTTTGTCTCATATACACTCAAGAGCCAAAACATTATGACCACCTGTCAATAACGAGTTGGCCCACCTTTGGCGCGCAGCACAGCTTCAACCTGCCTTGGCATGGATTAATACCACCACTTAATACCAGTTAAATAACACTTCCACCTGATCACGTGCCTTCCACGTCATCCAGGCGAGTTTATTGCAAAATGTAGGGGTGGTCATAATGTTTTGGCGCTTGAGTGTATATCTCTCATTTTGTAATAACATTCACTTATCTGTATTTTTTTAATTCGCGTTGTTATAAATTTTTGAAAGTGCAAAGAGACTTTATGGGCGCCCTATATTAATTCTTAGTTTTGCGCTGCAATGAAAATTGAAAAGAAAAATTGATTTTTAAACCTAGCCCTTTATCAAAAACGTGCTGGTACGCGTCTCTGCTTCTTACGTGAGGCATCACAACAACTTTTCACCAGGCAACAACGTTCAAATGCAATTTGTGTATGAGAAACCGACTGAACAATTTCCTCATTTGAACACATAGCCTGTTTTGTCTGAATGCGATGAAAAGCTAATCATTTGCATGTCGCAGCATCTTCTTCCTGTCGTTTAAATTTCACGTCTGTAGCATGTTGCCTTTTTGGTGTAGCAATTTTAATGGCCAGTAGTATATATAAATAAATACGTTAGATAATTTTCGAGGTTTAAAAATTCTGAAATTCAAAATTACAATATCCCAGACTATTATATTCTGATAGTATAAAGCGTCTTCCTGATAATACAGTATTTCGTGCATGCCAGGAAATTTGACCAACCACAAAGATTATGAAATCCTTTCGAATTACTTTGTTTCAAAGAATCCAAAATGTTCACGCGTGTTTCATGATGTAAGCAGAAGTCTCTTCTTCTGTTCTGTCGTTTCAAATCAACTTCCCCGTAGACAGATGCAACCAGAAGTTTCCTGGCAAACTAATTCCGGAAATGGAAAACAAAATAACTTGGGACACAGCTGTTTGATACTTGGTATATTTTTGTAACAGACGAATTCAGATTTTCAATTTCTCAGTATATTATTTTAAAAATGCAACTTGACATTTTAATAGAGAAGGAAAATTTTTAAAATTGGTAGTGTCACATTGTATCATTTTATCGTTCACCCAATGTTTATTGAAATCATAGGCAGTTTCTTTTACATTTAAAAGAAAGTATTTATCATGTGTTATATGATATGCCATTAATATCTTTTAATTGATGAGTAGCATATCTTCTTAGATAGCAAATATTCTTTTTTTTTTATTAAAAGGAAAATATTCAACAAAATTGCGTAATTTCATTGAAATATATTTCCTATTCCTATGAAATTGAATGAGTTACATAAATTACAATGTAAAATCCTTATAAAATTTCATCATACTAAAATGAGCGAAAATTCACCATTCTACAATAAATACGATGAATTTCTATGTGTAAAACTATTCACTAAATAAATAAATATAAATTCGATTTACGATTAAATATGATTGGGAATACAAAATGTGACGTAATTCCCAATTATCTCTTATGTGCAACAAAAAATCACTATTTTAATTTAATTAATAAACTTACAAAGAGTACAGAGTATAAGTTTTTCATCGTATTTTGGTACATGCCAGAAAAAAATATAGTATTTTTTTAGTTGTATGTTTTTTTTTATTCTAAGGCAGCTGGCAAATACTTCGACAGTTGTCTTTGATGCCTTAAGGCAAGCGCTGCACCGACGTTACTCACTTAGCACTACCCAGGAGGTGCGTGTAACTTGAATTTGTAACTTCTAAATTTTGACAGAATACAATAAAGGACTTAACATAATTTTTTTTTGTTAGTATTTAAGTAAGCGTAGATGAAAACAGACAATTTTTGAATTAATAATCTTTAAGACGATTTTACTATGAAAAATTAACGTCTTTTTATAATTAAAAAATAAACTGACTTCCCTCTGATTTTTTAATACATATAAAAACTAATCGATTCAAAACTCAATAGAAATTTTAACCTAATAGAAATTGGTTTGGAAAACGCTTTTTCATATGTAATTCATTAAAGTGCCTGAACGAGACGTAAATAATAATGTAGATTCACTGACTTTCGGGAAAATTATAGTGAACTGCAATGGGTCGAGGTAATGTGTGTGGTCTGCAGAGAAAATAACTGCAGAGCTAAGAATTTATTTCTGCTTTCATCGAACTTTTGGGCGTATAAGTAACTGCAATGTTTTCGGTACCTTCATGATATATATATTTAAATTTTTAATTCTTATACATTATATTTTTAATAGCATTACAGGGTTCAGAAAACTGTATCTAAACGATATTGGGTAGAAAACCCCCAAATATTTCTGACACTTGAAGGAAGACGCAGTTAAAAGAAGAATTTCAATTACGAATTAGTTTCTATTGATGAGAGTAACATAACACTCGTTGGCTGAATTTCAAAGCTCAATTTGCATGATTTCGTTAGAAATTACAGCTAAAATGTTTTTGGATTCAGTTCGTGGTAGTTGTGTTACATTTTAAAACAAACAAACAAACAAAAATAAAATCATTCTAGATAAACACGCATATATATATTTATTCATGTAATTTCTATTATACATGCTGTAAAATAAACCGTAGAAATTACGTTTCTAAATAATGTGCAACAAATACATAAAAATACATTACACGCTTAATGTTTCAAAATTATTTAAGTTTTACTTTGCTTTTATACACTGGCTGGAAATGAAATCCCAACACCAAGATAAAATGTGTTTAGAGGAATGAAATTTAGACAAAGCATTTGTCTAGGTAGCATATTTATTTGATTAAAATATCAAAGTACAGTATAGGTTACAGCGGGGGTAGCCAATCCAAATGATCTTGCTGGCCCATACAAAGTTACATATCCCCATATTGGATTTATACAAAATTCTGGATTCGCGCCTGTTCGGCTGTATGGTAAAAAATGCATGCTATTTTTCTTGTGCAATGCCGCTTTTGAGTTGTTTTCGCACCAATATAATTTTACATATTTTCAAGTATTAAATTTTCCTACATAAAAATTTTTCATGACGTATGTGGTCCGTCCTACCAAACTTAGTTATTTCATAGACATACACTAACTGATAATATTGTTCTATAACCCCAACTCAACTGGTAATACAATACACTAACTACTACATTACTTCTCTGTGCCTAGAGTTGAGTTGTCATTTTACAGTTTGGGAATGATGTGGGGGAATTAAGTCTGACTGGGCTCAGTGACGTTCTACGGTCCTTTGAGACCGAGACCTACGGCTTAAAGTGGATTACAAACATCCATGGCACCCGCTGGGACTCGAACCCGAAACCTGTGGTACCGAGCGCTAGAGCGCTAGCCACTCGGCCATCAGATCCAGTAATTAATTGGTAATACAATTGATTTCCCTTTTGATATTTAATTTAATAGTGAAAATGTGCTAAGAAATGAAAGAAAAAAAAAAATCACTGTAATTTGACATTGAATTAATGTGAATACCTGAAAATTCTTTTCATTGCTATTTTTGTAGTTGAATAATGCAAATATCTAAACATAAATCGTGCAGACAATGCAAAGAACAATGGCTGCAACAGAATTAGAAATTCTGAATTCTATGACTCAGACTGCGAGTTATTCCTTTTTGTAGTTTTAGGTATTTTCACCCTGACTTCAAGCGATTGGGATATCCGTTTAAGAAATCCTTTTTTTTATAGGCAGTGATGATTGACATTTTGACTAGTTTCTGTAGCTCAAGGCGGTACGATGAGATTGTGTGGTGAGATAACATGTCACGCCCATTTAAAAAATCACAAATTGCCGGTTTCTGATTCCGTGTAGACATTTTTTTCTTCTTCTTTTTCGTCTATCACTTTGATTGTTCTGGTTGTGTTAATCTTATCGAGTTATTGTCTATTTTTTTCAATTCCTTCTATTAGCTCACACTCTCCCTATATATATCTTGTTCAAATTTTCTATTGTTAATAAAATACTTTTTATTCATCCACTCAAGTTCAAATACATTTTTTTTGAACTTGTAGTGGAGGACACTGGATGTTAATACTGGTTTTCTTAAATATTAATTCAATAATTAAATTTAATTAATTAATTTTAGTTTTTTTTTAGATTTAAGTTGCATATATCTACCAATAGAGGGTGCCAGATAAACTTTAAAAAAATGAATGAAAATTATTGATAAAGGACTTTCTGCAATAATAGTGAAAAAAAGTAGGAATTGATTAAAAATTTTTTTTTGTTTATATTACTTGTTTTTCCGCGATTTTAAACGTTGCACTGCGTGAAAAAGAGGTAAGAACTGTTGAGTAGTAATAAAATGGAGAATTTATCCCCTCTATTCGAGAGAAGCAGAAAGTTGGGAAAAACTCTCCCATGGTTTTCATACTAGAGTTGGCGCTATATCGCAGCTTGGCCCTGCTTTTTCCTGTGCTCATTTATTTAGAAAATACTTGTTCTAATGCAGCTGACAATACAGAGGCAGTTATTCTTTACACCATGTGCAAGGGCTGCATATCGCTGTTACTCATTTAGCACTGTCCAGGGGCGACGTATAGCTTGAAGATATGCTACGGATGCGAGTAACACTACCCCCACAACGCTCTACGATCCTATTAGACCGGGACCTACGGTTTAAAGTGGATTCCGAACCTCTACAAAGATCCATCGCACGCCCGGGACTCGAACCCGAATCTGTTGTACCAGCCACCAGAGCGCTAATCGCTCGTCCGGCCCATTTAGAAAACGCAAGCATCTTACGAAGCGATTCTGAAAGTTCCGAGAAATTCCTCTTCTAATAATGCATTTATTTAACTTACCAAGGATAAAATACATACAAAAAAAGTTACATTTTATTTATAATTCTGATCACTTTGTATGAAATATAATATAACAATACAAAACGTTCCATAGAAATGAATATTTTATTATTTAATGATTTTGGAGGGAAATTTATTAATAGAATATAATGCTAAATATTTAGAAAAATTAAATTTGCATTTATTTAAAGCGATAAAATGAATCTTTTCTTTTGAAAATCGTCGTAGGATAGTAGACCTTTTTCTCCCTTCGCCCCAACAGCATAGAGTAGTAAAGGCCAATTGTAAAGATTGTTGCCAAAAAATCGCCAAGCTATCATCACACATGTTAAACTACAAACCCCTGAAATGCATACCTAAACTTGATACTGTTGTTATTAATCCACTTGGTGCA
The DNA here is from genome assembly GCA_021605075.1 of Caerostris darwini. Lineage (NCBI taxonomy): Eukaryota > Metazoa > Arthropoda > Arachnida > Araneae > Araneidae > Caerostris > Caerostris darwini. Next base: position 299,648 of record BPLQ01015724.1, on the reverse strand, counting down.
GGAAAGCCTACACCAGTTCCAGAAGACCCCGTTTCAGGCAACTAGGCTATGGCTAAGGGTAATATGCATGGCACCACGATGGCTTAAGGTTGACTGAACCTCAAGACGACGTTCTACGATCATATTAGACAAATACCTACGGCTTAAAATGGGTTCCGAACCGCTACAAACATCCATGGCATGTCTCATACTCGAAACCTGTGGCACCGAGCGCCAGAGTGTTAGCCCCTCGGCCATTCAGGCCCACTCGGCCATTCAGGATCCAAAATTGATTTTAAATGGGTACAATATAAGTTCATTTTCCCTTTGTAACACAAGTAAACAAAATGACCAGTCCTGTATTAATGAATGGTGTCCATGAAAGTTGGCCTCCAAACGTCACATGAGATCACCGAGCCCAGGATTGTAAATCCCCACTGCATTCTATTATAGTACTACTCTATGGTGAGAACACTTTTTCAGACATATAGAATATGAAAATACTTTTTTCAGATCTTATGAATCGTTAAACGGCTTAACTAACGATGCGAATTTTCTACATGAGAAATATACAAAATATGGCCATCGTATATTCGTTACAACTAAATTCAGCATATCTGTATTGTGGCGATATTTTAACACTATAGTATTATGCAGGATTTAATTGATGTTTTTTCAAAGTACAGTATTTCCTTAATTATTTCCAGATTCTTGCTGATATTAGGAGTCATACTACATGAAGGTTTTTTGGAAGAAATAGAGTGAAAATGATCCTTTCTTGTCCATAAGATAAAAAAGGAAAATAATTCGTCTTTTCCCGTAAGAAATAAAGAGCAAATGATTCGTCCTTTCCCATGAGAAAAAAAAATTCTGTTCATATTAGCATAACATACTACATTAATGGAGTTGTATAAAGTAATTTAAACTCAGTAAAATGCGTAAATACTGGAGTAATTGGATGAAATATTGGGCAGGCAAGGAAGTACTTTCTGTTTTTACTATTTACTTTAATGATGAAAATCGGAAATTATTTTCTGGCCAATCCATTAAATGCATAAAAATAAATGTAACAAATTTAATTTTCTCTTCTCTCTTAGTGTCCAGTCAATGATTATTATTCCTAGTTTGGGTTTTGTGGCGTTATATCAATGTGTTAATCATCTGTCCATTTGGCAAAGAGTTTGACGCACGCAAAACTTGTATATCGTAAAAAATTGATGGCATCCAAAATTGCGTTTATCTAGAACTTATTCCAAAGCGGACGTATACCAGGTAAAAAAAAAAAGTTAAAAGATTCATTTGGAAAAACGATTCACTTTAAGCAAAAATAAAAAAAAAATTTTCATTCGATTTTCCTACAATTGCGAATTATAAAACTTGACAGACTCGTGATCAAGTGATAAGATATGCAACTAGTGTACAGGAGGATTTAAGTTCGAATCTGTTCCCCTCTTTGCTTTTAGAATTAACGATTCTCCATAGCGATTGATATTATATGTGTATGTTTTTCTCATCAACAATCGTGTTGCCTGGTGGCAGTTTCCCATGCAATTCGGCATATGACACACAAATGAGAAAATAATTTATATTCAACAGATATATATATTTGTTCCAATGCAGCTGGCAAACACTTAGACAGCTTGGTCTTGGATGCCTTAAGGCAAGCGCTGCACAGACGTTACTCACTTTGCATTACCCAGGGGGCGCGTGTAACTTGAAGGTACGGACGCGGAGTAACAATGCCAACGCAACACTCTACGTTCCTATTAGGACCGGGATCTACGGTTGAAAATGGATTCCGAAACACTACAAACATCCATGGCACCGCCGGGACTTGAACCCGAAACCTGTGGTACCGAGCGCTAGCCACTTGGCCATTCAGGCCCATATATATATATATATATATATATGATAGTTATTAGATCTAATAAGTAACTTCCGATTCTACTGTGGGTCCTACATATATAAAATTATGTAAACTTTCAAATTCGTCTTTAATTTCAAATTTGTTTCGTGCGACTAGCGCGAAAAAAGCAAAAGGATTATAAGAAACAGAAGTGCAAAATTTTTAAAGTATTCAGTTAATATCTATCTGTTCCACTTTTAAGTTTTAAAATGGACTTTAGTTGCAATAACTTAAAAGTATTGCTATATAATTGGTTTAAATATAAATAAAAAGGTAAGTAATTAGTTTTTTTTAACGATAGACACATAAAAACTTGAGATACATTTAAACATCAATTTCATTCATACCCAGGCTTTTTGAATGTCCATTGCATGATTTATTATCGCTTTTCTTATACTCTGAACATCTATCGTATTATTACTGAAGAATTTGCTTCAACTACTCGTAATACTTTACAAAAATAAATCTAAGTAATCTTCCAAATTGTTCTGGAAAATTGGTACAATTACATCGTTATTCTTCTAAATGAATTTGCAAAAATACATATTGTTGAACGTACCAGAAAGTACTAATGTATTTCTTGAATGCAAAAAAAATCGCGCATACAACCTAAACTAAGATTCAGAACTCCAAATTGGATTCAAATTATCTGGGAATAATAGGAATACCTGCAACTATACTCAATTATCAGTCATCGAAATAATGATTATCTATCACATACACCTAAAGGGTGAGATTCCGACACCATTAAAACAATATAAATTATGTTTTTAAACCCCCACTTACGTATGTAGATTCTAAAATAGGGAAATTGAAATAATGATTTTATTGAAAATCCACTCAAAGGTTAAGTTTATTGTATATAGTAAGATAATAAATTTTAAAGACATACGGATATTTTTATAATGAGCGAGTTCTTAAGAAAACTCTTAAATGCCTTAATGTACTCAGTTTTATCCCCCAGAATGTTTTTTTTTCTAATGCAGCTGGCAAACACAGACAGCTTGGTCTTTGGATGCCTTAAGGCAAGTGCTGCACAGACGTACTCACTTTGCATTACCCAGGGGGCGCGTGTAACTTGAAGATAAGCCACGGACACGGAGTAACACTTCCCCCGCACTGCTCTACGATCCTATTAGACCGGGACCTACTTTTTAAAGTGGATTCCGAACCACTACAAGCAACCATGGCACCGCCTGGACTCGAACCCGAAACCTGTGGTACAGAGCGCTAGCCACTCGGTCATTCAAGCCCTATATCCCCCCAGAATGTAAAAATAATAATAAAATAAAAAGAAAATTATTCAAAAATAGAAATTTTTAAGAATACAAATATTTGTTTAGTTTCAGCAAAACATGTGTAACCTTTTGTCGATAGTATAAATATCATTAAATGAATGATTGAAAAAAATTACAAAATGAATGGATGATGATGAAAAAAAAAAATGTATGAACCGATTTCAAACACTTCGTAAGTGACCTTCAGTAACGTTTGTGGCATAAATTCTTTATTACCGAAATGGAATTATTGCAGAATTCTGAGTAGTTCAAAATAAAAAATATGGCGACGGGGATCATTTATAGCTTATTGTCAAACTTAATTTGATGCAAAATGCTTTGTATATTTTTCTAACTTTCCAATTCTTTAAATCGAAAATTATCCTAATTCAATCAAATGGCACTATATTATAAGATTAATCAAGTTTACGTTTTATACATGCAACAATTCACATAACATATTTAATATCCATTTAAGGAAAAATGGGCATGCCTATGTTATTGCCCATTTTAGTATCAGCTATTGATCATTTTAAGACTTAAAAATCTAATTAGAAGATCTTAATTTTTAATAAATTGGAAAATGTCCAATAATGTTTTTCTAATTAATACATATTTATTGAATGAAATGAGAACCATATTGTTATGTTTTATGGTTTCATTCTTTATCAAAACTTTGGAGTTATCAAAATTACTTAACGTAAATTCTTTGCAAATAAAAATTGCATATGGTGAGGGGAAAGCTACGATATCTTTTGCCCAGTTTATTAAGCCTATGTCAAGCATTTTCCTAATATCATATTTAGGAATGGCAATACCAGTGTACCGGGATACCGAATACCGGTATTTTGAGCCATTTCTACAATTTTGTAATATCGGAATTTACAAGCTTAAATACCGTTTTTTCGGTATTTACTAGAAATTTAGAATTCTTATCTGTGAAAGAATTCTTATTCAGAATTTTTTTCTGTGAATTCTTATCTGAAAACTAGAAATTCTTATCTGGGAAAACAAGGCTGTAGTTGTGAAGAAAGTGTTTTCTAAATTGGTGAGTTCGTCATTAACACTGTATTTGCATATCATACTTGAGAGTTGAAAATATTTTTCAGATTTATTATATATTTACTCTTAAATACTACCCCATAATAATGAATAACTTTAAAGAACATTAAAAAGAATCAGTAGATACTACTTCGGTTTGGCTTCATTATTTATATGATGAATAGGGTGGCGCGATGTAAAAAATGTTCAAGAGTTATTAAAGTGAATGGAGGAAGTACAACACATTTTTTCAAAACGACACAACTTTGTGAAAGAGGAGAGAATCTAATTGCTACGAAGATACAAACTTGAGCACAGTTTCGAAGCCCAAGCCATCAAGGATGTTAGATTATTTTGAAAAAAAAAGATAATTTGGATGGAATTATAAGTGAATTAGTTGGTTTGCCATTTCGAATGTTTTTTTGTGATATTTTCATTCTCTAATAAAACTGGCGAATAAAGCAAAACAAAAAAAAAATACCTGTGTTTTTTCTTTTTCTAAAATTTCCACTACCGGTATTAAGATCTAAAAAATACCGAATACCGGTATTGAACTTTTGGTCCGATATTGCAATCCCTAATCCTATTATGTGAAAAAATTACATTTTATTTATTTTTATACCAAGAAAATTTCTTAATTTCTATTTGACTATACCGAATGTGGAAACGTCACATTTATAAAATAAGCAAAAAAACACTACCCTTCTACTTATGAATCTCTTTATGGTCTGCTACGCTTTACAAACTTATGAATCGTAGAATCTTTTGATTTTTGTGCTCCATATTTGCATAATTAAAGAAGAAAAGCGTTTTTCTCCTGTCTGGCACGAGTCGCAACATTTGGTTTCTATAGCAATGAATTACATCTGCCACCTGTACTTCAATTCTTCGATGAAATGGTGGCAACGTGTCTCGAATCGTCTGCGCGTTTTATTAAAAAGAATATTGAAGTTTTCTCTTATTGAAGATTAATACGGAGATGCTCCTTCATTGTAAAATGTTGAAACATTAGCGGTGGTCTCATGCCCTTTGAGTTAATAAGCAAAATAGATAATGAAATGCACTTTTTTTTAAAAAGAATTATTTATTTAATAGAACAAAAAATTTAAAAGTGTAGATGTTGATGAAATCAGTTGCATGTAATCAAAAAAATAAATAAATAAAACAGAATGAGCAAAGGTCAAATTAGGAGAAAAAATAGCTTAGGACCTTTTTCATCTAGGCAGTTGTAGGTAATAAATCAGTCAGAGCAGGAGAAAATCGTCACGATAAGGAATTAATTTAAAATATTTAGAACAGTGCGAGGTCTTTTGCTATGTTTGCGGGAAGAAATATCATAACCGTAATTTTGTAGGGTATTTAAAACAGGGTTATTGATGTTTCTGTAAAGTTTCTTCATTTTTTGTGTAGAATTTTATAGCTCGATTGGCAACAATTTTTAAACTTTAATGTATATATTCTTTTTAAGCTTCAAAACTTGTGCATTAAAACATTATGTATGTTATGCTATTAATGTATTATTATTTATTTATATAATTTAAAAAACAGTAAATAATGTTTGCATAGAACATTTTTTTGTTAAATTAATAGATTTGTTTATAAATAAAAAGTGTTTTTAAGGTAAAGTTTAATTTTTGTTTTCATTTTAACAATAAGATATATCGATAGTTTAATATGCACACTTTTTATTACTATTTAATTACGATTAGCAAGCGATATACGAATATATTATTTAGAATTCATGACATTATAAATTTAATGAATTCACATTTGTATATTTTGATCACTGATGGATTCCAAAAGGGCCGAATAGCTGAGTGGCTAGCGTTCTGGCGCTCGGTACCGCAGGTTTCGGTTCGAGTCCCGGCGGTGCCACGGATGTTTGTAGTGGTTCGGAATCCACTTTAAACCGTAGGTCCCGCTCTTACAGGATCGTAGAGCGTTGCGGGGGTACTGTTACTCCTCGTCCGTAGCTTATCCTCAAGCTACACGCACCTCATTTTAGATCATATTATATTTTAGACCAGAGATGGCCAATCCGCGGTCCGTGAGATTTATCAGATTTTTAAAAATATATTTATTTTATAATGGCCAAAGGAGTGAAAAGCAATATATTAAAAAATCCATCCATGAATCCATGTGCATCCATCTATTCAAAAATTAACTGTCGAAATGTTAATTTCGATTTTAAAATAATATTCTTGCTAATATAGGACAAATATTTCCTATTTTTTATTGATGGATTTATAGTTAGATTTTTATAACACTTACGTCACAAAAGAGAAATTTTCCAATTTGAGAAATGTGGCACAAAAAGTTGTTAGTGCTTTTGGTTCAACACCAGCGAATCGATTTTTTTCTAAAATGAAATTGACTTAACACAAAACACTCTTAAACATAACGGACGCAATACACATTACGATGTGCAAATACCCACATTGAGATCGAGTTGCAAAAGCTAAGTGAAAGAGTGGAGAAACACATATCGCACTAGTGAAATAAATATTTTTGAATGATTTCATTTTTTTTATTTCGTTTATATTTATATATTTTTTTTATATTTCATTTTTAATATTACATATATCTATGTAAGTGCGTTTAGTATCATTATTATTACATTATCTATGTTTACATGTCAGAATAATAGTAAACATAAAATTAATAATTATGTTTCAATCTTTCACTCCAAAAAAATGTCTATAGTGGGTCTAAATCTAATAGCGGAATATATAATTTTATATGCGGCCCGCGGAGTTAGGATGCATTTCCAAAGTATCCCGCAAGATCATTCGTGTTGGCCACCCCTGTTTTAGATCATATCTTATTGGTAGGATCTTTTACACACTTACTATTTAATGAGAGGGAGACAAAGTAATTTATTATTAGAATTAAATCACTTGATCAATACTTTTTATCCAGTTCGTTCTAATCTAAATTCTGTTTTTGTTTAATGTTTCCTAATCTGTGTGTGCTGTTTTATTTTTCAATTCCTTCTATTAGCTCCCTATATATATCTTGTTCACATACTTTTTATTCATCCACTCGAGTTCAAGTACATTTTTTGAAAATTGTATTGGATGACACTGGATGTGAATGCAGTTTTTTCAAATATTCATTCATTCATTAAATTTAATTCATTCATTTTAGTTTTATAGGGGAGAACAATATTTCTCTTATATAAGATATTTAGCAGGATATAAATTTAAGAATAAATACCGTGAGGGGCGAAGCGTGTAGATCGCTGGAAAAAGATTTCTTTTTTCGTTCTGGGTTCTAGTTTGAGTCAAGGAGGAAAATGAAACGTGTAAATAAATGAGTGAGAGAGATAGAAAGTGTGTATGTGGGAGAGAGAGAGGGAGAGAATTTTTTCTAACTTAAAAAAATGAATGAAAATTATTTATGAAGAACTTTCTGCAATGGAGTGAAAAAAATGTAGGAATTGACTTACATTTTTTTTTTATATTACTTGTTGTTTAATATTTCTTAATATTTATGTTAATCATTCCTGATTACCATGTTCTAAATCAGATGTTTTCGTTTTCCAGAAAGTACATAGTCTTAGCTTCGGACACTGTCCGTCCTGGTCAAGTGTACCGAGTGTGCGTGTCCATCTTGGCGTCCAGTTCACCTCTCGTGGTCCGAGCCTCTCTGCACAGGGATGGAGAGCAGGTGGTTGGAGCGTCGGAGATGGCCGATCCTCACCAAATCACTACATTACTCATGCAAGTATGTATTCTATTACTTTTTAGTTAGAAGTTAATGAGTCGTGTATTAGGGATCATGTTAAATTAGACATGGTGCAAAATAGACCTGACAATGTTGTGGTGTATGTAAAAAGAGTTATGAAGACCTGTTTGGGCGCTTTGAAAAATGTTTTAATTTTTGTTCAAATAATCTTTTATTTTTCTTTCATTTTGCAATAGATAATAAAAAAAGTTAAGGCAATTTTTATCATATAAAACATATGCATAAATGTGTACAAGTTTATATCAACATACATGTAGGATTTGTTTCTGTGGTAATCAGGAGGCGGCGACACATGACGTTGCTTGTCTTTGACAGAGCCTGTTTACAATGTGGGGGAGTATTCAACTTTGAACTCTGACCCCACGAGAAGGGGACAGGACCCCGTAGATGAAGAAAGAGAACGCTGGCAGGATGCGAGAGAGGAGCGAGATGCATAAGTTTAATAACCAATGTAAATATTATTGTAAATTATAGAACCAATTAAATGGCTTTATTTAAAGTAACGTCCCGTTACTGCGTTTTGTATGTCAAATCCCCTAGACACCCACTGCAAATGTCCAGGTATTGTTAGACTGGTAGAGAAGTCTAACAAAACTGTAGGTTCGACAGGGATGAATCTATTGGAACCGGTGTAAACTCTACATACATATGTTAATACTTTCGTTGCTGATCCCTTGCCAGCGCGTGATGGGATGTCAACACTAAAAAGGTAATCGCACGCCACAGTGGGATATGGAGTGATGTCTCGTTCAGTCTATTGGTATTGTGCATAAATATCAGCATACATGTGTTAATACTTTCGCTACTGATCTCGTACCAGCGCGTGATGGGGCGTCAACGCTAAAAAGATAATCAGCTGTGTGGTAAAGCGTGATGTCCCAGTCGCCAGTCACGCGTTAGCGAGGGAAGAGATTCACTTCTACATTTTATCTTTGATTCAGAGGATAGTATTGCCATGGAGTAAAGGTTAGAATCAAGTTGCAAATGTACATGGTTTCGAATTGATACCTTTACGAGTTATTAAAAAATCTTGTCATTTGAGTTGTAGAGATGACAGTTCAGAAGAGCCTTAGCGCACCATACAAATAAAATGGTAATAAATAAGCCTCTAACGAATGATAAGATTTCAAATGTGTTTGTCTGTGCTTTCGGACGAGTTAAAAGTTATTTATAAACAATTTATTGTTTGTATTTTTAAAAATATGTTGGCATATTTTTAGAATTTACACACACACACATATATATATATATATTTTTGTTTGTTTCTATTTTTATATAATTTTGGAAATTCAATAAATGTCTCTATTAAATTAGTACAGCAAAATTATAAGAACTATTGTTGTACGTATTATAATAAAAACAGTTCTTCAACATCCAAACTGGAATTATCTGAAAAAAAAAAAAAAAAACGGTTTCTGCAGTCAATAAAATAGCATCTTTTTTGTTTATATAAAATATCCAGTTAACATTTCTTAAACAATATATTTTGAACATTTTAGGATATTCTTAATAAAAAATATTGTGTATTTAATAATATATAAAAAATTTATAGTTTGTATTTTTAAAAATTTTTAGATGTTCTATTAATGCCTCGATTAAATTATCACAGCAAAATTATAACTACTGTTTTAAGTATTATAATAAAAGCAATTCTTCAAGATCCAATAACAAACTGTAGTGATCTAAAAAAAACAAAGTTTCCTGCAGTCAATAAAATAGCAATTTTTTTGTTTATAGAAAATATGTTAACATTTCTTAAACAATATATTTTGAACGCTTTAGGAAATTCTTAATAAAATATATTGTGCAATAATTTATTACTAAATAATAGATTAATAATTTATTAATATATAAACAATTTATTGTTTGTATTTTTACAAATTTTTAGATGTTCTATTAATGTCTCGATTAAATTATCACAGCAAAATTATAAGAACTATTGTTGTAAGTATTGTAATAAAAAGTTCTTTAAGATCCAATCGACGCTGATATTGACCTTCAGCATCCCGCGTTAATTTAACTAATGCCTTCTGCGCAATCATTGCTCCTTACGCTCTACTTCCATTTTATTTTTAGACAATTTCTTTCTGTTTACTTGTATTTATCTCGAATCTTTTTCTTAAACTCTGCTTCTTAATTATGTTTATTTGTTTTCTATAAGTTTATAAATTAAATATAAATAAAAGGATAAATAAATAAAATAAAAACCTTCCTCATTTTGTTTAGATTACTTCAAAACATTATATGTCTCTTTCTTTTAATTCTTTATATACACTCAAGAGCCAAAACATTATGACCACCTGTCAATAACGAGTTGGCCCACCTTTGGCGCGCAACACAGCTTCAACTCGCCTTGGCATGGATTCATACCAGGTAAATACCACTTCTACCTGATCACGTGCCTTCCACGTCATCCAGGCGAATTCATTGCAAACTGTAGGGGTGGTCATGATGTTTTGGCTCTTGAGTGTATATATATATCTGGGCAAGCCACCCATTAGTCTTTAACTGCTTTCTTTTTCAACGTATTGTCTCATAACTCAAGATAGAAGCTAGCTTCGCACCGACACAAATCGTCGTAATCGAATCATTTAAGATCCAATCATTGTAAACAAGACTGTAATTGTCTCATAAAGGCATGTTTCTTGCAATCAATAAAATAACATCTCTTTTCTTTATAGAAATTATTCAGTTAACATGAACAATATACTATTTATTTATTCGTTGTAAACTGTACGATGTTTTCCAGATGTCTTATCTAGGAAAGGATTTTTTTCCATCTTTTGATAAAAAAACGGATGCGAGTTGCTTCACGATCTTCCAACAAATATCGGAAAGGTTTGATGGTAAAATAAGCAGCCAAGAGATCTCGATCGAGCTAGAATAATTTTGCTGCGTTGATCTGATAATGAGCTGGTATTCATTAATATGTTGCTGAACGACAGATCCATTGCTTTGCCAAAGCATCCAACATAACATGTGCGGTTACCATTTTACTTACTGCCCACCAAATAGCTATTCAAAGAAGCTTTAGAGCAGCATTTGGGATAAAAAGTCTACATAAGTTAAAATACCCAAAAATCTATGTAACTGTTTCACAGCTTTCACTTTTTGTCAATTGCCTTGACGCCTTTGATTGAGGTGTAATCTAAAATATAACAACATATGACATATAACAATATACATATAAATATATCGTATAGCATATAACAACATAAATATAACATATAATAAACAACAATATACTTTGAACGTTTCAGGAAATTCTTTAAAAAATATATTGTGCAATAATTTGTTATTAAATAATATATCATAAATATAAATTATTTTTATCACATTATATAAAACTAAAATTATAAATAAATCAAAATTTATGAATGAATTAATTAATGAAATTAAAGAGTGATGTGTTAATTATTGAAATTAATGAGTTATGAATTAATTAATGAAATTCAAAGTAATTCATTTCAATTAAAAAACATGATGGAAGATTAGATTTTCCTTATAAGAATAAATGCAAATGTAAACACTTTGACCTCATCCACCTGAAAAAAACAAATCACAAAATTTAAAATCAATAAGTTGTTCAATTAATTAAGATATGTGGTAATTTTATGCTCAACAAAAGTATGTGTAAAAGTCAAATCGTTTTACCTGCTACATAATTAACATTCTTAGTTTTTCCCTACTATTTCCCTGCAGCAATTTCTCGAACAGATAAACAGCTTTAGGAAGAGAGAAAAAATATGTATTCTATGAATCACATGTGTTGTCTTTGCATTTGACCTTGAGATCAAAATTATCCACAAGAACATTTGCATTGATTTTTTTTCTACCTTTCCTTAGCAAATGCTCTATCACTATCATTATGTTTCATCAGATTAGATGCGCATGCTATTATATTTTCTTTATAATAATGAACCAGAGTGATTATGAAAATACCTGAATAAGATGTTTTATTACATAAATGGATTTTTTTCTTGTGCTATAATGAAGAACGAGAAAAATTTCAGGAATATTTTTTTAAACTTCATAATTGTATGCTCTTATTAAAACTCAAGAACATACTATAATATGCTTTAAAACAATTTCATTCGATTAAAAATTATTATATACATTTTTATTATTTTAAATAAATACAAGTACATAGGATCAATACACATTTTTAGATGTAGAGGATGTAGAGCTTAATGTTGTATTCCATTTATTTATAAAGTTGTAACTAAGGACGTTCTTTTTATTGTTGCATTTCATTTATTTATAAACTTTTATCGAATTTTTTAGATCTCAGTGTTGTACTCCATTTATTTATAAACTTATATCTAATTTTTTAAATCTTAGTGTTGTATTCTATTCATTTATAAACTTGAATCTAATTTTTTTACTTTTATCGTTGTATTTCCTTTATTTATAAGTTTGTATCTAATTTTTTAGATCTTTATATTGTATTCAATTTTTTTATAAACTTGTATCTAATTTTTTAGATCTTAGAGTTGTATTTCCTGTATTTATAAGCTTGTATCTAATTTTTTAAATCTTAAGTGATGTATTCCATTTATTTTAACATTTTATCTAATTTTTTAAATCTTAGTGTTGCATACCATTTATTTATAACCTCGTATTTAATTTTTTAGATCTTAGTGTTGTATTCCATTTATTTATAAACTTGTATCTAATGTTGATGCTAATTTTTATAGAAGAGACATAATTTTTAGCAAAAAAATGTCATTTTTTTACTATTAAAAGAATAATGTGCTTATAAATCAAAAAATGTGTTTAACAAAAATTCATCAATCCTTAACCATCTCAATTTTTAATGCATAATTTACCTATCATTACTGATTTCTTTATATTTAAGTAAAATAAGCAAATATTTTGCTTATTTGATTTCGTAAAGTATTCAAAAACATGTAAGTAGTTTAGCATTCGGTAAATCGGAATTATGTTTGGTTGTTTCTTTTTTTTTTTTTTTTTTTTTTTTTTTTTTTTTTTTTTTTTGCATGCTATTTTAAACAGCAGTGGGGAAATTAATTTTAAAAAAAATTTCTTATTTTGTATGTACTTTGAAACGATTTATACATGTTTGTGAAAAATATTAAAATATCTTATTTCATTTTAGTAAAAATTAATATAGTACCTAATTTGTACTTAACTAAAACCAGAATGAAATGATGTTAATGTAATGTAAACTTGGAGCTGTATTCGTTGATTTTATGTTATACAGACTAACAGGAAATGAAATGAATTATATGTCAACAAATTTCGTTAAATTCATAAGTATAAATCACTTAATGTAACATAAAAATTTTAAATGGAGAACTCTTTTAGATGGTGTTTCTACATTTCTAAAAAATTCTTAATATTTTGAAACATAAATTATGTTATAAATATTCTTGCTTAAATATATTCTAACATAAATATTCTTACATAAATTATGTTATAAATATTCTTAAATATATTCTAACATAAATATTCTTACATAAATTATGTTATAAATATTCTTGCTTAAATATATTCTAACATAAATATTCTTACTTAAATTATGTTATAAATATTCTTGCTTAAATATATTCTAACATAAATATTCTTACATAAATTATGTTATAAATATGTTTAAACATTTATAAACATATTTAATATTTATTGTAGAAAATGCATTAAGACCTTTAAATATTTAATGCATTAAGACCTTTAATAATGCAACCTTTAAATATTTATTTTTGCAATTTACTAGGTACACATTTATAAAATAAAATATAAAAAAATTAAAACCATTTTTTGGTGAACAGCTTTTTTTTTATCCCGTGGTTGGCTAAAATGCAATTATGAATCTTTTATGTACAAAACTAAATGATTGTGGCAAATATTTCCTTTATGTCTTGCTTACGAACCGTAAAATGCACGCCATTCTTTTATCTAAAGAGAACCCTGCTGTCTTGTGTGATTAAAGCCATCACTTTTGTGATGATAAAACATTTTTTTTTCTTTGCCATTCATTTCCGGTTCTTTCTTTTAAAACTCTATCCCGTCATTTTATTTTGCTATTTCTTTTTGAACCGGACAAAAAAACTTGCATCAATTCGTATGTGCTGGCATCGTTTACTATAATTGCTTTTTGCTGTTTAGATTTTTGTATGTTCTGTTTTTAACCTTTTCATGGACACAAAGCAGCAGTGTCCGATCTTTAAGCCACATTTAAAGCAAAAATACTATATCGGGTTAAACATAAGATATAATAATTTTCACATGAAATATAATAATTTTACGGAAAACGGCGTAGTGTTATTCTCGTCCGTAGATTATCTTCAAGCTACACTTGTCCCCTAAATGAGCATAAAGCCCCCTGGCATAAAGATTAGCTGTCACAGCTGCATTAGAACAATACAATTTTAAGAAAAATAAATAAATAATATACATAACAAATAAACAAAAATATCGTGGATGGATAATTGTTTATTTCCTTTCAAACAGAAGTTTCATAGAATCGTTAAAAATTAAGCTAGTTAATATATTAAAACTAGTTTAATAAACTAGTTTTAATTAATGAAATTAGAAATGTCTTGAAAAACAAAAATTGCTGTATTATCCATACTTGTATTTCGCGATTAATGCCATCTGTTTGGCATGATGATGTTAGCCTGATGATGATTAGCGGTTGACGTCATATGACATAACCACTTGCGTGGATTTTTTTAAAATTATTATTTTTTTTTTTTTAGCGGGGGAAAAAAAAAAAAAAAAAAAACTTTTTTTATAAAAAAAATGGTAAATTTTTGTAATTTATGTTAGTTATTTTTTATGTCTATTATATTCGTTTCAGTTTTCTATTATATAGACGTAACATTAATTTTTGACATTATAAATTATTTTTATTTATAAATAATGATTCAAAAATTTTTTCCTATACTATTTTGTCAAACTATAATTTTTAATCGCTATTATTTGTACCAGGGATAGAGATTTTTTTTTAAAAAAATTTCCGTTATTTTATCTTTAACTAAAAATATTTTCTGTGTCTGGATAACACTGGATTATAACTGCTGGTGTTGAATAAAAATGTTAATACGTAGAATATTAAATTATATGGCTACATACAATATAAAGTTCGTTAAGGAATTTTGTAGTCCTTCAATTTTTTCCCCAATTAGAATAACATTATTTTTAAAAAAATTAAACAAATAAAAAGTAAAATTTAACAAGTTTTACATCAATGTAAAGATCATATTGTAACGTCTTGGCCTATATTAGACCTATAACACACACGCACGCACACACACACACACACTCACACACACACACACACACACTCACACACACACAGATATATATATATATGTAGACTTCTCTACCAGTCTAGCAAATGTTTAACGACAGAGGGAGGCAATCTAGGGGTGTATTTCAAAGCGAAATAAAAAAGCGTTGTTTCTCTCTCAACAATATACATTTCATGAAAAGATATTATATTTACAGCGATATTTACATAAATTGTTAAACATTCACAACCATTTTCTATCGCTGCTAGACGCAGCCTTTTTTCAGTCTCGCCTCCTTTCTCGTGTCAGCTAGCGTTCTCCTTTTCGCGCTCAACTACGGGGTCTCTTCCCTTCTTCCAGGGCCAGAGTTCAAAGTCCAATACTGCCACTACATGGCAAAAGGTTGGTGTGAAAGACACATAATCGGTGATGTGTTTCCATCTAGTGCTTAGCAGGCAAACAAATCCTATATATATATATACAGAAATCTATTTACAAATAAATGAAAATTAAAAATATAAATTAGATTCCCAAATGCAGTTCACTCTAGTTGTAGATTTTCTCATTCACTTCATGTGTGAATTTTCAGAGTTCTCGAGTCTACGACGAATCTAACGTGTCCGATATGCGGAAGACCTTAATTATCATACTGCGTGATACAACGAAACCTCAAGGGACTCACTTGGAACAGGTGGAATCTCCAGACTGTTCAGTCACTTTCAGAAAAAGAGAAAAACACTTCTTGTCGACTCATCGTAGAACTCTCTCCTCTGCTCCACAAACCTTCCTTTAAGAAAAACCGTCAAGAGGGTGGGTCAGCTTCCTTCACTTCTCATTGAAGTGGACACTTCTTCAGCCCTTGGTCTATGACCCATCACGATGCAACAATTCATGGTGTAGTCCATATTCCATCTGTAATTGTTTCGACCTCTGAAGTTCGAACAGACAATCGTTAATTTCATGAGGTCTCATTATCCATGATACTGAATATCTGCTGTCAGATTTGAAGATGAGAGGTTTTTCTCATTAGAACAAAACACTAATTGCATGTAATATCTGCTAATCATATATCTGCTAATCTGCTAATAATCCACTGCTTATCTGCTGTCATATTTAAATGATAGGTTGTTACTATGAACTTGTTAATGAATATTTCCCCTGGGAACAAAAATATTATATCTCTTCTTGTGGGAAAAAAAGCTACAATAAATACAAATATTTATTTTGTGTTAAAATAAAAAATAAAAAGGTGAAATAAAGGAAAATTGTCTTTACAAGCAATCAAATTGTTCAGGAATTAATATAATAATACATATTCAAAAACAATAATACCCATATAAAAAAAATTTGAATAGGTATTTTTGTTAAAATAAACTGATTTTTTTTTATTTTTTTAAAAATGTATGGTATTAGAATATTTTTTTTTCTTTTATTCAATGTATAATAATTTTTGTTAAATGCATCAAATGCGTGAAATGATCGTTCATAGAAAAAAAATTCATGGAATGTTGATTTGTGGAACAACATTTGAAAGGTTATGAAAGGTTTTTTTTTTCAGTTAATCTGAAAAGAAGGTCGAAATTTTGTGTTAATTCCAACTTTATTTCATTCTATTTCTTTGTCTTTCTTCTTTTTACAATACCACAATTGAACCGTTTCAAATTTAACCTGGAATAAACCTCTTCAAAAAACATATTGTCAGAATAATATAACGAATTATTTATTAACTAAAATCAGTTAGAGCATTTTTAGACTTATGTGATGAAAAATATTAGATTACATTCTATAAAACATTAGAATTGCATTTGAATTCAAATTATACACATTCATTCTTTAAGGGATTAATATTAGTCCAGTCAGTATTATACGAAAAGGCAAATTAAAAGATTTATTATTTTATTATTTGTATTGTATATATTGATGCCAAAACCAAGTTATCCAACATGGCTAACCCCGAACAAACTTTTTAAGGGGGGAAAAAACCCGCGAAATCTTATTAATTTTTGGAATATCTCGGAACAGTCGATTTTAATGATTGTTTTAAAAAGGATTGAATTTCTTATAATTTTTTCTCGTATAACATATTTTTAGAATGAATAGTAAGAGAACTATAACTTCTTGCAAATTATTATTTTATTTCCGTTGAAAAATAATTACCGTCTTCTAGTTGAATAATGTGTATTAATCTTCTCCTGACCCCGGCCTCTCAATTTTCGCAGATGTAGACAACTAGATCATTTCCAATAACAATGCAAGTTCAAAATTGTACAACAATTGCAACACACATTATGCTTCTCAGTGTATATGTAAATATGAATTTAATTAATATTGGAGTGGTAATAAGTAAATATTCAGTATATTGGTATATAAATTATATAATAGTAATTAACTGATAATAACTAATACTCTTCTTCTTCATCGGTGCGACCTGAAGGCTTATTGGCTAGCCTCAGGTTCGAATCCTGGTGGGGACATGGATATTTGTGAGTGGTCCAGAATCTACGTTAAACTGTAGGTCCCGGTCTATTTAACTTAAAGCGTGCACATGATGACCGTTGAGTGACAAAACAATCTTCTTTGCGCAACAGCCCTATGGTGAGCCAAGGTTGCGCCTGCTGGCAGATTTCGAGACTGGAGATGTTTTCTTTTTTACGGGTAGGGTTATCAGACCTATGGCCACCGCTCTACAATCATGTTAGATCGGTACCTACTGCTCCGATGTGGATTCCGAACCACTACAAATATCCATGGCTCCGCCGGGATTCGAACTCGAAACCTGTGGCATCGAGTGCTAGTCACTCTGTTATCAGGCTGTAAAGTAAAATACTTTAACTAATAATTACTGATATTATAATGATAACGGTAATAATAATTGTGTATACTATTTTAATTTTTATTAATCTTTAAAAATAACAATCTTGTTAGAAGTACACAAATAAACACAGTTTGAAGTACACACGTAAAACACAAATTATAGAAATATTTACGAAATAACTATAGAATATTATACGATAATTGTGCCATATTAATTCATTTATGGTAGGAATAGTATGCTTAAATTATATCGCAATTCTAAGGTGATTCATTATGGTCTTGGAAACAATTGAGAGAGGAAATCAATAAATAAATTCCAAGACATTTTGAAGGTTCATATTCTTCGCAGAATGGAGTGTTTTGTTTATAAAAGTTAAATAAAATCATTTTAAATAAAAATAACAGGAAATTATATGTAAGAGAATTGAATTGTTATGAATTACTTAGATGAATGGTTAGGAATTTCTTGAATGAATTGTTATGAAATTCTTGATTGGCAACATTTCAAATTTTCATAACAAATCAATTTCTTAGTTGTATTGTTGTGGATATCTTGATTGAATTTTTATGAAAATTAAATTGTTGTAAAATCCAAAGTTAATCCTCTATTAAGAAATTCTCAACTTTAAATTGAATCCATTGAAAATGCTTGTGAATTAATTTAATCTATTTAAGAACCAAAATCATTTCATATCTAATAATGAATGAGGAAAAAATACTAAAATGCAGATGCTTCGTTTTATAAACGGCCCATTATAATTAAATTTGAATTTTTATTTTTACTTATTTAATTATTATTTTTTTTATGAGGAGTTGTAATATTTAACACTCACAATCACAAGCCAATACAAGCATTGATTCGATTAATTTCATCGATTAATATTTTCTTTTTAATACGCTTTTATTAGCTTCACCTGTATGTCTGTATGTATGTAACTGACTTTTTCCCCTGGAGATTTTCTCCTCATATACACTATTTAAGCTGCAAAGAAACATTTACAGGCATCTTTCAGAAAGAAAACAGTTGATTCTTTTTAATACGCTTTTATATTAGTTTCACCTGTATGTTTGTTTGTTTGTTACTGAATCTTTGGGCTCGATTTTGCCCTACTTTAAACGCTCAGATTTAATTTAAACGTTGTAGACTTATCAAGAACCGACGACACTAAAATAGTTTGATAAGTTTATTATCTCATCATGATTAAGATCGCCAGGATTAGAGATTTTATTTTAACTTATGAAGAGCAATTTAACCCATGTAGAATGAAAGTATTCAGTAAAGACATTCAAACCTACGTGGGACAATGGATGACGCGCCTGACTACGGATCAGGAGATTCCCTGTTCGAATCCTCGCTGGCTCGCCCTATTCACATTAAGCCTTTGTTTTACTCACAGTTACAATTACACCTCATTTAAATATTATAGTTTAAAAACACTAAAAAACATGCTTTTAGAGTTAATCAAACTAAAAAGTTAAAAATAATTGTTAACGTAAGAATAAAATGACTGACAGGAAAATGAATGTCACTGTTCTAAAAGCGTGGGGTGCTTTGTATGACATTTTTAAACTAACTCTGCATTTCGGAATGAAACTAGTGAAAAATTATAACTATTGATATCGCTTTTAGAACAAGGACATTCATTTTCCCGTCAATCAATTTATTCTTACGTTAACAATTATTTTTTACTTTTTAGTTTGATTCACTCTAAAAGCGTGTTTTTTAGTTTTTTTTAAACTATTAATTTTTATTTTAAAATTCGTCGTAAATTAATCGATGGCATTTTGGATCTTAGAATCATGACGTAAACTTAGATGAAACATGACAAACGATATCAAACCGAAATGGAAGGGGGAGGGGGCTATGTTGGGATGGTCGTGATAAAATCTGTATATGGGAATGTCCTTTCGTTGGACTTGAAAAAAAGTTGGTGAACCTACATATTTATACGGTCTTTAGGGATGCTCGTTTAATGTTTTTGCAGTACAAAGGGATTTCTGTGTAATAGGCCCTGTTGCTGCGCTGACTAACGCTAAATCTGCAATATCATTGGCTTTCAGTGGCAAATGATTTACGTCAAAGTATCCAGCATTCGAAAACGATAATTACAACTAACGATATATTAAGTCTTAATAATTATGCCTTAATTAATCTTGTTTAATAATGTTGCCTTAATTATTATTGCTTAATAACCATGCCTTAATGTCTTATTAATCATGATAATATTGTTAATAATAGCCTTAATAATAAATTATTAAGACTGCGATGATGTTTAAGGAAGCAAAGGATATATTAGCGCGATTAACTTTTGTTTTGTTAACGAGGAGCCGAAAACAAACAGTTTAAATATACCTGGCTAAAACAATCATTCTGATATAACTTTACACACGTACGTGCAGAAAGTCTAAATTATCTTTTTATTTTCGTTTAATATGTAGAATATAATCTTAAACAATGACGGTCATAATTACGAATTTAAAATAATAAAAAAAATCATTAGATTAAGCATTGCAAAATTTACACAAATTCCCAATAAAAACAGACAATAAAAAGAATTTTAAAAAAATTGTAAATACCTTTACTGCATTCATCTTGATTACTTGATTTTATTACATATTGTTGAGTACAATGAAAGCTAATTTAACTTCTTAGCATTCAAAACAAAAACCCCGTTAAACTTTTTATTATTCGTAACGATACAAGTATGGCATTGAACTTAAGGTGGTTAGCTGAGTTTTAAAATATTTCTTTACTATTGTAGTTAATACATAATAGTTTGGTTTTAAAATTTAATTGTGAGTCTTTATTACTATATATTATAAAGCAAGACATGCAGTTGGATGATTTCCAACTATTGATTACTACTTTTTCTATATTACTTATTTTTGTAATTTAATACTATTACTTTTACTGATAATTATATTATTAATATACACTGAAGTGACAAAAGTCATGGGATAGCAATATGCAAATTTTCAGATGGCAGTAGCCTCGCGTAGAACAGGTATAAATGCGCAGAGCTTTCATTTCTGTTCAAGTTATTCATGTGAAGAGGTTTTGACGTGGTGATGACCGCACGACGGGAATTAACAGACTTTGAACGCGGAATGTTAGTTGGAGCTAGACGCATGGGTCATGCCATTTCGGAAATCGTTAGGGAATTCAACATTCCCAGATCCACTGTGTCAAGAGTGTGCCGAGAGTATGAAATTTCCGGCATAACATCCCACCATGGACAGCGCAGTGGTCGACCGCCTGCACTTAACGACCGAGACCGGCGACGTCTGCAAAGAGTCGTAAATTCTAGCAGACAAGCAACACTGCGTCAAATAACCGCAGAAATCAATGTGGGACGTACAAGGGACTTACTGTGTTAGAACTGTGCGGAGAAATTTGTCTTTCTTGGGCTATTCCAGCAGAAGACCGACTCGAGTGCCTTTACTGACAGAACGACATCGCTTGCAGCGACTCTCGTGGGCACGTGAGCATATCGGTTGGTCCCTAGATGAATGGAAAACCGTGGTATTTCAACGATTTCAGTTGGTAAGAGCTGATGGTAGGGTTCGAGTGTGGCGCAGACCCCACGAAGCCATGGATCCAAACTGTCAGCAAGGCACTGTTCAAGCTGGTGGTGGCTCCGTAATGGTGTGGGCTGTTTTTTCATGGCATGGACTTGGTCCTCTGGTGCGACTGGACCGAACATTGACTGGAAATGCTTATGTTCAGCTACTTGGAGATCACTTGCAGCCATTCATGGACTTCATGTACCCAAACAACGATGGGATTTTTATGGACGACAATGCGCCATGTCACCGGGCCACAACTGTTCGCGATTGCTTTGAAGAACATTCTGGACAATTCCAACGAATGATCTGACCACCTAGATCGCCCGACATGAATCCCATCGAGCATTTATGGGACATCATCGAGAGATCTGTTCGTGCCCAAAATCCTGCACCATCAACGCTTTCACAATTATGGACGTCTATCGAGACAGTATGGCTCAATATTCCTCCAGAAGACTTCCAACGACTTGTTGAGTCCATGCCACGTCGAGTTGCTGCACTTCGCCGGGCGAAAGGAAGGCCGACACGATATTAAGAGGTATCCCATGACTTTTGTATGACATATACATATATATATATATATATATATATTAATCTACATTATTTTTAACATTTTTTGCTTATGATTGTTTTTGAGTTAAAGGAAATATTAAAAAAAAAAAAATTAATTTAAATAATTTTAAATATTGATCTTTTCCATTCATGTGTTCAAATGGCTGCATCAAGCTACTCAACGCCACATTTTTTTTTCAAAACAATTCCTTAGCTGAATAGTTAATTTGCACTAATAAAATTAGTAATGTTCAATTTAATTTTTAATTTCTCAGAAATTTGTATAGAGTGCGCCTGCAAATATTTGTAACTTTTTAAATGCAGCCTTCAAAAAATTGGAGTACCACTATACAAAAGAAATAAAAACTTGTTACATTTAATGCTATTTAGCGATATATCGCTAACGGAAAAGTACCTACGTTTTTTTGCGAGATGAGCGAATTAATATATAAGCTAATTGTAGTTAAGCTGTAGAAAAAGTGTTAAAATATCCCGATTTATACAAATTTCTTCATCAATTAAATTTTTTCAATTCCTACTATTTGTTCACACTCTCCCTATATATATATCTTGTTCAAATTTTCAATCGTTTATAAAATACTTTTTATTCATCCACTCAAGTTCAAATAAATTTTTTTTTAACTTGTAGTGGATGACACTGGATGATAATACAGTTTTTTAAAAATATTAATTCATTCATTAAATTTAATTAACTAATTTTAGTTTTACATGGGAAATTTTTTTCTTCTCTCCTATAAGATATTTAGCAGGATGTAAATTTAGGAATAAATACCGTCAGTAGCTAAGCGTGTAGATTGCTGGAAAAGAATTTCTTTTTCAGATTCTTTTTTCATTCTGGGTTCTAGTCTGAGTCAAGGAGGGAACAAAATGGAAAATGAAACATGTGAATAAATGCGTGAGAGAGAGAAAGTGTGTATGTGAGAGAAAGAATTTTTTCTAACTGAAAAAAAAGAGTGAAAATTAGTTATAAAGGACTAAATGCTAAGACAATATAGTGAAAAAAAAAGTAGGAATTAACTTTATATATTACTTGTTTTTTTTATCAAATTGAATAGATGAAGAACTTATCCGTGCATCTCTTAATGTAAACGTATACGGAAATTCGGCATCGTCATCAACATGATGTTACTGAAAACATTTTAAAAAAAACAAGTTGCGTTTTCAGACAGGGGGAAATAATTCCAAACACAACACAAAACAATTCACAAAATGCAAAACTGGTGAATTCTTCCGCATACAAACTTGTCAACGCGAATCACCCATTGCGTGTTATACGCTTTCGTCGTTTATTTATTTTTAAATCTCCCATTTTTCAAGGCCAATCTCTTTTTACCAATCGTCGTAAAACTTTCAACAATCTCCACGTGCTCCGTCGCCAGTTGGCGGGCTTTCATTTTTAACAGGTGGTTACAGACTGTTAATGGCTTCTCTGGTCGTCCAGTGGTTTCCTCGCTTGGCTGGCGCGCTTCTAGCCCAAGGCCACGAGGCGGTCTGCGGATACAAAGAGAAACGTTTAATGCTTTTGTGCGGCCCGGAATTGTGCAGGCTTTAGAATGGAGGTTCTGTCTTCTCAGTACTTATTGTTTTTTATTTGGAACGCGTTTCCTTTTCCATCTTTTTTTTTTTTTTTTTTCATTCTCTAAACCCTTTTTTTTTAATAAATGCATGTCTACATTTTAACTCTTTTGACAATGGCTTTTTAATTGTTTTGTTACGTGTAAAAATTTTAATGATAGGAAAACTGCGTTATTATTTTCTTAATTGTAGTTTTAAAAAATTGCAGTTAAGTATTTACAAAAAAGTCGAATTTTTTGGTAGAAATATCATTATTTTTTCCTTTAATTATTATTATTATTATTTATTATATATATATATATATATATTTTTTGCTTAAAAGGAAATATAAAATTAATAAATAATTATTTATTATAGTTTTGTAAAATTATTCTTAATTGTTCTCTACGATGGTTCTTTTCTTCCAACTATGCCATACTCTAAAGCCATACCTTTAAAGCATGCATTTACATAATATATGTACAGACAATTTTTTTGACAGCTTCACTTTCTTATATATGGCAAATTTCAATATTTGTTTTCGTGTTCATGCGTTGTATTCTTATATATATATATATATAAGTTCCACCAGAATCTTTCAAAAAATATATTCATAGAAAAATTTTTAAGACTCAGAAAGATCTCATAATTAAATCTGAAGGCAAAAGGTGGCACACTATTTAAGTCAGCAGGAAAATCTTTAACACTAGACCACGTAAAGAGGCGGTTGCCAACTTTCGATTAGGAACTGGACACGCTTGTCTTTCGGAACACCTTAACAGGATAGGTGTCCCCGCCTCGAACACTTGCCCAATATGTGGAGCCAGTACAATAAATACAGAACATCTTTTGAAATACCCAGGACTGAACAGCTAGGCTCAGAGCCAAACAGAAGACTTGCAGTCATATTGGGAGGCCAAGGGCCTCATGGACTGAAATAAAATGTCTACTTCCTTTATTTACTCTCTGCCCCTTTGACTTTTTGTGATGTGTGAGATCGACTTATTGTCAATTGTTGTCTTGCTGTATATTTGCTTTGTTCCTTCTTTGTGTGGGATCCTTATTGTAATGGATTGATTTCCATTAAAGTCATATGTTACAACAACAACAACAACAACACACACAAATATATATATATGTGTGTGTGTGTGTGTGTTTGTTGTAACATATGACTTTAATGGAAATCTATACACACACATATATATATATATGTGTGTGTGTGTGTGTGTGTGTGTGTGTGTGTGTGTGTGTGTGTGTGTGTGTGTGTGTGTGTGTGTGTGTGTAAATGTATATTATCTAAGAGCTCAAAATTAATACAATTTTAAAATTGGAATGTACCATTTTTGACCCCATGTGCACAAAAGTAGATATTCGCAAAAATTCAACAGATTAGAGCAGTTATTCTCAGCATAATGAATGGAAATTCGCACCAGTTCGCCCTGTGGTATTCCATAGAAATATGTGTCCAGACAAAAAAATATATGTAGTTATTCTTTTTCTTGTCAGTTTTTCCTATCAAAAGACAGCGTTTATTAAAGAAATAACCTTTTAGATTGCTTTTTTTCTTCTTATATTCACATAAAAAATTTCAAACAACTACAATGTGGCATAGACTAACATATTTCCGAGAAACTAAAAGCGATAGCTTGTATTGTTGATTACTAGAAGCATTAGCTTCTATGTAATTTTCAAGGTTAAAAAAATTTCCATTGCAACCTATGAGGCTCCGCCGTCTGTAAGTTGCGGAGTTGATCACTTAAATTTAATTGGAGAAAAAAAAACTTGAAGTTATATCCATTGATCGAGGATTGAGAATTAAGCATAACGTTTTGTCTCTTAAAACATTTTGTAAAAGAAAAATACGTATCAATATCTGAAGAAACTTTAAAAGTTTTACTACAATTATAAACTACTACAATAGTAACCAATTACTACCAATTACTACAATTGTAAAAAGTTTTACTGCAATTGTCTTATTTATGTGAATCAGAATTTTTTATCCTCACCACAATAAAGTGTAAAATTAAAAAAACTAAAAAATACGCTTTTAGAGTTAATCTATCTAAAAAGTAAAAAATAATTGTTAACATAAGAATAAAATGACTGACGAGAAAATGAATGTCACTGTTCTAAAAGCGTTGGGTGCTTGTATGACATTTTAAAATTAACTCTGCATTTCTGAGTGAAACTAGTGAAAAATTATAACCATTGATATTGAGCACCCCACGCTTTTAGAACAGTGACATTCATTTTCTCATCAGTCATTTTATTGTTATGTTAACAATTATTTTTTACTTTTTAGATAGATTAACTCTAAAAGCGTATTTTTTAGTTTTTTAAACTATTAATTTATTTTTTACTTTTTAGTCTGATTAACTCTAAAAGCGTGTTTTTTTTTTTAGTTTTTAAACTATAATTTATTTTTTATGAAAATTATATATGTATAAGGCATGAATTATATAGGCATGAAAATTATATATTTACAAGAATAAAATAAGAAAAAGTAAAATTAAGGAATAAAAATTTAAAAGTTTATGAGAAATACAAAAGATAAATACAATGCAAATAAAAATTAATGAAAAAATACTAAAAAGCTAAGTACAATACAATTAATATAAGCAAAAAAAAAAGAATAATATAAAAAAGTTGGAATATACTACAAAGTAGAGTAATTGCTGCTAGAAAGGATGACTAAAGTCTAGGTCTGGTGCAAATTATGCAGAGACGGTACCTTGGCCGATTATCCGCTAAGTTTATATACTTTTGCCCACCGAAATTTTCGGCCAATAGGAAGAGCGCAATTCGACATGATCGCACTCCTATGCCTTTGAGATCCGCCTCTTTTTAGCCACGGAAATTTTCGGCCAATAGGAAGAGCGCAATTCGATCGCGGATATTACTGAATTTCTACCCGGGGTGAAAGAAAGCTGGGCAACGGGCGTACCGGTTATGATGTTCCTTGGTGGTTTTAAGAATCACAAAACCTCCACATCTTAAATTAATTGAAACATTAGCATAAATTGTAGTTTCTTAAATTAATGAATAGAAGTAATTAAAAATAAATAAATGAATTTAAAATTTAGGAAAAACATCTGCTTGAGAACAATTAAAGCATGAGATCAAAAAGCTAAAGCTATCGGTACAATTAAGAGTTCGTTGACGATGCCCAAAAATAAAAAGGTTAAAGTTAAAAAAATGAGAATTTTAAGATAAAAGTAAAATAAAACAAAAGGAATTAAGATTAAACAAAATAATTATACAAAATAAGTAGGGTTTGATCAGTTGACTGACTCGCCAGTAGATGGCGCCATCAGTCCCAACATCGAGCCCAAAAAGTGAGTTACATACAAACATACATACATACATACAAACATACAGGTGAAGCTAATAAAAGCGTATTAAAAAGAGAGTAAATCTTCTTTTTTATTGATGAGAAAATGAAAGTTGGCCTTTCAAATATATGGCCAAGCATTGAAGAATTATCTGGGACATTACAGGCTCATGTTTCTCATAAACACATGAACGAATAAACTTAAGATGCGTTTTAGTTTACTTTCTATTTTCCCTCTTCAAAATATTTGAATTAGAGAATCAAGATATTTTAAATGAATTGCCAATTACGTAACAGTATCTGCGGGTTTAATTCCGAATAAAGGATTATACGCTACCTAAAATATAGTAGAGATCATGCGTTGCATTGTAGAACATTAAATTGTAAAAATTCTGCTGTTCTGTTACAATTTTCAACGTCCTATTTATGTAAATCAGAATTTGTTATCCTCACTACAATGAAGTGTAAAAAGAGAGGAAATCTTCATTGTATTGACGAGAGAAGGAAATGTATAATGTATGACATTCATATATGTGAATTAAACATATAAATTATACATAAACATATACATATGTCTTGTTTCTATTTTACTTCTTATGTTATATATATGTATATATATATGTGTGTGTGTGTGTGTGTGCATGTGCAGACATTTCCTGATAGTATTATATAAACAAGTAATATAAAAAATAATTTGTTTAAGTCAATTCCTACTTTTTTTTACTCTATTGCAGAAAAGCCAAAATAAAGTTGAAATTTTCCTCTTACATCTGGCGCCATCTATTATTAGATACATGCAATTTAAATCTAAGAAAAACTAAAATTATTAAATTAAATTTAATGATTGATTTAATATTTGAAAAAACTGTATTAACATCAAGTGTTATCCACTATAAGATCAAAAAAATGTATTTGATCTTAAGTGGATGAATAAAAAGTATTTTATTAGAAAGTATAGGGAGAGTGTGAACTAATAGTAGGAATTGAAAAATCAATAACTAAAAAGAATTTAACTATTTGAGGTGGTTTCTACAAAAATTCAACCAAATACAGAAACGCTTAATGTAATATAACGCATGACATTTTTATTGTCTTTTATATTTTTATTTATTTTTATTATCTGTAAAATATATTTTTTTTTCTTTCGTACTACCCAACCTTTGAAATTTTGTACATCCCTACAATAAAGTGAACAGAAAGAGGCTCAGAAAATTTGAATAAATTGTAACGTCTACGATTTTTTTTAAGGGTGTGGCTTTTTTTACTTGAAACAACAACGAGAAATTGATATAGTGTCATGCACGTGAGCTGGTTTAGAATATTAAAAGTTATTAATAATATTTGCGATAACATTATTCTTTGTAACTTGTACAACATCAATTATATCTATCTATCGTTTAGACTTTGGAATTAATTCATGTACCAAGTTATTGTTAAAACAAGTGTTGAAATGTTGTTTTAAGTTATTAAAGATTATCAGTAGTATTTGTGATAATACTATTGTTTGTAACTTGTACAACATCAATTATATTTATCTGTCATTTAAACTTTGTAATTCATGTACTAAGTTATTGTTAAAACAAGTGTTGAAATGGAACTTGCATAAGTCATCAGTATGCAATAAGCGAGCATTCTGTCCCGCGTCTGTTGTTTCTTCCCGCTATGCAGGCAACTGTGTCGTTCTGTTTGCCCAGGCCCAGCTTTCGCTGATGATTCACTGCATTTGCATGCGTTTGAGCTGAGCAGTCACGTTTTTTTTTTTTTTCTTTTTTGTCTTCCAAAACTCGTGTCGCCATTGTTTTATCAGATGCAAAGAGATCAAATCTTGCCTCACAACTTGTCACGAAGTGCCTATAATTATTTCATTGGCCTACAGAAAGTTATGAGGGTAAATCTTCCTTCCCCGTTTTTATTCTTTTCCTTCTTTCTCGAGGCAACCGACCTCGTCCAAATTTTTTAAATAATATTTTTTTCGGAAATCCTTTTTTTTATCCTGGTAATAAATAAGGTTATAAAACGTTGACAAACATAAAAAAAAAGAATATGGACATGAATATTTTTTTTCTCACTAAAATGTAACAGAAATTTTAAAAAAAGTGCAGTTTTTGACTTAACGGAAGCATTTGGGGCCTGGTGGCCGAGTGACTAGCGCTCTGCCGCTTGGTACCACAGGCTTCGGGTTCGAGTCCCGGCGGTGCCATAGGTGTTTGTAGATGCTCGGAATCCACTTTAAACTGTAGGTCCCCGTCTGTTTAACCTAACGTGTGCACAAGATGATCGTATAGCGGCAAACCAAACCAAACGTAAACATTCTAAACTTTGTTCTCTTTTCTCGACACCTTACTATCCGTACCCGGGGGCACTTCTACCAGCTAGAAAGGTGATAAGGGAACATCACTGGGCCTCATGTACACCGTGAACAAGCACAGTAGAGTATTCACGGTATATATGAAGCCCAACGGTGGAAAAGGACGATGCCATTTGGACGGTACTTTTAGAGGTACTTGGCAATCTGCTGTTGATGCGAGAATCTGACCAATGCAGTCACAGTCGTCATCGAGACTCTTCTTTTCTGAAAGATACTGCCGAATGCCGCCAGATAATTCGAACCTGAGTCGTTCTTCATACTATATGTTTTCCCCTTCGGACATCGGTGCGCCTCATGTATCACTTAAGTAGCCCACTGACAGGCTATCAAGGCTGTTCAGGGGAGCACGGTTGCTTCCTGGAAGACATTGTGTGGTGCCTGCTATGTATTTGCGTGTCGTATGGTAAACAACTTGGAAAACTCCCACTAGACAGTTTGACTAACGATACGAAATACTTTATACAACACAATCATCATACACTTTATTTATTTCTGAAAGCAGCGAATATAACAATGCCACCAGCGGATTCGAACCTCCTACTCTGTAGCAGCATACGTTCGACAACGTCGGTCCAGTGTTCCGAACTAAAAAAAATTCTTATCGCTTTTTATATTTACGTCTACAACTACCCGCAAATGTGTACCGATTTTAAATAGCCTTGCATAGATTGTACATGTAGATAATAATCTTCTCCTAGATAACACATCAGCTTAATACATTATGTTTTTTAATGAGTGTAATTTTAAAAGGAATCACGTTTTTTGGATATAAATATCACATAAATCCATCGCTAGAGATCCTGCATTTGGCCTAGCATTTGATTAGCGGAGCTTTTGGTCTTCTAATTTACAGTCAAATAGAAAACATTAAACTAATGTTTTTTCCTGTTATTTAAATGTCTACTTTTGCAATTCCTTCTATTAGCTCACACTCTCTCTGTATGTATATATATATATACATCTTGTGTCCAAATTTTCAATTGTTCATAAAATACTTTCCATTCATCCACTCAAGTTCAAATACATTTTTTTTTTAACTTGTGGTGATGACAATGGATGGTAATACAGTTTTGTCAAATATTAACTCAGTAATTTAATTTAATTAATTAATTTTAGTTTTTTTTTAGATTTAAGTTGTATATATCTACCAACAGATGGTGCCAGATAAACTTAAAAAATGTATGAAAATTATTTATAAAGGACTCTGCAATAGAGTGAAAAAAAAGTAGAAATTGACTTAAAAATTTTTTTTTTTATATTACTTGTTTCATAAAATGATGCTGAATTATTTCCAATATTCTAAATTTTCATATTTTTTTCTAAAAATATTTGCAAGAAATACCTACTACATCATTTTTAATGGGCATATGAAGAAGTGAGCCATTAGAAAAGCTGCTGACCACATATGGCTAGCAGATTGTCTATTCATCTCTGATATAATACGATATTAAGGATTTTTAACCGTTGAAATTTGATTTAAAATATTATGGCGCAAGTTATATTTGCATAATATCAATTTTAAATTGAGTTTTGGATTCTTATAAGGTTTTCAAATAAGAATGTAAAGCAATAAGTCATATATGTTATATATAATAAGATGTCATATATGTTGTTTCCTCTCAGACATATATGATATTTTCTTTCAGATATGGCATATATATTATATTTTTTTTTTACCATGATTTTTACACATCAAGAAATTACACAAAGTTCAAGATCAAAGTAAAATAATCCTTAACAAACAACCATTCTAATTAATTAAACAGATACAAAGTTACATTTTTTGGTTAGTGTTATATGCACAATCAACTATTTTCTCAAAAAGACGTTTGAATAATAATAAAAACAATAAATAATAACAATAGTAATAAGTAATAAAAATAATAACGACTTCATGAATTGAAAATAATCATTTCAACTCATAAAAAATGGCCTTCTTTTCAAAAGAAAAAAAAAATTGAAACATAAAAAAACTCCATTTTTTTTTTTTCACAACTGATACTCTTTTTATCTATACTCTTTTATCTCTTTTTATCTTTTATCTAAGCTGTTCCGCAGCGACCATCACCAAAAATAATCCCCACGGCCTTGAAGATTTGTTTTGCATCCATTGTTACCCAGTTTGGATGTATCCGCTAAAAAAAAATAAAACGGTACTGTTTTGCATATAATGAAAGTCAGAGTATTTCATTTTGACATGGAAAGGTTTTTATTGGAGGAAAGTCGCATGGAAATACATGAGGCATAAAAGGCAAATCGGGTCGTGAGATTTTCGTTGTCTATTCTCACGTATTATGCCTTTAATGAAAAGCTTTAAAAATGTTCATTTACATATAGGAATTTAATTTAGCATTTGACTTTTTCATATAAAGAATGGAATTATTAAATTAAGTATCGCCACAATTGCAGTTTCTATTATTTACTCCACCCTAGTCTTCGTACTCTTTTTTTTTTTTTTTTAAGTAAAATTTTGTTTTTAATTTTTCAAACAAAGAATTAAATTATAAAATTAAATATTGCAACCGTTCCACTTTCAACATTTTTTTTTTTTTTTTGCTATTTAGAGTGGGTTTTTTTTTTTTGTTATAAAGTATACTTTTTGATTTTTTTTTTTAATGCAAAGAAATGAGTTATAAAATAAGGTATCACAACAATTGTAGTTTCTAACATTTACTTCACTTTAGTCATCTTATTCTTTACAAAAAAAAAATGCTTTTTAATTTTTCATACAAAGAATTGAATTATAAAATTAAATATTGCCTTTCTTTACACTTATTAATCTTTTTGTAAAAAGTAAAATGTTTTTAATTATTATTATAAACAATTGAATTATAAATTAAAATATTACAACAGTTGCACTATATGCACTTTTGCATTATATATATATATATATATATATATATATATATATATACTATTACTATTACACCATACCACACCACATTACTGTGCCTAGAGCCCAGTTGCCCCTTTGGAATGATGTGGGTGAGAAGTCTTATTGGGCTTCGTGACGCTCTACGGTCCTATGAGACGGGACCTACGGCTAAAGTGGATACCGAATCAATGCAAACATCCATGGCACCGCCGGGATTCGAACCCAAAACCTGTGTTACCGAGCACCAGAGCGTTAACCTCTCGGCCCATCAGGCCCCTATATACGTATATTGTCATTAGTCATTTCTAATTTCTTCATCATTGACAAGGTGTTCTTCTCTAACAAGTGCAAAGAGAACATTTTTAGAAGTAAATGCATCCCATTTGCGTGAATATATTGGAGTAATGCTTGAGGAAAAATCACATCCGGCAATACGACTGTCGATGTGAGGCACACGCAGGCACACTCACCATCGAGCCTCTTCGTTTCCGAAAGAAAAGTGCAGTGTCAGCTGCAAATAGTTTTGAACTTTTACTGCGCCGCAGGATTACGGTCTACTTTTTAATTTTTTAGTTGTTCTACTTCTTTGTGCATCACGGTAAACGATGTTACATTTATGGATCGATCGATCGATTGATTGATTTCCTTGATAATTTGACGATGGATCATTATCGGCCGATAGAGAATATGCTATACATTTAAACAGAGAATGTGTCCCACAGCTACGTGTTGTATGGAAGGAGGCCACGAGGTAGAATTACTGTCGATGCGAGACGCTACTTAATACAGTCATAATTACCATCAAGTCTCTTTATTTCTGAAAGCAGTGACGGCAACAGATGCCGCTAGACGATGAACCGTTCTTCATGCTATTTTTTCCCATTAAACATTGGCGGCCTTTGTGTTCCATTTATGTATCCCACGAACAGCCCATCGACGGGTGGACTGTGCTTTACCGGAGGACTTTTATAGATAACTGCCCCGCATATGCGTGTCGTATGGGATAAAATTCGAAACCGCTAGGTTCTGGCCGGGTCCCACTTGCCCAGATTAACCAGGCAGTATGAACTATCAATGCGAGATGCTTTTACACATAATCGCCATCGAGTTTTTTTTTTTATTTCTGAAAGCAGTGGCCACAACAATGCTGCCAGCTGATTCGAACCAAGGCTCTTATGCACGCCAGCTGTGCAACTTACCATTGGATCAAGAGTCGAGCCTTCATTTTATTTTATTGTATATCAGTGATTTTTGTGACTTATTTATATATCCGACGAATACAATGAGTGATGAAGGAAAGGCGACTTCTACAGGTAACTTCTCCGCATTCGCGTGTTACTGCCTAACAGATAATTGGAGAAACTAACAGGCAATTCGGGAAACTATACGAGAGGTAATTCGGTAAACAATCCAGGAAGTAATTCGGTAAACTGTCCAACAGGTATTGGACTATAGTCAAACACTTTACCAAGGCGATACAAATCGGGCTTGCATTATATTTAACAGTTTTCAGAAAAATTTCATAAATTGATATATTGCATGAAGACTAGGACGTAATTAACGAATTTGAGGGAGGTTCTGTAAAAGTAAAATGATTGCTGTAGAATGCAATGAAGAATACATACGAATTTTTGTCATTGGGGTTATAGAAAAACAAAAAAGAAAAATAATTCTGAAAAATAATAAATGAAATAATCTCTGGGCATCACAGGTTTCGGGTTGAGTCCGTAAGCTGCAGGTTGAAGTTGAGTTCATTTCGGTTTATGCCCGTAAAAAGAAAACATCTGTTTCGGATATTAGCCAGTACGTAGACGGCCATGGCTCAACATGAACTATAGTGCCAAGGAGTTTGTTAGTTAGTTAATGAAGTTAATATGCATGCTCCACGTGGAAGATACTAAATGCTTCCTTATAAAAAAATAATTTTCTTATATTAGACCAATTATTAAATTCATATCCATGAAATTTTTGTTTTAAAATAAATAAAAAAAAATCTGCATTTTGCCGCGATGGATGGTGTCACATCCGCATTCATTGTATGTGTATAATTAACTTTTTCGAAAAAAAATAGGTGCAATTAACTCATCACCGTTCTCAGATCCGCAAAATTTTTGTAATCCCTTTTCGATCGATAATTTATAAAACAATCTATTGGATTTCCATTCTATACCTGCAATAAAGAAGAAAAAAATTCAGTTTATAATGATAAAAGAAATTGCAGATGAGTAATTCTGTCGAAATAGAAATATGATTAACCTGTATTAAGTAACAAAACCAGTTTAGTGTTGCTTTTGCAGCGAAGGGCTTTCGTGTGTAGTATATCGATAATCCCACCACCATTCAAAAGAAAGGACATTGTGTGTGAAAAATGAAGCAAATTATCCCACGTCGGACGCAAGGTTTTCTTTAAAAATAAAGAACGGACATGTTTCAAAGGTCTTTTCACATTTGCATATGCAGAGAAGTCCATATTTTTTTTTCCTGCCCTCCAATAAAAAGGTCAATGCTAGTTTTTTCAGTGCCTTGTTTCTTATTGCTTCCATATTAATACGTGATGGCAATGAATATTAATGCGAATGAATAAAATATAGTATTTATGCATTTCGCCTTCAGTTTTCAAAAACACTATGTAGAAACAATTGTATTTTTTGTCCATGCAAAATAGTCATTTTAAGATATAACTATTATTACTTAATCTTTACTTAATTATTCCGTGATTCCCAAAACTCATAAGTATAAAATAATATATTTCTATCATACGTCTTGCTTATTTGATAACAGCATCCAAACAAAAACCCTTACCAAAAATTATTCGAATTCGATTTTATTTATTATTTCGAATTTTCGAATTATTAAAATTTTTTTTGTTTTACTGCAGTGTAATTCCAAAAATGAAATCCATTTTTATCACGTAAGGTTTATCAACAAAGGATTTACCTATTTTACCAAAATTAATCGAAAACATGAAACTTTGACAGTCAATATTAGATTTATTAACCAATTATTTAGAGCAAACTACCTACACCTATCTTCAGTATCTCCTATATTCAGTATCTTCAGTATCCTTCAGTATCCATCTTCAATATTTCTCATGCTTTCTCACTTTGTTTGAGTTGCCGTTTTCTAACTTTTCAGCTATTAGTTTTGGTTTTATCGATCAAAATAGTATCCCCATAAACAAGCGCGTACATGGGAGTTTGTCACAAAAAACTAAATCGTAATCGAAATCTGAATAGATTATAATAAATCAGGGGTGGACAACCCGCGGCCCGCCTTGAATATTTTTCCGGTCCGTGAGATTGATCACACTTTTGCAAAGTATTTATTTTATAATGGCCATAGTAGGGAAAACCAATATATTAAAAAAATACACTATGTTTGCATTCATTTATTCAAAACTTAACTGCCGAAATGATGAGGAACAATTCACTTTGATTTTGAAACAATATTCTTTCGAATATAGAACAGATATTGCCTGTTTTATTCATGAGTTTACAGTTATTCTGCGAACTCATGATGGTCCACAAGATCATTTGGGTTGGCCACCCCTGTACTAAACTTTTAAATAATAGAACAGCTATCTGAATTCGAAATTCCACATATTAATAATGTTATTAATAATATTTGCATTGCTCCAATTTGGTTCAAATACATAAATAAAAGAATATTAAAGCAAAAAAAAACTATTGAACAATTAGTAAAAATTTAATTTCTGAAAAAATAATGACAATAATAATAATAAATAATCAAATTATAAATTTAAATTCCATATTTTTTTTTTTCCTTTTTGCAAGGTCTTCGATGACATTGTTTATGCCATCTTCATATTTTGTTAGATATTTAATAAAACTAAACTAGGAAAAACTATGGCTCGATCAACATTCAAGCGCGATCATAAACTGGTACCTGGCGTACCGTTTACGGAGTACCAACAGGGGGAAATACCCCTTAAACCTCCTCATCTTAATACATAAATATGCTTAGAGTTCTAATTGCGATCATAAAACAGACAGAGATAACAACATTGATTCATTGAAAAACATAATTGGATGTAAGTGGAACGTTACCATACGTTTGAACATGTGCCCACATTTCACTTATGGGCTTGGAGAGGGTTCAAGTCCT
Organism: Caerostris darwini; assembly: GCA_021605075.1. Taxonomy (NCBI): domain Eukaryota; kingdom Metazoa; phylum Arthropoda; class Arachnida; order Araneae; family Araneidae; genus Caerostris; species Caerostris darwini. Next base: position 263,238 of record BPLQ01015724.1, on the reverse strand, counting down.
CCAGCTACCCTCTCGCCTGACTACGAGAAACACTATAATAAGAACCACCTTCAATTCATTTATATATTCTATGAGTACAGTAACATTAAAGGATGTTTCAACTCCCAGATTGTGCCTTTGTTTCCGCAATGTTGAGCTATTACTTATAAATCTCTTTCTAATTCTCTTTTAGATTTGTATTTTTAAAATTGGCTTGTAAATTTCGTCTATTAGTATGTTTTGATTGCGAAAGATCTTTAATGTACTTAACATTTTTTTCACTTTTGTCAAACATTTAAATATTTTATAAAATTAGAAAATCTCAAAATAGAAAAATTGTAGAATTATTTTAAGGAAAATGGCTGGTCCTCAATACAGTTGCGGGATATTTTAAATATAGATAATAATAGACTGGTGAATGTATAAAGAACTTCTATTTTTTAAAAATGTTTTTCGTAAATTAGAGTTTTTTTCTTATTCATTGCTCATAACTTACCTGTATATACAAAACTAACGCCTGAACTTAATCGACTTTTATGACATCTTTTTATTGCGTAAATTTTGGTTATTAATACATTGAGTTTGAAGTGAAAGTGCATTAAATGTTAATTTCCTGTATTCTCTGTTATTCTAGGTTCCTTTCAACGCCATCCCGGGTGCCTACCGCCTGAAGGTGGAAGGACATCGCGAAGGAGACCTTGGAGGTTCCGAGTTCAGCAACGAGACCATTGTTGGATTCTCCGAAAGGTTCCTCACCATCCTCATACAAACCAACCAGCTGGTCTACAATTTGGAGCAGATGAGTGAGTTCCGACTTTCTAGAACATATACAACGATTCCCTGGTTTGGATTCGTGATAAAAACATTTGATTGATACAAACTAAGATGGCCAGGCTTGTGAAGGTCGATAGGCGCTTTTCATTTGAACAGGGGTAGTTCAAAAAATAAAATTATCATAATATATTTATCATATATAGTCATTTCCTAATAGATTATGAAATAAAAAGTCCAACTAATATAACTGCAAACCGTGTCACTAGATGGTGCTATGGAACCAATTAAACAATTATACTTTAAAATTGTGAACTCTAGAAAAAGCGTTTTGACTGGATGCTGAGCTGAATGCAGATCTTTTTTTTTAGTGTTCTAACGCACTCTTAGAAGAAGGAACATGGAGTTTTTTCTTGTAGTTGTAAACGTATGGCAGTTATCTTTAATTGTAAATGTTAATAACTTTGCAAATAATTAGTGTAATTAAAATACTTCATAATCCATGGAATCTTTTAAATACGTCAACCGATTTTTTTTGTATTACGTATTATGTTCGATAAAGTATGTAATGCAAATTTTAATTTTTTAATTTCCTGATAATACAGTATTTTTGTTTAAATATTGCTGATATTCATTCAGTAACATTTTATTTTATTTTATATGAAATGACATAAATTTTTCCCGTGTGAAAAAATAATAATTTACATATTTCTCTAGTGTATATTCGAATAGTTTTATTAACGACTGAATTGAAGCCTTTCACGGAGCCTATTGATGTTTATATTGTGGTAAGTTTCATCCTATTGATATTTTTATACGACTATTGACGTTTATATTGTCTAAGTATCAGTTGTCAACAATCCATTGTCATCTTGTTGATCTCTTTTTTTCTTCCATATTTAATTTTTATCAACTTATTATTCGATGAATTATAGTAATATAAATTAATAAAATGTCATTAAAGAATATATTTAACCAAAATAAATCTTTCTCTCGAATAATTTAGATTGAAAATGAACAGCATAACGAATATATTTCAGCGCAAAAAACTTGTAGTAAAAACTGCCCATATATTGATGTATATATTTTGGCGTCGTTTGGCGACATTTTTTAACGCCGATACTTGGCTTGATATTGGCCAGATATGTTTCAAAATTACAGCACATTGAGATTTTCAGAGAAACAAAGTTGTTTATTTTTTCATTTAGAAATTAAATAACTAACTAGAGAATCCAATAACTTATTTTTGATTATTCAGTTGAATCGCGATCAAACTCAATCATTGGTCATATCAGTCAACAGGATTAAAATTACAGTAGTTTCGGAACCCAAGCCATCCTTTTATTGACATCCTTGAGGTTCAGTCGACGAGTTTTCCTCTTGATGGGTATACCCATCAAGAGACTCCTTACTTTTGATATGATTCTTCACCAATCAATTTAGTTAAGTTTTCTTAAGCTAAAATATAAGCCATCTGCTAAGTTAATGTTAAATAATTGTATCAATTTTTATTGTGCTTAAAATTATTTTCTAAAAAAAATTGAATTTGCTTTTAACAATATTTTATTAATTATTATTATTAATTTTTTTTTGTTGAAATTTTGCCTGACGTTAATGGTAAAATAACAATATATGTTATTCATGCAAAATGTTTTGGTAAGAAATCATCTTATACCTTAATGTTTGGTAAGAATTTTTTTTGTTGAAGATGAATATATTTGCTGTATAAAACATGTTTATTACTCTTACAATGTTCATAAATCAAGTAAATTACAAAAAGTATTCAGTAATATACGTAGGTACAAAAAAAAAAAAAAAAAAATTATAGCAAATTAGAATAGAAAAAGAATAGCAAATTTCATTTCCTATTTAAACTATAAGTAATTTAAAGGCATAAATAAAACATTTTCGTCCATTCTTTAATCTCCTTTTAAATCAATGACAATAGCATAAAATTTATAAAATCAATTGTTTTGTATTAAAAATGTTAACCTATCACGATTTTTTTCATTGTAAATAATCTAATATTGTATTGTATTACTGTTTTTTTAATAAACAAGAATGAAATATTATCTAATTAATGATTATTTAATATATTATTGGTATGAATCTAATGTATCGTATATGTTTCATTACATTAATTAGATAATATTTAGTTTTTGTTTACTAAAGAACAATAATACAAATCAATATAATGAGATTATTATAAAAAAATGAATCGTAATAGGTTAAAAGTTTTAATACAAAACAATTTTTTTTATTGTTAACCATTATTCTAACTATAAGAAGCAGTAAGAATTTTGCATGAATAACATGTATTTGTTATTTTACCATTAAAATTGTATATTTTGAGATATTCAACCACAATTTTTGTGTAAAAAAATAACAAAATAAAAAATTAAATTTAAAAAAAAAAAATTTTAATGTTTTTTTTTTTTTTTTTTTTTTTTTTTTATATTAGACCTTCATCTTTCGAATAAAGTTTCTTTCTAAAGTCATTAAAAGTCGAGATACAGGCATTTTATCATGAGCTATGAAGAAATTGAATTCATGCATTTTAAACTTTCAATTCTGCATATAATACCAATAACATACAAATAACAGGCATAGCTGTTACAATAATTAATTAAGTATTAGTATTATTTTTAATTATTATTATTACTTATCTTAAAATTAATATTTTATGTATGCATTGGACCAAAAGGTTTCATATATGTTTATTTAAAAATGAGTTATTGGCAATTTTGTTAAAAACTGTTTATTTCTTGTCTGTTTTTTTAATGTTACTGTTGTTATTCGCGTACTTTTGCGTTCAACGACTCGACTGGCTGCCACTCTGCTATATTCAAAATAGCATCATTATTTTAATTCAATCCCTGTATATTAAATTTATGTTTACATGTGTGCAAGTCTATATGATATGTTTCATGTATTCTCTTAGTCAGGATCAGTCAGTATCAGTGCTTACTTAAAGTACAAAAATACTATTTTTGCCATTTTTTTGAAAAATTTCAGCAAAAGAAATATGCATGAATATAGTTTAATGATCATACTTTTCAATCTTTTATTACTTAATTCAACGATAACATTAAAAAAAATCCCTTAAAACTTTATTTAAAATTTTTTCATTTCGTCGTTTCATTTCGTTTCTTAACGCATTAATTAAATTAAATATTTAAAAATTAATAATACATGTATTTTGATAATATTTTTGTAAAAACTGCATTTCTGATGAAAAAAAAAAATCTTTGTTTAGGATTCAAGGGGAGTCACCATGAAGCGATGGGTTTCAGTTTATCCATTATTAGGTGGGATTGTATTTTCGTATATCTTTTTACTTGTCTAACGTTTATTAAATTTTCTGTGTTCTTGTCATATTTAACTAGCACACGTATGTCTCGACATATTAATAACTTATGATATGTGCCACTTTCCATTCAATCATGCTTTAAAGGCTTTCTTGTGGTGAGTTTTATAAACCTTTAAAATATTTCCCGCTGTTTTTGAAACAGCTTGTAAGATATTTGATGCTAATTTTTAAATTGTTCCATTAATTTCATCATCTTCTTCAGTGACACAACAGTCCCATGGAGGGCCAAGGCCGTCTGTCCGCTGGCAGATTTCGAGACAGGATATGTTTTCTTTTTACAGGGCAGGGTTGTCAGCCCTGCTCCCAACGCTTTACAGTTATATTAGACCGGACCTACCTTTTAAAGTGCATTCCGAACCATTACAAACATCCAAGGCACCACCAAGATTTGTACTCGAAACCTCTGGCATCGAACGCTAATAATAGCTAATCACAGATATAAATTTGTTAAAATCTTTGAAGTCCGTTGTAAAACTCCTGTTGCTTCAATATGGATAAAAACGTCGAAAAATGCGATAGTCCAATTTTCTGAAAGGGAGATCCTTTTCCCATTGTTTCTTACGACTGGATGGAAAATATTCCAGCTTTTCTCTTCAAAATAAAGTTCCACTCCACAAACAAATTCTCAGACCTTCTCTTACCTATGATTTCCCAACCATCTAAAGATTCATATCCTGCAGAACAAAATTGTTTGTATTATCACTGGAACACCCTGATATATTCGTAATGATACAATTTACAATGATCTAAAGCCGAAAAAATCGAAGATTTTACCAAGAAAAGCCCAAGAATTTATCAATCATAATAACAATCTAAATAAAACCCGACTTTTCTTTGCCATATATACTCCACTACCAAATGCAATCTTCTTCTAAAACCACCTTAATATTTCGAAACTCACTGAAATTCCTTCATTAATCCTCAAGACATATCTATCATGCTGAGAATTACTTGTACACATGCACAGTTGAGCATTTCAGTCTGCCCAATTTCTTCCTCTATGATAAAGTGTACATTTGCCTTTTCATTAAAACTCCTCGTGCTAGAGGAGTCATCTGACGTTACACCGGCTTTTCTGCAATTCATTTGATTAAAATGAAATGTTAAAGAAACAATTCAATTGTATCCTTCAATCATACAAGCAGTAGCAAAAACAGTGACTGCTTTAGCAACATACCAAGAATGTGTTGAGAGCCTTTCCTCAACACTGAGGCTTATCAAAAGGTATCTTGGATCCACAATGAAAGGAGATCTTGAAGAAACTATATTAAGAACAAACAAATTAATATATTACAGATAGCTTAAAATGTACCATTTTCTTTAGATTGTCCTAAGCAAATGTGTAATTCTTTAGTATCTGCCAATTTGGTACTGCTATTTTTAAAGGATATACGTATTTTTTGTATACAAATTGAGTTGTTTAAGTGAGTGCAAATAAATTAATTAAAAACTTAAATTTGTAAAAAATACTTCATTTGTGCGAAAACCTTTTTTAATAATGTAGGAGTTCAACAAATGTCATTTACTTTATTTCCTAAATTCTTCTAAATTCATTTTTGAGGTCATAGGACATAAAATTATGAAAAGAATCGGCAATTGGGAGTCAGTATAAAAAATTCGACTCAGAAGTCGAGGGTCGGACATTTTTTGGCTGACAGCCTATACCTGGCTAAAATGCCTTCACATTGTTTTTATTTATTTTGTTATTATAAATTTTTTGTTGTCATTGAAATCGAGGGGGCTTGTGTTTCAGGTATAGCCTGTAGCACTAGCAGGTCTTTTTAGCCAGTCTGCCAAAAAGTTTCCAACCCTTGATTTCTGAGTCGAATTTTTTATACTGACCCCAACTGTCGTAATTTATGTACTATGATCTTTGCTAATGAATTTAAGAAGAATTTGTGAAATAAACTTAATAAATTAAAAAGAGAAGACATAAGCTTCCTTGTGAGTGAGGACTTTTACACGTTACTTTTCTGCATTTGCTTGTCATATAGGAAAAAACCCGAAAAGTTCCCACCAGACAATCTGACTAATTGTGTGAGACGTTTTACAAATACTGTGTCCCAATGGCTATGGTGTCCCGAAAGCAATCGAAGTGCAATGGATGCTGCCAGGGGATTCAAGTCTGAGTTATCACTGGCCACAAGCTTAAAACTTCAGCTTACATTGCATGTTTTGTTTAATTTTCAATAAAGGCTATAATTGTAACATATAGCGTCTTTGGCTGGTAACACCGGCACCTCTCCTTGATAAAGATTGCCATAAATGTTGAACTGATTATAAAATAATTCAGTTAAAGAAGAATTTTTTACATTGGAGTGCTGCCTGCTGCGAGTTTTAATTTTAATACGTAAAATAAAAAAATAAACATTTTTTACATTTCTTTAAATAATAGTCCTGATTATTTATGAAGTAGAAGACGCGTTACAATAACCATCAATAAATTGATGAAATGTTTTGGTTTTCTTTTGCAGGTATTGTAAATTTGGAGTTCGAGCTACCCTACGATTATCCTGAAGGCTGGTGGACTATTCGGGCCGTGGCGCTGGGACAGACGGAAGAGACCCGAGTCCTTCTCGAAAGATGGTTTACCCACCGATTCGACGTGAACGTGGGCACCGACGCCTTCATCCTCAACACGGACGAGTTCTTGGAAGGGCAGATCCTGGCCAACTACACCAGCGTCGCCACAGTCACTGGAAATCTCACCCTCAAGACATTTCTCAGACCTCTGGGGAAGTACAGAGATCTAGGGCTCAATTTCAAAGATCGATATATTGAAGAATATGTGGATATAGTAAGTTCTCATTTCGAGATTTGTAGAGTTCAGGGTTTCTAACCTATCCAAACCATGGTGTTCTTAAAAGTGTTTGAATTATATCGCTGCATCCTTGTCTTGTATTATCTGTAGTATATTATTATACATTTCTGTACATGAAACCTTTGATTTATGATGAAATATAATAGCATATTTTTTTTTGAGAAAATCATTGAAAGAAGTAACAAAGTTTCTGTGTATCGCCGACCTAAATCCTCATTTCTTATATATACAGTGTGATTATAAAATTTTTTTCTCAATATATGAGTCCTTAGCCATCATATTATTGCTATTACTATAAAATAAACTTAATGAAATTTTAGTTTAAGGTATTTTGAGGCTCAAAAATCATACGAAAAACAATAGTTAAATTCTAATAGTTACAGTTACAGTGACACGACTTCGAATATTTCAAACAGTCATACATTTTTCATTGGAATCTGATCTGCATAGTGAAAAATCATAAATAGCGTTGGAAAGGTACCTGTAGCACGAAGACATAAACTGAGAAGAAAAATTGAAACAAGCCAATAAAGACAGAGAAGCCACAGAAAGCAAAATATTTTAATATGTTTCCCGAATTTTCCACGTGCCTTCCTTCACACACGATGACACTTTGCATGCACCAGTTGTAGGATGCATCAAAGCACGTACCATAGCAAGAGGAAACTGTTCCTCCTGACGTCTGATGGCATCTTTCAAATCATTTTCAAAATTCAAAAGTTCCTACATTTTTTGTGAGATTGGCGAATGCTGTATATAAGACGATTTCGCAATTTAGTTTTAAAAGTACTAAAAACTTTAGCCTTACACACGAAAAGTATGTGGTACTTTTTTATTAATTCAAGCTAATATTATTTTACATTTTCTTAAAAAACTGAAAATCTTTCCAAAAAATCAATCAATTTAATCTTGTTAGATAAAATGTGCGGTAGCGTATTGCATCGCTAATTTAGGTTTTTTTTTTTTTTTTTTTAAACGAAGTTCTTTGTGAATAAATATATGAATTTTGCAGTTTATTTTTGGAGGAGGTTGTCTTTTTTTTTTTTCTTTCTGACCTATAAATTTATTACATTAACAGTCAGTTGTTTTTTAATGTCAAAAAAATGTTTTTATTTGCTTAATGTCCATATTACACCTGTTTCACTTTTTCTTTCAGTTCGAAGGGACTTATGATTTTGGTATCTCTCTGTCTGAGCTGAGAAACATGGCCAATCCTGTACCTTTAGAAAGTTGCGAAATCGAAGTCCAGGCTACAGTGGGTGAGCGATTTTACGATTTCAGCGTGTTTGCTTATGGGCGCATTAGGGTTGTGAATTCCACCATCGTCTTACGGTTCTTAGGCGTGAATCCCCAAGTGTTCAAGCCTGGAATGCCTTTCAAAACGCATGTAAGTAATATACTGTCGCTAAATTTAGAATGTTGGGATAATAGAGTTTTTTGCATACCGTACGTTAGTTACCGTAGGACGCCCGTTAGCTTTTTCTCCCTAGCGCGCATGCTCATAGGAAACTGAGCATGCGCGCTAGGGAGAAAAAGCTAACGGGCGTCCTACGGTAACTAACGTACGGTATGCAAAAACTCTCTATTAAAAATATCGTCGACATTAATTAAACAAAAACAATACTACCTTATAATAATATATATTTAAAAATGCTGCTATTGTTAATATTATTTTTTATTTTAAGAAAAGGCTGCCATCTATTGTGAGGTTTTTAAATCTCGATCTACCCCATCGAATCATATAATGAGATTCCATTTTTATTGAAATCGGAAATTTTTTTCAAAATTTTGTATTCTGTTTCATCTCCCCAGAATTATATTGAGATTCTATTAATAGTGTTTTAAAGATACTAACATAATAATTGACTGTTAATTTTATTTTGTTGCAAGATTCATTAATTTAAGATTCTCCAATAAAAAAAGGTTCTACGAAATAAACTAGAGTTGTATATAACAGAACGAAATATTAATAATATATTTGATCGATAATTGTGGTCGACGATTGGAAAACTACCTAAGCCTAATATAACATAAAAGCCCCTAATTCCCAAATATAAAATAAAATCGTCTCTAAGCACTGACCAATCGTAGATCTGTAGTTCGAATCTTGCAATAATTAACTAATGAAAAAATTTCTAGAAGTAGCTCAGCAAAATTAACCAATGATGTGTCGGGAAAGTGTAAGTGCAATTCATAATGTTTTGGGAGATTGCAAATTTTTCCACATATTTTATTGGCTTTTTGAAAGAAGATACAAATTTGTGAACAGAATATCATCGAATGTATGAATGACGAGCATCGAGACATTTCTAATAACCATCCATAAGCAAATTGTACAAGAGATTTGAGTGGACAACCCCTAAACATTTTCAAGTCCCAACACATCTAACATGTATAAATAATTTCACAATACGCTATGAAGGAATATTTTTTTTTGTTAACAAATTAATTTTTTTAGTTTATAATGAAGATTAAATTAATAAGATGGTTTTTTTTTCAAATATTTCTACATTTTTATTCATAAATATTCCAACGAAGTTTTTATTTCAGATAACGTCTTCTTATGCAATCTTCAGCACGGCATAAACAAAACAGATGGAATAAAATACCTAATTCAGTTGATATTTGGAAGTGTTTTTATCTATGAATTAAGTTACACCTTATTAACATCTATAAATCTAAATTACATCTGACTTAGTTAAATTGTAGTTAAATTTTTAGAATATTATTTTAATAAAATTGGGATGAGAAAATGCATAAGTAAAATTATATTCAAGTGAATTGACTATGTGTATAAAAGCTGTAAATAATAATGTAAGGACCAGAGGTGGGAAATCGATATCAGAGTTGGAAGCCAAATATTTTTGAAGGAGAACGTATAAAATTCTCGACTCTTTTATAATTTTTTTTTTAATTCTTGCGAATTCTAATTTAAAAGCACTGACTTTTCGTGTTTGGGGATCGTCAAAGAGCAATAAATAATTCAACATGGTAACCATTGAACCTTACTACTGAAGGTTGTTTTTACGGAAATTATATTATTCCATCAAGATTTAGCAGAAAATGGACATTTAAAGGAGGAGAATAAGGAATTCACACTAAAATTGATCAATTGGTCATGTATACCAATCTATTTTGCTTGTCTTAAACAAAGATGCACTTATGTGAAACGTATGCAATAATTTATTTTCTTTCGTTCAAAAATCGCCGTGGCGTCGTTTTTATTGTAATCAGATTCAAAATTGAATAGTATCATAGTTTTGAATGAAATTCATTGCAAAACAAATTAAATCAATACAAACAGTCGTCATTTACAGTGTGTTGAAGCAATCCTTATTCTGATGAAATTCATAGATTCCTTCTCTATCAATGTAAAAAGGAAGTGATGGTTTGCGTACACAGATGCGCACAAAATAAGTAAAATCCGAGCTAGTTGCCCCGGCTCTCATATCAGCAATTTAACTTCAGAAATTATCATAAATTTTTTTAAACTTTTAATAATTAATGTTAGTTTGTAAAAAAATTCAAATTCATCGATAAATGTGTGATTGTTCTTTAATTCTTTAGCTAGCTGTGTCCTACAGCGATTTGGTGCCCTTGTCAAGGGAGAAGCTGGTCACCTCCAATGTGATCGTCAACCCCATTATAACCACCAGGAACGGAAGACGTGAACTTCAGCAAATCGTTGTCCCATTTGGTACGGATGGAGTCGCTGAAGTGCTGATGGACACGCCGAAGAATGCGGAAAAACTCACTCTCAGAGTAAGTCTAATCTATACGTCTAGATCAAAAGTACTTCAATCTGCATTTTCATTGCAATGCACAGTTTAGGGTTAACCTTCATTTGTTCCATGGAGTGTTTTTGCCAAGAACTTGAAATTCTGTTTTTGCTAATGTTCTGGTTTGCTAATATTTCTATGTAAAGTGAGAAAATTACATTAATCTAATCTGTTAGTATCTAATATATAAAAATCTAATGTGTTATGATTTAATCTAGCTGAAATATAATCAAGATTTAATCTAGTTGAAATATAATCAAGATTTAATCTAGTTGAAATATAATCAAGATTTAATCTAGTTGAAATATAATCAAGATCTAATCTAGTTGAAATATAATCAAGATCTAATCTAGTTGAAATATAATCAAGATTTAATCTAGTTGAAATATAATCAAGATCTAATCTAAGTAAATTCTAATCTATAGATCTAGATCAAAAGTACTTAAACCAACACTTCATAGTGATGCACAGTTGAGGGCTAATTTCCATTTGTCAAATAGATTATTTTTAACCAAGGAATTGAAGTGTTAGTTTTGCTCAAGTATATATAACTTTAAATATGTGTACTTTAATATGCGTAATACTTTAAATATTTAATTTTGTCAATAGATTTGAATAAATTATATATTTGATTTAAAAGTGTTTCTTTCGTAAGGTTTTTGGTATTACATATTTATCAATTATTTTTTATAAAATCCTATACATAAAATTTGAATCGCTTTTCCAAATACTTTAGAAAATTTTCTTACAATTCATGAGTGATATACAACGTTTAAATGGGAAATACTAGACAAAAATGCACTAACTGGGTGAAAAAACACGATAGTTATCGATATTTGGCGATTACCGTTTATAATTTTCATAGAGCACTTCGAGCTGTAATGTTTCAATTCCTTCTATTAGCTCACACTCTCCCTATATATATCTTGTTCCCATTTCCTATCGTTCATAAAATACTTTTTATTCATCCACTCGAGTTCAAATATATATATATTTTTTGAATTTGTAGTGGATTCATTCATTAAATTGAATTCATTAATTATTAGTTGTTTTTAGATTTAAGTTGCGTATATTTACCCATAGATGGCGCCAGATAAACCTAAAAAAAATGAATGAAAATTATTTATAAAGGACTTTCTGCAATAGAGTAAAGAAAAATTAGGAATTGACTTAAAAATTATTTTTTTTATATTACTTGTTTTTTATGTATAGGTGTCCAGCTAGGTAATGTTTGCAGATGGAAATTAACACTTTTAACTGCTGGATTTCAATCCCACGCTTGACAAATACACTAGAAATCACATTAGAATTTATGTACAGTATATGTTGTGTTTGCGGCTTGTTATTTTCCCTGATTTGTTTCTGAAAAATCCCTTGTTATTTCTCTTTGTTTTGTCTTTCATTTTGTATACTATTGTTTTTATATTTATTTAGGCTTATTATGAGGATATGCATGACCTTGATGCAAGGTCAAGAGCTGAGCTTACTGTTTTGCCCATGTACAGCAGAAAAGACAGATATCTTCAAGTCTCGACCAGCACTAAGAGAGCTCAGGTACGAAGCTTTAAACTTTCTTGATTAATGCTTTACATTGGTTAAATATTTAATTGTACGAAAAACATATGAATTACAGTTATATATTCGAATATAATATTATTTTTAAGCGCGCAATGTTCATTTTAAGAATTAATAATGTAATATTTTCATGCATGTTCTATATTTGTAAATTTATTTGAACTTGAAATTTGATGCTTGTTTAAGTTTTGTTCAAAATTACATACGAAGGACCAGAAGTACATATCATATGTCTTCCTGATGTACAAATGTTTTAGGTGTTAAAATTTTTTTATTGGCTTTCTTTCGTAAAGTATCGCCAGTGCATGAGGAAAAGATCACATATTTTATGCAATTTCCTTGGAGGCATTTAAAAAACATTTTTTTATTGAATATTATTTCACAATTGTACTGAGACATAAAAATGTCACTTTTTATACTATAAATAAACATACTTACCATAAACGCACGACAAACAATATTCTATTCTAAACAAGCTTTGAAAAATTATTCTAAATATGCTTGACTTTGACTATACGATATCCAGCGAAAATTTCTTTTCATTATTTTTCTAATAATGTGCTTCATGCTAAACACAAGTTCTGAAACTCTTACAAAGTGCCTTGGATTTTTCCCTCCCTGGCCATCCCTTTCTTAATCCAATAAGCTAAAAGCGCTAACGAATTTAGACTTAGGGAATTCTGCCATTGTGTAAGCTGATCACCAAATTCCTGTCCAAAGAACTAAAACTCTGTTTGTTTTTTGTCGTCTCCTGAAGATATTACGGCGTAAAATTAAGTTTTCTTAGACATTTAAGACATTTATTTCATTAACACTCGTGCGTAAACAACACATTACATGGAGATTTCATTGTCCTATGGCTGTGAAAGGTTAATATAAAAATATTCTCTATTTCAAATATTTTTGTAATTAAACAAGTCATAGATAAAAAGTACATAGGATAACTAATTATCGGGCATTTAAAAATTGAGTTGACAGTTTTCAAATTATCTTTACTTATACATATAAAAAATTATTCATAGTTAAAATTTATATAATTGCTGTTATATGTTTAGTATGCTTTCATAATTTTATGTTGAATTCTAGTAGTTGTATCGTCAATTCGAATTTAAAATATATTTATAGGCTGGCGAATATGCTGTTTTCCATGTGTGGACCAACTTTCACTTGAAAACATTCGACTATTTGGTAAGTTTTCGTACACTTAATATTGTAGGTAAAGATTGCTTTTAAAAAAGAACCCGAATAAATATGATTTTAGTTTAAATAATTAATTAATTTCATTTATTTTCCGTTAAGTCTTTTAATTGACTGTCAAATATGAATAATTTAGCTCTGTAAAGCAAGTCCTTCGAATATCGAACACTGTGCTCTTCGACTGTGCCATTAAAGCTATGTCTACACTAAATGCAAAAGTTTTTTGAGCGGCGATCCCATGAAAACCTGTCTACTGCAATCTGAATGAAATTCGAAAGACATATTGCATATTAACATTTTAATGAATCAGTGTGGAAGAAATGCCGCTCCAATTGATGTCGATTATGAGTCCCCAATCAAATAATTTATTACTGCCGAATGACCACTGTTTATTCGCTCACAGATGTAAATAACGGTATTTATTTTTCAATTCCTCCTATTAGCTCACATTCTCCCTATATATATCTTGTTCAAATTTTCAATCGTTCATGAAATACTTTTTATTCATCCACTAAAGTTCAAATACATTTTTTTGATTTTGCAGTGGATATACTGTATGTTAACACAGTTTTTTCAGATATTAATTCAGTAATTAAATTTAATTAATTCATGTTAGTTTTATTTTTAGATTTAAGTTGCATGCATCTACCAATAGAGGGCGCCAGATAAACTTAAAAAATGAATGAAAATTATTTATAAAGGACTTTCTACAATACAGTGTAAAAAAAGAAGGAATTGATTTAAATTTTTTTAATTTTTATTTTACTTGTTATTTATATATTTTTAATTCAAACTTCAATGCACGGGGTCACACAAATGCTCCGCATTATATTTCAAATGTGGACATGACTTAAGACGTTACTAGCTATTTATTTGTGGCCTGATGGTGGAGTAACTAGCTGTCGGACGCTCGGTGCCACAGGTTTCGGATTTGGTGATGCCATGGATGTTTGTAGTGGTTCGGAATCCGCTTTAAACTGTAGGTGCCGGTCTAATATGACTGTTAAGGAGTAGGGTTGACAACCCTATCCCGTAAAAAGAAAATATATCCTGTCTTGAAAGCTGTCAGTAGTTAGACGACTACTGGCCCACCATGGAACTGTTTCATTAATGAAAAAAAAAATATTTATTTAATTTTATATACAAATAGAGTGAGTTCGGTTTGAATCAACAAACACTATTATTTCTTATTTCAAGGAAATCGTAAAATCTTGGAAAACCAGTCCTCCGTAATTATGTAGGAAAACCTGCAACTCGTATAATTAAATCTTACTCAATTATTACCGCCGTATATTTCCTTGCCTAAAAAATAACACGTTCGGAAACTTGAGGAACAATGAAGAACGTAATGCATAATAATAATTATTATTTATTTATTTATTCCTAACTTATGATGGATTGGATTATTTTTGAATTTAAGCGTTCATGAATTTTGCCTTTAATTTACTTAATTTGACAACTTATTACTTGAAGAAATTTAACTATTATCATCGCTTGAGTGAACACGAATCATGATTTAGTTATGTAAAAGTATATGTAGAATCAAATTTAATTTATATAGCTGTTTTTTCGTTCAGCAGTATGCCGAGAGGTGGCGCTCGCATTTTAGCGTGAATTCTCGGCGAATGAAAGAAAACATCATTTTCACAGGGTGAGAGAAAGTATTCGGTTTAGACTGAATTATCGATGACGTGTGCATATTAATTAATATCAAATATGTGAAGCGTTTTATTGATTATGTGATGTGCTTATTAATGTCAACTAGTGGGAAACGTATTATCGAAGATAATATGATGGATAAGAACGAACTTAGTATCAAATACATAAATCGTATTATCGAAAGTATGTACCTATTAGTACCAAATGCATACAATTGTTACCAGAATTTAAAGCGAATTTTTTTCCTATTTGATTCATATTATGGAAGACGCGTGCATATTAGTAACGAAGTTAGTATCAAATATCCGAAGTGTATTATTGAAAATATCTGCTTTTTAGCATCAAATATGTGGAGTGTATTATTGAAAATATCTGCGTTTTAGTATCAAATATGTGAAGCGTATTATCAACAGCATGTGCGCATTAGTAATGAAGTTAGTATCAAATATGTAAAGTTCGAAAGGTATATGCGGTTAAAGGTATGTGCATATTAGTGTAGTAGTTAGTATAAAATATGTTAGGAGCATTATCGAATGTGTATACTTATTAGTATCGAAAACATATTAACATGGGAAAACATATTAACATGGGAAGTGTATTATTGTAGGACTATTGTAAGACCATTCTGCTCAATAATTAAGTTTTAATTATGTTTATGTGACTGAACGAAAACAATTTTCCCCAAGTATGTAACCAATACGACAAATCCTTTCCACTGGCAATCGCAAATAGTTCGCTCTCTCAAGCATGGGTTCGCTGCATCTGCTACCCTTTTATTTCATGTTTACCTTCCTTTGTTCGATTTTATAGGAATTGTGGAATAAGAAGTAAAGTTTCTATTCCTAGGTACTTCTGCAATCGATACTACCTTCTGCCTTTCGGTTTCATGCATGGATAAGCAGTTTGAGTTCAAGGCTGCAATTATCTACTTATGGCAAAGTAACCATATATAAGCAGCTAATAATTGCTTACAAGTTGGATTATTGTTAAATCCCCCTTTTCTCCGAATTATACTAAATAACATCTTCAAATGATCGTGCCATAATTTACAAGTCATTAAAAACTTTAAATTTTCTATTTGAAATAAAGATTTGAATAAGTATTTAATGTTATTAATACATACCAAAAAAACAACTCCGAGAACCTCGTTTTACAAGTGACAAGCCTGACAGTGATAGTAGTAAAAGTCATGTGATTTTTGTGATCACTTGGCAACCTCGATGCGCACTCTATTTTATTGTTGCACTATGGATAAAATAATAGGCATGGTTTCTTATAGGTTACAGCCAAGGGCATCATAGTCCAGTCTGGCACAGAGAAAGTCCTGGGGATGATTCACAGCATCACGACATTCTCCGTGCCCGTGTCTCCTGAAATGGCTCCCGTTTTCCAGATGGTCGTCTACCACCTGACCCACGACGGAGAGGTCCTCACCGACAGTGTCATCTTACCTGTGGACGCCATCAACAAGCGCAAGGTGAATTCATTGCTTAACATTTTGGGGGCACTTGCTTATGTGTTGTCGACTCTATTACCTTATACACTCAATGTTGAAATCACCTACATTGGTGAGCCTTTTATCAGAAACTAAGAATTGTACAGTCAATACTCCCTCTAACCACAGTGTTAAAATCACCTACTTTGGTGAATATTTAACCACGAACAATTCAAAGTTGTACTGATTTGAAACTTTTTATGTATGCGCAATTTTTTTTATGTATGTACAACTTCTTTATACAATATTTTATATTTTATATAAAAAATTGAGGTTTTAATAATATTTTGATATCAAATTTTATTTTATTTGTAGACCATAGACCTGTGATTTCTAATTGGCTGCCCGGGTTTATCTGGCCCGTAGCTTGATTTTCCCAGGACCACCACCAGTTAACAATAACCAGTTTACTTTAAAAAAATTACTTCCACAAAATTGCTGTTATATAGAATTCCATTTATAATACGATATTTCACTTATTTACGCCATCTCTTGGAAAATTATACACATTCTTTTCGTTTTGGATAATTAAAGTTTATAGTGTTCGTCATTTGTTTCTGAAGCTGGGTGTGGTTAGTTTGAGACGCAGGTTTAAGAACACACCGGTTTATTTGTACACTCTGAAACACCACAATTAACATAAACAACACTACAATTAACACATATATAACACATTTAAAGACATCTAATTAAAGATTCATGGAAGGATTCCACTTCAACGCTGTAAATCCACTTATTCTCTCTCATGATAAGAGATTGTAACTAACGGCAGTGCCTATTTCCTGTACGTCCTCTCAGGTGAGAGTCTCGATGCCAACTGACGATTTCTTCTGAAGTCTGCAAGGTCGCACCTTGCAGTGAGTAGGAGGAAGCACGGTTACAGTCTGCTTTCTGTTCTTTGGAGGGGGGTAGAAGTGATAGAAAGTAGTAAGATCATTAAAGAACATTTTAATATTTACTATATATTATAAGTAAAACTTAACATTTGAATAAGTAATTTTAAATTACAGTTGAATTTACCTCGTTAGGACTGTCTTAGTTTGGAACAGCAATAAGCTTTCGAAACTCTTTGTTAGAAACCCTGATGGTCCTTGAGATATAAAGCTGGTCAACTCTGCCTTAAACTAACATTTATTAACATGAGTGAACATGGCGTTATGTTGATAACATCTCTCCAAGTCACACGATAAAGTTTTATTTCAAGCAATAAAAATTTCAATAAGCACTCATTTACCATGCGATTTTAATGATAAGGGTTTCAAAATTGACACGAAGTTTGTGCTGCTGTGCCAACATCAAGTCATGTACTCTGCATTTCATTTTTAAACTGTCTGCATTTCAGAATGTAAATAGATTATTGTTCAGTTTTTCACACAATAGTGTCTAGAGATCCGTTATGTTTATGAAAGGGAACACCTATTCAGGTTTCGTTGATGAAATAAATGATAACGTATGTTCACATAAAAAGCAATTAAATCGTAAAAGATTTGAATCATAACAAATTACATGCTTAAAAGGAAATACTACTGTAATTAATGTGTAAAACCTATTTCCTATTCCATTTTGCAAGGAATTATGAATATGATCTTAAAAAGTGATTACCATTCACAATAAAAAAAAGTAATAATCGTAATAATAAATAAATAAATATTAATATCTCAATTTCGTCCAAAATTAAAATCTAATATTTTTTTACTTCAGTGTAGAATGTCATCGAATTCGAAAAGCATGCGTTCCAATGCCTAAGTAGGTTATTTGACTTTTAAAACGTGTATATTCCTCATTATGCTAACACTTTGGAAATTTCAGTTTGTTCTAGATGTGAATATGAAGCAAGAGAGATCTGGAAATCTGATCGAGTTGATACCTCGGTTGACGTCAGAATCGAACATTGGAATATGGGGCTTCGACAGCGACCACATATCCACTCACGGTCGCCAGCAGCTCACAGTCACTTCTGTAAGTTTTAAAAATGAAAACAATGTATATTCACTCAAAACGTATTTGTTAGCAACTCTTAAATAAATATATATGGCTCATTACTACTCAGTTTTAGTATTAAGAATTCTGATGAGCCATACATTGCATTTTTAGTTCGGTAGTTATTATATTTTATTCCATTCCTTAAATGTTAAAAATTTTCTAAAGCATTGATTAAAAGATATTAAAAAAATTTATAAAAAAATATTAATTGACTGTAGTGATTAAATTGTGCAAAAAGTGAGGGATCAGTACGTACAATTCTAGCACGGAGAATGTCAGATAAATTTGTGAATAAATCGTACTGTATAATTATCAGTTGCATGATTATTTAAAATCAATTTATGTTTCATATTTGTAGACCAAGCGAAATAAAGGGAATGTGATATATTCCTATTCTTATTGGAATATTAAAGAGGTTATGTGAAATAATTTAAACACTTCTTTATGATAAAATAATTGTGTGGCGCATAATATCCGAGTGTCTGGCGCTCGGTGCCACAGGTTTCGACATAATAATTTTTTAGTGACATAATAATTGTTTTTTACAATAATAGCATAATGTAGAAATATTACTTAAAATGGATATTTGATGGTCGAGTGAATAACTGCCACAGACCTTGAGCTCGCATCCCTGCGGTGTCATGGATTTATATGGGATCTACTTTAAAAAGTAGGACCTGTCTAATATGACTGTTGGGTGTAGGACTGACAACATTACCCTTTAAAAAGAAATCTGTAGGCAGACGGTCTTGCTCCATCATGGGGCTGTTTCGCCAATGAAGTAGGAGGTAGACGTAATTTAAAATTTAACAAATTTAATTCTCTCTTATCTGTTTCTTTTTTCCTCACATTTATTAAAAATTTGAAATTTGGTTAGAGAAATTAGTTTAAATTTGTCCAAAAAAGTTTACAAAGAGCCTTACACCTGGGATGTTTCAAAATATGCCATTGTCTGGTCAATACAGTTAATATATATTCTGATTTGTTTGGACATTCACTGCAAAGGTTTGGACAAACATCTATTTGGCAAAGGTTTTAACACATTCGTATCGCGTTGAATTGCATCGTAAACGACAGACGTATATTGAACAAAATATTTCACGTCCAAACAAAATGTACATCAAGTTGGACTTAGTCCAAACTAGACGTACACCAAAGTACCATAGTATCTAAATATAAACAAGGAGAGTTATGGGAAATTAACTTCATAAGAATTATTATAAGAAAATTGTCTTTTTTTGCAGATCACCGAATCAATGTACGGTTTCGAGAAAGACCACTTGAAGTTTGACCGTGCTTTCTGGCGACACCGGGACGGGTCGCCGGAAAAAATTGCTTATTACGTCACCCACAACTCTGCGAGGGACACGAAAAACTCCTTCCAAGTATAAAAAAAAATTGTATTTTACAGTAAATTTTATGTATTAAAATCCTTATCGATTATTATGATTATGTTTTGCAAATCTGTACTCTAATTTGAAATATTTCAGTTGAATCTATACTTTTTGTATAATGTTTTAGTTATTGTAACATTGCATTTATTTTTTTCAGAATTCCAATTTAGTTGTGTTTACAAATTTGATGATTTCAGAAATGCCCAGTAAGTCTGTTTATTTTTTAAAATAAAAACGACTATTAAATAATGTTTTAAAGCAATATTTTAAAAGTATCACTTTACTTACAACTATGATTACTCTCTCTCTCTATTAAAATATATGTTGTACTTTCATTAGAATTAATTATTAAAATATATAGCCATTTCTATGCGGGATACTTTTATTTTGTACACTTAGAACATTATATAAACATTATTAGAGTTAAACATATTTTCCTATAATTCAGCAATATATTGGCATCTTGAATTAAAACACTTGTGTATAGCTCGTGTAAAAATGAAACTTAAATGTGCTCACGAATTTTAATTTATCATGCTTTGATATTTGACAGATAGTTAAATCCAATGAAAATATACTGATGCTGATTAATTTTGTTATGGAGTAGTCCATGTTTTTTTTCAATCATAAAGTAAAAAACTGACACTCCAGTACGAAGATCATCAGCGAAGCCGATAGCCACAGGAAATATTTAATACCCGCCATTAACCGGGTATTTATTTTCCCTTTATTTCGTCAGATAGGAGAATGAATATAGTGTAAAATTGACTTCGCCACTCGCGTTACATATTCTTTTAGAGCTATTGTTTAGACAATAACGTAGAAAACATTTATAGAATCATGTAAAAAAAACTATAGCGATAACTATTTTTAACATAAAAAACCTAAAGTAAAATATAAATAAGTCTATAAAATAGAATATTTGAAACAACCTAAAAAATTATATTTGTAAAAACAAAAAAATAACATTAACTTTCAATGTAATATTTTAAGCAATTAGCTCAAATATAAATAATTAACTTTTTAACATATTTAATGTAAAGAAAATTTCTAAATCTTGTCATCAGATGGCGCTGGACGCCACCAGTTATTCCAAACAAACGCCTATGACACAAAATTATAATTTTAATTATAAAAGAACTTATTAGAATTTGCTCGTAATTTCTTGCCCAGCCACAATATTAAAAACTTATAATTTATGAGATAAGAAATTATAACAGTGTTACATTTTTTTAAGTTACATCGGAATATCATTCAGTTATCCACCAGTTTCAATTAATCATTCAGTTTTATATAGATTATTTATTAAAATCAATCCTATTACCATTCGTATTACACACAGAATGTGAAGATAACGAAGGAAAATATATAAAAATTACGAAAAATATAAAAAGTGATCCTAATCAAATAAGTATCAAATAATTAATCCTCGACATTTTTGTCAGTAATGTTCTTATAAGTAATGTTCTTGCAGTCCTCATTTTTTCCCTTTCAAACCGTCTTCCATTCAATATGAAGAAAGAAACACAATTAAGAACTTTAGCATTGCACCACATAACCCAGGACCTAGTGTAGGTATCTGCTTTTGAAATCAAGCTAATGATTGCCGTCTTTGAATCGTTCGGTTGATAGTTCAACTTCTTCTTTTTCGTTCCCCCTCCCCTTCCTAAACAACCCCAAATGTTACTGTCGGCCTCTTTGATCTTTCCGCTGACCCCTCGGCAATGGTATCGTCCACATTGAGAACCAGTGATTTCGAGCAATCCTTTACGGACCGCTGTTTTCTGCATTTCTCCTATTCACTTGCATAGCTGGCATGCACGTTTCAATCAGTGCAAACCGTTACCTTCGGAGAGTCTTAATTCATCGTGTACTGTAAATATCCGCCTTATTTTGCTCTTGTGCGTTTCCTACTCATGCATGACAAAAGTGCTGCCACAGAAATCTTATTTATAAATAGTGAGATAATACAGAACGCTAAAGTGATACTTCTTTGATAAATAACATGAATTTAAGAATATTCATGTTTATTTAGAAGACAGAAAAGCATGTTTTCTTTATTTAGAAAACATAGAAACTTTTTTCTAAATAAACATATAAGTCAAACAAGTATTGAAATTTTATGCACAATATTATAGAACTGCGCAACTTACTTACTCCAAAATGATATTTGTATTTTTCACAAATATTTCAATATTTATTAATTGTAATATTTATTTCATTAGTATTTCTCAATTATTTCATTATTATTACATTGATATTTATACTCCTCAATTCAAACAAGGAGAGAAACAGTCTGAACACTTATAACAAAAATCATAAAAGCGTTCATTTTATGAAATCAATATTTAACCATTTATGACATGAGCTTTTAATTGCGTTAATTATTAATCCTGTCCTTTAAATTATTGATTTCCACTATAAGTAAACATATTTACGAATTATGCTTAACGAGCACTTAATAAAAAATCTGTATTTTTGTTTGTGTATTGTATTTTGTTTTTTATTTTATTATTGTATTTATTATTCTTTTATTTGGTTAATTTTATAATTCTTTTTTGTTATTTTTGCTTACGTATTCTTATTATATTTTTGTATATACACTCAAGAGCCAAAACATTTTGACCACCCCTCCTACATTTTGCATTGAACTCGCCTGGATAACGTGGAAGGCACGTGATCAGGTGAAAGTGGTATTTAACTGGTATTAATCCATGCCAAGGCGGGTTGAAGCTGTGTTGCTTGCCAAAGGTGGGCCAACTTGTTATTGACAGGTGGTCATAATGTTTTGGCTCTTGAGTGTATAATTTTTGTTGTTATTTTTGCTTATGTATTTTTATTATATTTTTGCATATATAATTTTTTGTTGTTATTTTTGCTTATGTATTTTGTATTTCTATATTTATATTGTATATAATATTTTTGCTTATATCTTGCAATGCCGTTTCTTTTGCTTCGGTAGCATTCTGCAACGCATCGTTCGATCTGAGCGCCTGCTTGTCTGGACAGTGTTACCCGTCTCATAAGAAATGCGACGGCGTTCGGGACTGCGATGACGGAACGGATGAAGGAGACTGTGAGTTCGATACCTAATTTACCGTTTACTTAATAATTTTTCTAATTTTCCGTTAACAACTGTTCTAACTATCTGTTCTTTTATATGATATACGATTGTTATAAACGATTTCTAGGCCATGACAATTTTTGGTGCATACTTGCTCTTTGTTCAAAATGAACATGGACAAGTAACATATAAAAAAAAAAATTAAAGTCAATTCGTAAATTTTTTTCACTCTACTGCAGAAAGTCCTTTATCAATAAAGTTGAAATTTTCCTCTTACATCTGACGCCCTCTATGGGTAGATACATGCAACACTTAAACCTTAAAAAAAAATAAAATTAATGAATTAAATTTAATGAATGAACTAATATTTGAAAAAACTGTATTCACATCCAGTGTCATCCGCTACAAGTTAAAAAAAACTGCATTTGAACTGGAGTGGGTGATTAAAAAAGTATTTTATGAATGATTGCAAATTTGGACAAGATATATATATAGAGTGTGAACTAATAGAAGGAATTGAAAAAATAATCTCTACATTTTTTTTACAGGTTTCCAAATACAACTAAATGAAGACAAAGACCTTTTTGAATTTTATCTCTATCGCAGGAATCGACAAAATGCTTTTTATGATGCTACTGCAGGTAATTTTGCTTGGAAGAACAAAATCATTGGGTGAGTAAATCTGTTGAATTATAATAAAATAAAGTATTAAATAAACATTAAAAAATAATTTTTAAAAATTTTTACGTGACTCTATATTTTATTTTGTACGATCTATATATTTTTAAAAATTATAAGGCCTATTCTTTCATGAAAATTAGTTTTAACTGTACTAAGAAGTTATATTCTATGAAAAAAAAGCGTAATCATTGATATAATATTAATGAAATAGCTTTGAGCAACTAAAAGTACAAAATAACACAATATATTCATATTCAAATTTAAATAATGTTGCTTAATATAGATCGCAGACGCAGCTGAACTACTAATACGAGAAAAGAAGGTTCTTGTCGAAATTATCAAGCTAGTGAAGTCACGATGCAACTTATATGGCATGCTTCAGGCCAGGTAGAAGGCACTGATTTATACAGTTGCCTTGTTACAATCTCGACAACATTTGAGATCGCAATCAAATCACAAATGCTATTGTTATTAGCACAATATTTACAGATGGGGTTGTAAAAAAATAGTTTAAAGTGCTATATATTAAAGTAAACTAATAATACATTTTAGACGAAATGATGAAAATGAAAATTTATTCAATTAAATTTTGAAAATGAAAAAAATTTGAAATTTTGAAACTTCATAATTAAATTTTTGATAATAAAAATTTACACAATTTAATTTTCTCTTTCCTATCTCTTTTCCTCACTTTACTTCTTTGGTTGAGAATTATCCGATTTAATGTTGATTAAAAATATGTCACAACTGTACTTCTGATAGTTTTCTAGAATGTTTTTGAAATATGATGTTGTCTGGTCATTTGAGGCATTTTTATTACGGTTTATTTGGCTTTTATGGGGGTGATACTTCTCTGCATGTTTTGGAATGTGGACATTGTTTTGGACATGCTTGTACATGATATGTGGCAATGATTTTGAGTCGTATTATAAATAAAAATGTTTGTGTCCAAATAGGACGTAAAACAAGTTGCACTTGTTCCAAAGCGGACATCTACTGAAGTGTAACAGTATTTTTTAATTTTTTTTTTAAATTTCTCTAGTAATTTTCAATGCTTTGGCTAAGAATACATTAAATTTTTTTAAAATAAAAGTTATTGGTTCCTCTTTTTTATTATCATGTGTAAACATGATGTTGTCCTGGTTAGGAGTCCGTGACATCCGAAAATGAGGGCCTTTACAGGGGTGATACTTCTCTGTAATGTTTTGGATATGTGTCTATGTAGCAATGATTTGCAATCGTATTACAAACAAAATTTTCGCTTTTAAACAGGACATAAAACAAATTGGACTTGTTCCAAAGTGAACATCTGTTTAGTTGTCACAGCATTTATTTTTAAATTTTCTCACGTAATTTTGTCTAAGAATTTGTTCTTTGTCTAAGAATACATAAGCTGATAATAAGAGCTCAATACATTATTTGAAGGATTGGCCAAGCATCCTGGACAAATTGGGGCAGGATATCGTTTCTAAACTAGCTGTTTTGGACCAGAACAGATCAGATCAGTGTGCTTGCAGTGGATTCCCTCCCATGTGGGCATCTATGGAAATGAAATTGCTGATCTGCTCGCTAGGGAAGGTTGCAAACTTCCCAAAGCTTCCTCTTCCAATCTGTTAGCTTCAGAGGTTCATTCCAGGACTTTATCCAGAGTGAATACAGCTTGGAGGTCGCCACCAATACATGCATGGTATGCGGCTAAATATCCTGGTATGTCCTTGCAGTGCTCCTGCCCTAGATCTGCTCAAACGGCTTTGGCTAGACTAAGGACTGGCCACACTAAGAGTTTGACCTTCAATGGAGACGAGAAGACCCTTTGTCATTGTTCGGCCATCGCGTCTCCCTCTCATCTCATCGATTGTATGGGTGCTTCTGTGAGGCAACTGTTGAATGAGGGGAGGACCGTTTGCGATCTATTGGTGCAGCACGATCTACTGGACTTGGTTTAGGATTCTAAATCAAGGGGATAAGTCAACAACAACAACAAAATACATTAATTTTTCTAAAATAAAAGTTATTGATTACATTTGTTTTATTTTTCAATTATAGTCATTATTCTCGTGTATGAACTTTTGGAATGACTTAATTTGTGATTTCAGCGAGGACCAAGAGGAATACGTGAACACTATTTCCCCCAAAGGACCTTCTGCCTACGCTCTGAATGCCATCGGCATGAACAAGATCTACGGCCTCCACATCTTGCCGGAAGACATAATCGTAAGTGCCTCTTTACCCCTCGGTTGAATGGTTTATATCTTAACCGCTGTTGTAAATAAAAGTGACATAATTGGGCTTGTGCGGATAAAGGAATTTCAATTTTTAGAAGAATTCTAAAATGCTGAAACATATTTCTCATGCGTCATTTATTTAAAGTAAAGAATATAGAAAAAAAATCAAACTTTAAAATAATATAAATAAAAATAAAGCAACATAAAAAAAAAAATTACAAATTGATTTTTTAAAAAATTTCATTCAAAAAAAAAATTCCAATTTTGAAACAGAATTACTAAGATTGTTTTTTTTAAAAGAAAAATGACACATACTTTTTTAAAAGTATAGAAGTACTTTTAAAAGTTTTAACAAAAATTGAAAATGGAAGAACAAAACGAAAAATAGTTATTTGCATTATATTATATTTATGATTACCTGAAATATACTTATTCCTCACAAGGTCTAACCTTATCAAATGATAATTTTTTAATATTTGCACATACATATGTAATGCATTTTTATTTAGTGCCATTTTTCACTCCTAGTGCCATTTTTCACTAGGAAAAATACTTTAAAAAAATAAGGAAAAGCATTTAAAACTAAAAAAAGAAAATAAAGTTTTCAAGGAAATAAAAAAAATCTAAAATTAAATAAAAAAAATGGTAGACGTGTCTTAACTAAGGAAATAACGTTTTCTTAACTAATTTTTCAACGTATTATTAAATGAAGAGAATAATTTTAGCCAATCTTATTAACCTTTAATGGTAAAAGATAAAATTTCTTCGATTTTATTTGTAAATAAAAAATTATTATAAATAGGATCAAAATATATATATATATATATCCAATCAACAAGCAGAAAAGTATTATAAATATTATGGAATAGCTTAAGACAGGCAAAAGAAAATTTGCGGAAGCAAGCAGGAAGATGCTATAGTTATTATTTAACAAATTCCCCATACAGATTTTAAGTTATAGTACAACTTAGAACTTATAGTACACGAGGACTCCAATATTTTTCAATAATGCAATTAAAACCCCTTAGTGCAGAGCACACATCTACTAAATCTTCGGCTGTCATAGGTTGACGAGAGTCACAAAGAATACATTCCGGGCAGTCAGCAATGCCAATACGGGAGAGATGAAATATCAGACGGGTATGCTTTGTTAACTAAAGTGTACAACAACAACATTTCGTGGGTCCAATGTCTGAATGCCACTCAGAATTGATATATTTGTAAATACATTGAATCTTATTATTTTTTTTTTAAATAGAATAGTTCTTAGAAGCTCTTCTTCCATTGTGAATAGATGATAGTTTTTTTTAGCTTCTACTGACTAACTTTTACTGACTAACTTTTAGTTTTTTTTAGCTTCTACTGACTACACTGTAATATAACTTTTGGCCGGGGGCCAAAAGTTATATTACAGTGTATTTTTCAAATTTACTGACAGGAGACAATGGCCTAGAGTCTATCTCCTGTCAGAGCGTTTATTTGTAATTTCTTTTCACTGTGAATTATTTTTGGTAGCCTTACCTCCACGAGGTCCCGGCCGGACAACGTGCGAAAGCACGGCCAAACAGGCTTTAGATTATCAGTAAGGGTAAAGCTCCCTGAAAAAAAAAAAAAAAAAAAAAAGAGACAATCTATTATAATAACTATCCAAGGTAGTATTTTACCTCTGAAAAACTATGAGTCAAACTGTAGCTGAAGAGATAGAAGACGGCGGTAATGAGGACAGTGTTCTCAAAGCCACAATGTTATTTAAATCAATTGTTGACCTTACCTACCAGGAATCGCTAAAAGCGAAAGATAAGGCCCAAATAAGAGAGCTCGTCACTAGTATGATGCAGATCGTACAATTACAGAATAGAAGTCTTTTTACCCTAATAGGGGCTAATAATGAGTTGGAAAAGATGATTGTTAAGAAACCCTCATTCTCTCAAGTGGTTAAATCCACAATTGAGAAACAACAAAAAGAAGAAAAATTAAGAAAATTGATATGAAACAAAAAGTTTTACATTCCATAATAATTAAACCAAATGATGAGAATAAGACCTCTTCCTTCACTAAGAAGGAACTTCAATCAAATATCAACATCGAGAATTTAAAAATTGGTATAAGAACTGTGAAGAACATCTCTAAGGGAGGAATCTTTGTGGAAACGACAAATTTAGATGATGCTAACAAATTGGTGGAAGAATTCGAAAGAAATGAAGTTATAAAAGACAAATTTAAAATTACAAAACCAGCCTTAAGAAACCCATCAATAATATGTTTCAATGTATCAAGCGACACATCTAATGAGGAAATCATCCACTCTATTGATAAGAAGTATGTGGACGAATCTGAAAGTGGGACTACTAAACTTCGCACCTCTTATGATACCAAATTTGGAAAAAATGTAGTTATTGAGTTAGGTCCCTTGTCTTTCAAAAATATTATGATACATAAGAAAATCAATATAGGTTGGGAGGTAATCTCCATTAGAGAATACCTTAAACCTACCCAATGTTTTCGATGTGGCAAATTCGGCCACGTATCAAAATATTGTAAAAACGAAAATGAAATATGTACAAATTGTACCAGCACTGAACATAGTTGGAGGAATTGTGATAAAGAAGCTAAATGTATAAATTGTGTTTATAATAACACAAAATTTAAAACTAATTATAGTGTAAATCATAGCTGTGTAAACAGATCCTGCAAAGTATTTGAAAAAGAACAAAAGAATTTACAAAACAAAATAAATTATGGATAACAGAGCAAACATAAAATATATTAAAGGCGCTCATATCAACTTAGGAAATTCTACATCTGAAATGGCACAGCTCTACCAAATAATTACAAGCCAAAATTTTGACTTTTACAGTTCAAATGAACCATATTCATATGTAAATAAAATCATAAATATCCCCACATCTTATAAGGTGATTTCTTCAGAAAAAACGCCGAAATCGGCTATTGTAATAAAACAATCCACCCAGGTTTTAGTCCTTTATACCGCTCAATGTATAACAGCGATTGAAATAAAGTTGGATCTGCGATCTTTTATTCTAATTTCTATTTATTGTCCTCCTAGCGAGGACATTGAGCCTTTTTTGAACATCCTTCAAGGAATCCTACTGCAACATCAATCGGCTCAAACAGTCATCTGTGGCGATTTTAATGCCAAGTCTCGCCTGTGGGGTAGGCGAGACCTGGATTCGAGAGGCCAAGAGGTCATTGACTTCTGTTCTCTAAATGAAGTACAAATACATAATAACCCAGCCTCACCCCCAACTTTTTGTTGTTCGAGGGGTGAAAGCTGGATCGACTTAGTTTTATTCAGAAATATTGATGACCATATAGAAATCACTGTTCTAGATGAAATCTCTAACAGTGATCATAATTTGGTGACTATTTTGTGGTCAATCTATGATTATATAGAGCCAAACTATAAAATAAACTTGAAATATTTAAATTGGCTTAAATTGAAAATTAACCTTGCTCGACTATTAGAAAATAGTGAGAACTTTATTAATTCTATCTGCCCAAGAGACTTAAACAATTACATAGTTGAGATACAAAAATTATTAATTGAAACTTCCACACAACATCAAAACCTTAGTGGTTCTAGGAGAAAATCAAAGCCAAAGAACCCAACCTGGTGGAATCCAGGCTTGAGAACCTTAAGATCTAAAGTAAGAGCTTTCAGAAGACTCTTCCAAAAGGAAAAGGATGTATGTGAAAGACAAAAGAAAAGGATACTCTATAAAAATCTCCAAGCAACGTATAAGAAGTCCATTCTCAAATGCAAAAGGGAAAGTTTTAAAGCTTTTATTGGAAATATTACTACAAAGAATATATTTGGTAGAAACTTTAAGTTAATTACTGATACAATTTCTCCAAGCAAAGTTATCAGGCCGATAAAGGACGAATTTGGCTATTCAACAAAATCTTTAACTGAAACGATCCAAAAAATCTTGGAACACCATTTTATCTATAAAGATGATATCCAATTATCTGATTTGGATTATTTAAGCCCTACAACTTCCTTAGACTCACTAGAAACTAAAAATTTTACAGTACAGGAAGTAGGAAACGTGATTCTAAATATTAAATCAAACAAAGCTCCGGGACCAGATGGGATTCCCGGAGAACTTGTGAAGGAGTTATTCTATGCAAATAAGACATGGTTCACGACTTTGTTAAATAGACTTCTTGAAGTTGGTGTATTTCCTAGGGAATGGAAAAAGGCCAATATAATTTTCATTCCTAAAGAAAATGAAGACCAAAGTGTTCCTGCTCACTACAGACCAATTTGCTTGCTTTCATCTTGGGGGAAAATCTTTGATAAGTTGATTTCTAATAGGATCGCATATCATTTAGAAGCAGTTAACTTTATAAACCCCAGACAATATGGTTTTAGGAAAAGGAAATCGACCATTGCTGCAACTCAAAATATAAAAACTTTTGTCGAAGAAGCAGCCCTAAATAAAAGATGGTTTGCCTCAACTCGTTGGATTTTAAGAATGCATTTAATTCCGTTGATTGGAGTTTGCTTAGGAATAAAATTGTAAATCTTCCAATTCCCTACTATCTGATTCGTATCACTTTAGATTTTCTAAAAGATAGACTTGCTTTGCATGATAATCTAAGCATTTTTTTATAACCAAGGTATTCCACAGGGATCGTGTCTCGGACCGATACTGTGGAATATCTACATAAATGACTTACTAAATTTGGAATTCGGTGATGAAGTTCAAATACAGGCCTTCGCCGATGAAATAGTATTGATGTTAAAGGAGCGAGTATCTTACCTATTTAAGGACAGAAGTCAAGAGCCCCTAAGAAAAATCTTTAATTGGGTCCAGGAAAATAAACTTGAAATTAACTACGACAAAAGTAGTTATATAATTATTTCTAAACAAAAATTTTCTCACATTCCACAAATAAAGATTTCAAATAATAGAATTAAATATTCTAAGGAGATGAAGTATTTGGGTATTGTGTTTGATACCAAACTAAATTGGATTCCCCACTTAAATTATATAAAAGAAAAAATTAATAAATTACAACATAAGTTGGATAGGTATGGTAGAGCTACCTGGGGTTTGAACCCCAAGGTTAAAAAGGAAATTTATATTACTGTTTTGGACAAAATCATTACTTACGGATATCAAATATGGTACACCAACACCGTCAAACAGGATATTAAACTCATTCAACTCCAAAGGATAGGTCTACGCTATATTACAAAAACATATAAAACAGTTGCTTCAGAAGCACTTAATGTACTGGCGGGAATACCGCCCATGGATCTGAAATTGAAATTTCTTACTAAATTATACTTGCTTAACACCGCTCATATGGACTTAATCCTGGATAATCAGGTTATTAAATATGAAGATATTGAGAATGACCATGTTTTTAAACCACCATGGGACAATTACTTGATATTTTCCAATAATTACGTAAACACCATTTTTACTGACGGGTCGAAGAAAGATGGGAAAACTGGCTTTGCATTTGTTTATTACTTAAACCATGAAGAATCTTTCAACTCTAAAGTCAGAATTAGCAACCATGCCTCTATTTTTATGGCAGAATTATTAGCCATTAGTAATTCTGTGGATTATATTATTTCAAATAATCTTGAAAATACAACAGTTGTATCAGACTCAAAATCTGTCCTCGAATCTTTAAATAACTCTGAAAATACGGATGCAAACATCCAACGCCTTAAAAATAAGATAAGTCTATATAAACACAAAATTTATTTTGAATGGATAAAAGCCCATTGTGGCTATTTGGGCAACGAGCGTGCTGACTTTTACGCAAAACTGGCCACTGAAAAACAAATAGTTGATCAACACCAAAAATTTACACAAATTCAAGTCAAGAAAATCCTAGAATCTGAGATTAATACAGCCTGGCAAGAAAGATGGAAAAGCTCTACTAAGGCTAGATACCTATTTCGCATTTTCCCTCTGATTAGTAGACAAAGGACCTGTGGAGATTTTTTCTTGAACCAAATTTTGACTACACATGGAGTATTGGCTTCACACCAGAACAGATTTTTTGGTAAGACAAGTATTTGCCCCTGTGGGGAGGCTGAGGAGACAAGAGTCCACTTGATTTACGATTGTAAATTATGGCTTAAAGAGAGGGAAAATTTTCCATCTGATTATAAATCTTGGTCAATGACAGCTTTATTAAATAATAATTTTACAAAAATTATACTGAGAGACATTATGGAAAAGAGATATTTTCTAGAAATTGATAAACTTTGATATTTTTTCTTTACTTGGTTCTAGTTGAACACGAGGTTTTATTTATTTGACAGGAATAGTTTACCTGTCTCACTCGAGTTGAGTGGATTTGCTTCCTGAGTTGTTTTGTTTAATTCTAGTCATTTTTTAGTTATATTTTTTAGACTGGAATCTTACTATAGCTTCTTTTAATGAATTTGTCATATATGAAATGTTATACTAAAAGTGTATTTTATTGGATAGTAGATTTGTTATTTATGTATTTGCTACCTTAAAAATGGTAACAATTTTTATATGTAATTATTTTATCATAATTCCTTACTTTTGTAACCTACTCCAAGGAGTAGGATTGTTATGTATTGAGTTTATAAAGAAATTTTCTTTGTTGTATTTGGAGAAGTGATTTTGTAATTTTGCAATTATGGAAAGAAAAGTTTTCTCTTTCCACTAACTTTATTTTTATCATTTGTTATTTAACATTTAACTAATATATAATGTACTAAAAAAAAAAAAAAAAAAAAAAAAGTGGGTCTGCTGAGACGATGTTTATTCCAGTCAGAGTCTTCTTCGGTTAAATTCTTTTGAGTTGTTTTTTTCCTCAAAGCTTGAGGACGTAATTTGTTTTCCGGAGTTTTGCCCTTGGTTAGTTTTTTAAAATTCAGCTTGTACAATCCGGGATTGCTATCGCAACCCTGGTCTGAAGAGCCGGTTGCCTAGGCGGGACGGCGGGATACTCCTTGAACTTAGCTTCTACTGAGAAAAGCCTCTTAACTCTCAGTTTGTTGCTATAGCTGCCACTTGTCTTTCCTACATGTTGCATGATTGATACATCTGTTATAGTAATAGGTGTTATTACACCACTTGTAGTAATAGGTGTTGCAGTTGATACACCTATTCCTACAGGTGGTTATCAAAATGATGGAAACACCTGTGAATAAAAGGAACATTTAAGAATGAACTTCGTAAGCATTAAAATGCAATCTTTAACTATCAGGTTTTTAATATAAAAAATATATCTTGGTAGTATGAGGTAGCTTTAGTTGTATACATCTTGGATTTTTGTCAAACGCGTAAAATGCCAGGCCTCACAGTCTTTTAAAGAGGTCGAATTTTTGAAGCCCGACTAGGAGCAATTGTGACGGAAATATCCCAGCTTTCAGGCGTTTCTAAAGATATGATGTCTTAAGTCATGACACCATATACACAGAGCGGCAAGACAAGCTCGGCAAAGCAAACGGGGGCGGAAGAGAAGCTCAGTGAAAGAGACCGATGGGTATTGAAGAGGATAGTGATGACTCAAAAGAAAACAACTGCACCCAAAGTGACCGCATAGTTAAATCAGCATCTGGATTCTCCTCTACGAAGAATAATTAAAGTTAAGAAGCGCCTTCATAAATGACAGACGCTTACGACGGAGCAGCCATTCTCTAGCCACTTGTTACATCTATTATTGTCAAACTTCGGCACCTACAATGGCACCACCACCACAAAACTTGGTCGATTGATAAGTGGAAGACAGTTACAGGATCAGACAAATCATCTTTCACACTTTTCCCCAGAACAAGACGGGTGCAACGTTTTGAGGACATCTGTATAAGCTTAGGATCGTGATTGTGTCCTTACAGATTGGAGCATGGAGGCGGATCTGTCGTGGTATGGGCAGCCATGTCGTGATTTTCTGTTGGCCCAATCGTAACTTTGAAAAGAAGGATCAATGGGAAGCTTTAGCTGACCAGGTCCATTCTATGATGAAAATTTTATTTCTTGCAGGAGATATCCAGGATGATAATGCTCCTATTTATTCAGCAGGATCTGTCCAATCATAGTTTGATAGACACGAGCCTTAAGGGAAACATCAACTTTGGCCCTCACAGTCCCCCAACCTCAATATCATGGTACCTTTACGGTTCATTTTAAAGCAATCAATCCGGAATCTATATCCTCCACCGGCATCTCTCCCAGAACTTTCACACTATCTCCATGAAGAATGGTACAATATTTCTGTAAACACTATTCAGCATTGTATGATTCGATTCCCAGGCGAATCTGAGCTGTATTACACGCCAAAAGAGGCCCTACGCCATATGAGTAAAGGATTCCTTTAGGAAGTTTCCATTATTTTGATAACCACCTGTAAATATGAACACGAATAAATTTTTCCTTTTATATGATTTTAAGTATATCTTTATTCTTAATTCATATATTTTATACATCTTCATTCTTATATTTGTAGTTCGATTCCACCAAGCCTTTCTTCATCCTTGTAGAAGGACCCGAAGAAGCTTCCATCGGCGAGCAGATCGGTCTTCGTGTCACAGTTATCAACTACCAGTGGATCGAAATAAAGGTTTTTAAAACATTCTGTGAAAAAGTATATTCGAAATGCTATTTTCCACAAAATAAATTTCTGCTTATTCTTCGCAAATTGCATTGCATTTCGTTGATTTTAATTTCTGAGGCGGAATTAATCTTTTTTGAATACTAATCTTAAATTTAACCACAATATTTAATCCAGGGCTGGCCAACCAAATGATGCGATATATTTAATATATATATATATATATATATGTATATTATCGCATATGTGCGATTATTAAAATGTCATGGAATTTGATACACATGTTCTGTAAACACTGTGTAGAATGAGATGCGTTCATGTATACATTAAACATTTTATTGTAAGCACTAACAGTGATTATTGTGTAAAAACTGAATGAAATTTGTTTTTAGAGTAGGAGTGGCCAACCCAAATTATCTTGCGGGCCACTTTAGGAAATGCATCCAAACTCCTCGGGCCGCATATAATATTATCCCTATATTAGATGTAAACCCATTATAGACATTTTTTATTCATATTACAACCTCCTATATTAGATGTTCAAAGATGCGTGCGTCATGAGATTGCGGAATATAATTTAATTATTCTATGGACTCAAATAAAACAGGCAGTATCTGTCACAAATTCGCTAGAATATTATTTTAAAATCAAAGTTAATTTTTATCATAATTTCGACTATTAATTTTTAGTATAGGGATTCATATATAATGTATTTTTAATGCATTGGTTTTCACTACTTTTACCATTATAAAATAAATATATTTTGTAAAAGTGTGATAAATCTCATGGGCCGGAAAAATGTTCAAGTCGGGCCGCGGATTGGCCACCCTTGATTTAATCAAACGTTTTAAGAGCAATTTAATTCTTAAACATTTAGGAACAGAAGTTTTATAGAACATTTATAAAAATTGTTAAAAACCTGTAAATGAAAACTTCTGGGTGGTCCCTTTAATTAAGGAATGCATTATTAGAAACGGAAAAACACGATTATTTTTGTCTTAAAACGTTGGAGTCAAAATACTTTTTTCGAGTTGATTCGAAATCTATTCATAATTACAACCGTTGAAGAACGAGTTTTAGCAGAAATGGTGTAATTTTCATTATGTGTGTTTGTGAGTAGTAATAAAATAAATACTTTAAGATCTGCCATTATTTCAGAAAAAATGAGGGAATAAAATTTATATTGAATTTACAATCATTTAACTATAGATAAAAATGAAAGATTAGTTTTTAATTAACTTCTGAATTAATTAGCTTGTGGTTAATTTCATAACGCATAATTTGATGCGTCTCAGGAAATCGTGGTAGCTTTATGAAGTTACGCAATGCATGTTTTGATTTTCATTAGTGCAGTGTATTCGATGCTGAAAGAAACTATAGACCTGATAGAACTGAAAACCTGACCATCATCAGCAGCAGAATGTCTGCCTACAGACATTTCGAGACAGTAGGTGTTTTCTCTTTACCGGGCATGGTTATCAATCCTACGCCCAACGATCGACTGTCCCAATAGACCGGGAACTACAATTTAAAGTGGATTCCGAACCACTACAAACATCCATGGGGCTCGAACCCGAAGCACCAGAGTGATAGTCACTCTGTCATCAGTCCCCAAACTAAGTACTAAATGACCATTATAAAAATAAACCAACTGAGAAAGAAATGAAAGGAATGATTTATAACAACAACATATTTATTTAGTACATCAAAATGTTTATAGGACAGGAGCAGCGATGATTTCTAATAATTACTATTTTATTATAGCATATTTTCATATATATATTTACTATTATTCATCTTATATTTTATTATATATATTTACTATTTTATTATAACATATTTTCATATATATATTTACTATTTATTATTCATATTATATTTTATTATATATATTTACTATTTTATTATAACATATTTTCTTATATATATTTACTATTATTCATATTATATTTTATTATATATATTTACTATTTTATTATAACATATTTTCATATATATATTTACTATTATTCATATTATATTTTATTATATATATTTACTATTTTATTATAACATATTTTCATATATATATTTACTATTATTCATATTATATTTTATTATATATATTTACTATTTTATTATAACATATTTTCATATATATAATTACTATTATTCATATTATATTTTATTATATATATTTACTATTTTATTATAGCATATTATTTTTATAACATATTTTCGAATTATGTTTTGCTATTGAAATTTAATTTATTTTGTTCTTCATATAGGCGGAAGTAATTCTTTTGGCCTCTGATGATTATCGCTTTGTAGAAGTAGGACCTTTGGGTATCGTGTCGTCCTACAATCCGCGAACAACAGATGGGGAACATCAACATCTTATTTACGTAAGAACATTTTATTATTAGCAAAAAAATTTTTTTTATTATTTTAATTTTTATTACATCAAAACCAAAATAAATTATTTCCAATTCTATAAGAAACTCTATGACATTCAATAATGAAAAGACTATATCAAATTTTGAAAAATCGAGGCATAAATGAAGATACAACACTCGAACATCTTATTTACATAAGAACTTTTTATTATTACCAAAAAATATGTCATGTGTGAACATGATGTTGTCCTGGTTAGGGGTTCGTGGAGCAATCCAAAAAGTGCAACAAGCAAATAAAGTCCACTGTTAACTATTGTTTACAAAGGACAATGAATAATGGATACAATGGAGAAAGGTGAACATTGTTTAACGAATGTAAACAATGTTCACATTAGCGCAGCAAGCAAATAAAGTGATGTGGGTCGAGCCAAGCTACCACTTGACGAAGCATGGAGGAGGACGCTTGACGAAGCAGTCAGAAGCCTGAAGTGAAGCAAAAGGTACGTGAAGCTGAGCGTAAACTTCGGTTGGAGAAACGCCTGGAAAAAATTGCAGCGAAGGATTCGGTCCGAGCCACCAAGCCTGAATCCGTGCGCATCAACATGTGGCCTGCATGAAAGCTTCGTACGGCAGATCCACCAGAAGACCACGATCCAAGGGTGTAGTGTGGGCCCGATCCATGGAATTTTGCTGGACAAATTGACTGGGAAGGTGATGATGATTGACATCTAGTGTAGCATAGTGTGCAGTAGCGTCCACTAAGCAGTAGCGTAGCGTCCAGTCGATGGTCGGGTTGCATATATGCAACTTCTATGCAATGTTCACACATGATAAGTTGAAATTTGGCGACCAGATTTCAGTTTTCTAATTTTTATTATTTTAATTGTTATTATAGCAAAACAATAAAAAAATATTCACTCCTTCATTAAAATAAAAAGGAATAGTCCCTGTAAAGAACAACAGTACTATTAACAACGTTATTACACTATTATTATTAAGATTTTTTTTTCAGACTGCTTTATTTTTGTTTTAATAAAGTATTAGTTGTTAAGCCAAGAAATTATTATTTTTTTAATTTTCATTAATAGAAAAAAACAACAAACAATAGAAAAAACAACTACTCCTTCATTAAAATAAAAAAGAATGGTCTATGTAAAAAAGTACACAGGCCTTTCATATAATTAATGAGAACAAATAATTATGATTTTTTTCAAGCTGCTTTATTTGTGTTTTAATGTAATTTTAGTTGTTAAGTAAGAAATAATTATTATTTTGATTTCTATTTCAGCACAACAAATACCCCTTTTCTCAAAAATGATCACTGATTTGTCTCTCGAAAAACATAGATCTTTTTATATAATTGTAGGCAGATTATTATGATTTCTTTCAAACTACTTTATTTCTGTTTTAAAGTAGTATTCGTTATTGATATTGATTGATTTTTTAAATTCGTATTCAGATACTTTTTTTTTATCAATAATGGACTGATCATTTTACATTCATCCCTTTAGAATGTTAAAAAAAAAGTGTTTTCGTTGTTTTTTTTTTGTATAGAAATAACACGATTGTTTTCTTGCAGATGCTACGTCTATTAAAATATTTTCTGAATACTAATTAAAAAAAAAATTCACGAAGTTTCATCATTTATATCAGTCAACATGAAAGCGTTCCATTGAACCTTAATTGCAAAGTAGACAATCAGTTATCAAATGATAAATTCCTTTAAATAAAATTCCAAAGATGAATATCATAAATCCGAGTTTAATTGATAATAATTGACAGAGTTATCTGATAATAAGATCTGTTATCGATTTTCAAGTAAACAAAAAATGATTGAGTCATCTTATAAACATTCATTGAATTCGAATTGAATTCATTGAATGTTGTGAATCGATACAAATGTTCGGTTTCTCTACTTATAGCATGATGTTCAACTTCACATATACACTCATTCCAGGCATGAATATTTAATAATTAGGGATTGTATTGGTATAATATAGTATAAATTAGTATATTATTGATAAACAATAAATGTAAACTTAAACATGAATTATTGTTCTTGTCAGAATTTTTGTTGCTAACATATTTCAGAATGCTTATTATCATATACACAGTCCAGTCACATTAATGTGACCACTTGTCAAAAGCCAGAATAGACACTCTTGTATATTCTGGCTCTAAGTGGAATGTGGTATTAAGTGGTATTTAAGTGGTATTAAGTGGAATTCTTTATATACACTCCACTGCAATGTGCAGCCACCTGCCTTTTGTGATTCCTTATCTAACGTTGAAGTCGAAAGTAGGTGGTGGTCGCATTAATCTGTGTATTTTTTTTCTTCTTTACATGTTTTTATTTGTAAAGAACGAAAATTTTTTTTTATATATTCGTTCTTTTGTGTATCTTTCAAATGATTTTTTTATTAATTTTGTATGCTAACATATATATTTTCTATTTTTTTTTCTTCCAAGGTTAAACCCATAAGTCACATGATTGTTCACATACCGATTGTTGCCACAAGAATTGGAGAAATTGAAGTCAACATTGTTGGCAGAACTCAAGTGGCAAGGGACATCGCAACAATGACGATTCAAATTACTGTGAGTTGGTAAACTGGAACTTAGTGTTTATTGTAGTAAATGTAAAAGAGATTACTATAAACTAAATGCTCCTGGAATGAAATTTTTGAGACACTATTTAAGCGGAACTGTCTCCGATGTATCTAATCCAACTTTCACACAATTGTTGAAAAAATTCCTCGTATGCTATGGAAAAATTCCTCGAAAACTTTCTGGTCACATTTGGAAAGACTTTCTCGAGAAACGCTTTCCTTTTAATTTTTATTACCAGTCTCGAAAACTGGTAGAAGTCAGTTAGTGTGAGGTCGGCTGATTGTAGTTTACAAGTACAGTGACACTTCTGTACATGTCCATTTTGGTGATTCATAAATAAGCAAAACAACATGGCTTTCGGATACCATCTAGATTGCAACAATTTTTTTTTTCGATGCGCTGATCAGAACTTTCACGTGGAAGTGGGAATGTGGCCTTAGAGGCCATCACACTTTCCATTGGCCTTGTCTTGAAAACCCGACGACAACAACTTTTCAAACTGCCCCCCCCCATTGTTTCGTTCATCAATTCCGATACCTTTTTGATTCTGATAATATATTGAATTCATATGAAAATTATAATAAAGATTTTTTTAATTTTTACAAATATAAAAGAAAGAAAATAAATAAGTGCACGTTACATTTTCAATAAATAAAATTTATTCCTTAACCATTTTAAAAATAATATAAGAATTATAAATTCGGAAAATAATATAATAAAATTATAAACGGAATGGTTGATATTCATAATAATGAATCAAATTACACTAAGAATTTACAAAACTATTTCATAAAAATATGCGTCTTCTCTTTCGCAATATAATGCTTCTCAGGAATAACGTAATGCTTTTGTGCAGTCCGACGGAGTACCTGTGCACCTTCACACATCCATGCTGCTGGACATGAGGAATGAAGCTTATCTGATAAGGTATTTGGAACTGAACATCACAGAAGATCCCATCATTCCTTATCAAGAAGTGTACAGGCATTACATTTTCGGATCGCCTAAAGCAAGTGTGTCCATTATTGGTGAGTATTGAAACTATTACTAAATCCTTATGAAAGTCTGTAACGATTTAATGTTAATTACGCTCTGAACTGCTACACTACATCGCATCAATGAGCCTAGAACTCATGATGGGTCTTGAGAAACCTCATGACTATGAATAACTGAATAATGAGGAATACTATGAACTATGAATAATGAGGTTCTGAATAACTATGCATTACTGTGCCTAGAGTTCATGGTGAACCTGAAGCAATTTTATGATTAGGGCATTAGGTCCTGAGTTTCTGCACTTCACCACATCATTTTTTCTGAAACTACCTATTAGTTAACGCGTTAGGATCGGAATTGATACATAATAGGACATCATTGTGATTAGAATTCGTAATACATCTAGTGACGCCTGATATTTAGTACGCTAAGTTCTGAACTGCTACCCTACATCACATCACTGTGGCTAAACCTCATCAAAGATCATGGTAAGCTTGATGGTTAACCAGTTAAGTCTTGATCCACATCATTATGCCTATAACTGCTTAATGGTT
Organism: Caerostris darwini; assembly: GCA_021605075.1. Classification (NCBI taxonomy): domain Eukaryota; kingdom Metazoa; phylum Arthropoda; class Arachnida; order Araneae; family Araneidae; genus Caerostris; species Caerostris darwini. The sequence continues at coordinate 222,133 of BPLQ01015724.1, read as the reverse complement.
AGAAAGCTAGGCTCTGAGCTGCTACACATCTCTGTACCTAGAACTCATTATAGGTGAATCATATTCATTGTATTTATTATAGTTTTTTCCCTCTATTGCATGGAAAACCGGCAAGCTGCCAATTCAGGCGTATTAACAAGCAATGGCACTATAAGACAGAAAGATAATTATGGAGAGTTTTTAATCCCAATAAAATAATTTTAGTTTTAATTATTAAAATTTAGCTTACGTGATATCAAAAGGGAAATTATTTCCAAAAGAATTTTCGCATTATTTCCAAAATAATGCAATAATTTCATTATGGAAAAAATTACTTTCCGGGTATGTTTGCCTATCCACCCCTAACCAGTAATCGATTCTTCCGTTTCTGCCTTTCAACTGATTTTTTTCCTACGAAATAGCTAGTAGAACAGCGTGTAATTATTTTCCATTGTATGGAATGTTTTTGTGCAGAAAATTCTTATCATGGACAACTATAAGTGCGTTATTTAGCGAGAGAGCAATAAAGCATTGGAGGAGATACATTTTAACCATGTTTGTTGTGTTATTTTATAGGGGACGTTGTTGGAGCTCCTTTTCCTTTGGATCCTAAATCGCCAGTAGGTTTGAAGGCTCTGAGTTTTGCGGACCCTGTTAAATCTGGTGAACACATCATGTTCGACTTCGCCTATTCGTTGTACACTCTCATCTATTTAAGGTTAACCAACCAATTGCCTACTGAAACAATGCGGGGGATGTTGGAATATCTTAATAAAGGTGTGTTCCTTTTAAAAATAATTCAGATGACTGACGTCATATATTTAGATATATATAGTGAATCGTATTGACAGCGAAGGAGTAAATTCTGATTTTTGCTTCATCATCTTAAAAATATTTTGTGTAGCTCCTCTGGATTATATTTATGTTTTTTTATAGTAAACTTTTGAATCTATTCATAGAATCTGATATTAGCGTTTTCTATAAGTGGTTTTTAATATCTTCCGACTTTACCCAATGCGAATTTGTTCTAGGTGTGTAACAAAAAAAGTTGTCAATAATATTACAAACTGTGCATAGTTACCGCGTAATTTGATCGTGCCTTAAGTTCATAGTTAAATTGTTAAGGATTGTTAAATTTACACTAAATGCATTTTTAACAGAAAAAAAATTAAAAATATAAGAATTTAAAAAAAAAAATAAAATAGATAAAAATTCTGATGGTTAAATTTCTATTCATCGGAATTTAAAAAAAAAAAACATTAATCAAACCGAGTTCCATGAATTAAACAAAGTAATAGTCTTATTTTCTGTTTTGAAAATATTAAATAAAACATACCCGAGTTCAGTGCGTTATCACCTCTGTCAGCATGACAGAGATGTTCTGTGATTAAAATCATGGTTTTATTAATTTAGTTGCGACCAACTCCATTGTAACGTCAAGGAACTTTGAAGACCTTGAAGGTTTGCAAAGAGTGGTTTAAGTGTAGTAGCACGTCTTCTTAGAATGCACTAAGTGTGCTCATTTGTGTACAATCCAGAAATGCGTTTCTAAGCTCGCATGCACAATAGTCTCCTAACGAAGGTAATAGCAATATTATCTACCAAATATCTTTGTGGTCTGTATGTATATCTGTCTTGTAAAGGGAAAGAGTCCCCAGGGGCACATAAGAGTGAACAATTGGATCCAACTTCGGTCTTCGAAGTGCTTTTTGACCATCAAGCGATATCTAACAACACATTTACACTGAAAATACCAAATTTGTCTTTTTGATAGATGCGATTAGGATAACAGAGGGGTTGCTGCTTCCTTTTGTCACTTTGCAAACAAAATCTCAGAAGAATACAGTCCTCCATCGACTTACAATCCTAATTGATATGTCTGCGCCCCACAATTTAATTAACCTTTCATTTCGATGCGTGGTGGGAGAGCTAAACACAATGTTGGACGTCTTCCATACTACTCTGTTTTGCGAAGATTTCTGCACGCATTTGATTTGGATAGCAATTTTTCAGTGGGTGCTGCAACCGAGAATCTAAGGTGTGTTGATGTAGGGATTCCATTCCACAGTTTATGAATTACAGAAGCTCTTTCATTTAGTCATCGTATTGATTGTGTACGGCCGATGATTCGTCATAGTAATTATCCAGATAAATGACTTCACTCGGTTTCAGTTTCAGTAGATATGGATAGCAGCCTCCCAATGGCTGCTACAAGAGGATGGCTTTGCTGCAGATAGCGATCATTTGCAGCACTTGTAATATATAAAATAGGTTTACCAGATAGGTTTTACCAGATACTTGAAGAATGTAGCGGTTACAATTTATATTTTAAAAAATTTCAATTAAAAATTTTAAAAATTTATAATTAAATAAAAAAAAATTTTGATTTTAAAATATCTAATTAATTTTTTTAATCAATTAATTAAAAAAATAACTTAATTCAAATAAAAAATTAATAATTTAATTTTTTAAATTAAAATAATTAAACAATAATAATAAATGTATTAAATTAAATTATTAAAAGTTAAAATTTTAATATTTTATTAGTTTTTAAATTTGCGAAATATTTAATTCTATATTTATGATTATAATTTTTAAAAAATTTATTTTAAATGGATCTAATAAGAAATTTATTTTCTTTTACAATCCGTGTCATTGTTTCTAAATTGAAGGAATGTATTTGCTTATTCACTAGCATGAAATGTTGTACAGTGTTTATGGTTATTTGTATTGGTATTTTTCTGAAATAAAAAAATGTACCTTTTCTTTCAGCTTATGTGTATCAGTCTGTGTTTTATAAAAACGGAGCTTATACAATGTTTAAAGGAGAACAACCAAGTTTATGGTGAGAATTTCACAATTTTCTTTTACTAGTCAATTTTTTTCCCTATTAATGCATCACTGAAAATGTCTTTATGCATCATTATCATGTCCATGTCCATGTATGTCTATGTATCTTATAATGTATCATACCCAATTTCTTATGTATGATGTATCATGTCCATTTTTTATCTAAATTTTTTTCTATAAAAATTTTAATGAAATTAAGATAAAGCAACATTTTTAAAATAAATTAATATGAATAAATTAAGTATTAGATCTTTGCACTCTAATAAAAATACAAATCAGTGTTCTTGCTATCTGTACTTCAATTTTGCTCATAGGATTTAATTCTCAAAGGATTATGCTCCTCGGAAGAATTTTGATGCGAAAAATTTCATGATAGCATGAAAAAAATATCATGGAAAATTAGATATCCTCAACTGCAAATGCAGGACAGCTTAACTTTAGAAAATAATTGTAGTCTTCAGTGTCGAAAATTATTTTAAATAGTTCTTTCTAAATTAGAGAGATTTTATCTTTCGCAGGATCAAAGGACTTCTAAAGCAATATAAAATATCGAGGTATTCGACGACTTTATTAAAATTGGAAATAACATCATATCATGAGAGAAAAGTTCTTGGATTATATTATCCCTTATTTCTTGTAAACTGTTTCAAAATTTTATTATTTATCAATTCATCTCCCTTACTTTTTTTGTTTTTTCGATATCTCTACGAACATGGATACAAATGAGGAGGAAATAAATACAGTGGTTTCTCGGCATACGTCCTTTATCCATTCCAGAACTTTAGACATATACTAAACAGGAACAAAACAAAGAAATAACGTATAACAAAGAAGTTTTACCATAAGAAACAATATGAAAATGATTCATCAGTTAAAATAAGAAAAAAATCTTGTTATCGTGTATTGTATATTTCTGTGATTATATGCAATAATCTGAATAAACTTAGTACTAAAATACATAAACACAAGATCGTTTGGATGAAATACATTTATACATACATAAAAATACATATTTAATTTTCTCTTTTCCCTACTCAGATCTGGTTAAATGTCACTAGATTTGAGGCAGGTATTTAACTAAAAAAACGTAATTTACTAAGCAAAAATTTCCAGCATCCAAACAAGACATATATCAAGTTGACTTAATCCAAAACGGGTGTATATACTCAATATATCTCTTTTTTCCTTTTTTATTAAATCTGTGTTCAAGATCACAGATTTGGCTTTTATTACAAATCTGTTTGAAAGAACTGTACTTTGTAATCTTCTTCTCAGGATGTTTCGGAAACGTGGCACTGTCTGATTGTTCCAAACGATGCTATTATGGCTTGCTTGGGCTTTATTGGAGTGGTATTTATCTTCAAGGTTTTTGACATCCATCCATTTGGCAAAGATTTTGACTCGTGCCATTCATATTCCAAACATGGTCGTATACCGAACAAAATTGTCCTCTTCTAAACAAGACGTATATCAAGTTGCCAAGTTACCAAAATCCGAATATACCGAAGATATCATTATCTCTTTTTTACGTTTTTCTTAAATGTATAATATGTTAAAGATCGCCAGATTTGACGTTTACTACAAATCTGTCATAAAGAACATTTATTTAGCCTTCTTCTCACGTTGTTTCGAAAATGTGACATTGTCTGGTCATTCCAAACAATACTGTTATCTTTTGCTAGGCTTTGTTGGAGTGGTATTTCTCTTCAATGTTTTTGACACCCATCCGTTTGACAAAGTGTTTAACTCAAGCTAATCGTAATCCAAACAAAAGCTTATACCTAAAACAAAATGTTTCTCATCCAAACAGGACATATTATATATCAAGTTGAACTTATTCGACAACGGAAGTAAACTGAGGTATCACTGTAAACTTTAATGGATGTAGCATTTGATTCTATCGTCTTCGGATGTTTCTGAAAGGTGGCATTATTTGGTTATTTCTGATAATGGGATTTGTCAATAGTTATTTGACCTTTATTGGTAGTGGTACTTATGTGCAAAGTTTTTGACATCCTTCCATTTGGCAAAGATTTTAATACACGCGAGTAATCAAATTATTACATTTTCTGCTAATTTAATAAAATTGTGTTTGATATAAATATATTTCCTTTATTTCAAAGGCTAACTGCATATTGTGCAAGGATATTTCATTTGGCCCAGTATCCGGATTGGGAAAACTATTTGTTCATCGACCCAGATATGCTCACCAAGAACATGGAGTACATCTTGAGGTACCAGACCAGGGAGGGGTCCTTTTACGAAACCGTAAATCATCCGTGGAATAGAAAAATGACTGTTTTGGTAAGAACTATCAAACTTTTTTAATAATATTTTCAAATAATTTGAGAAATGTAAATAGTAAGTAGACATCACTAGATCATCATTTTATATAGCTATGTCTAAATAGTAAATAGACATAATGTAAAATTTATATGCGTTTAAAGAACTTTATAAGAAAACCGCTCATGTATGCCCTCATAATCATCATCATGTCTCTCATTAACTGTTAGCACTGACTAAAATCCTTTCCACTGACATATTCGAACCAGTGTCCTCATCTATGCTGGATGAGCACGTTATCACTAACACAGTACCGTATTAAATTGTATTAGTTAAGAACCTAATCTATAATTATTTGTCTATAATCATTATCATATATCAATAATCATCATGATTTGATACTAGGCCTTTTAACTTTAACTGGTTTTCCAACGGATACCAAAATCTCAAGGCAATAAAACTCCATCCAGTTAGAAGCCTATTCTCCTGCTCCATTTTCGAACTTTCCTATGATCAATGAATTCACTCTAAACCCGGGTACTGTTCTCACGTTGTCTATTTGAATATAACCTTTTGGATTCATCTTGAATACCTCTACCTTCTGCAATTCGAATTGTGCTTTCACCTCCATTGCATATAAGCTCGCATTATAAAATTTCACTTATTTTTGGATTTTACACATGCACAATTTATTTAACTGATGCTTTTAGTATTATAATGAGTGAGATCTCGCTGAGCGTTTGATGACTTCCGTAATACATCTGCATCCCGAGATATAACAGCCAGAACTAAATGCCAGGAAATGAATTCAAGGCCAATTCTCCTCTCCCGGTAAAACCCTTCGGCCTTGCTCTACACCAGGGGTCTCCAAACTACGGCCCGCGGGCCAAATCCGGCCCGCGACAGCGAATAGCTTATTGTTGTTGTAATAACTTGGATAAAAAAACACAGAATGATAATAACTAAGCTTTATTGGCTTGCTAGGTAAAGTTTAACGACTAGCCCAATATGCGGAAAATTTAACTTAAGCATAACAACTAACAAGTAATTGAAATGAATCCCACTAACATTATAAACTAGCGAGCATCCCACGCTTAACCTCGGTAGTTATGTTGGGGTAAAGAGTATCGCATATGTATGTATATTGATGTTTGGAATGTATATATCCTGAATCAAACATATGATTTTTATTCTGAAAATCCCTCCGGAATGGAAAAGCTAAATTAACGCGAATGAAACCGCGGGGTATCCACTTGTAAAAAAAAAAAATATTAATGAGATTTGTGTAATTGTGATTTTTCACTGACAATAGTTTGTAGTTAGCAACTATATGCTCGCTCAGAGCGCGTACTCGGCGACTGGTCTAGAAATTATAGATAATGGCAGAAAAGTTAAAACGGTTTTGGCCCTCGGTACTTACTGGAGTAAGCAATATGGCCCTAAGGCTGGAAAGTTTGGAGACCCCAGGTCTACACGACGATATGTTTAAATTGTCCATGCTATATACAATGGCGTCCTGATGACCGAATAATTAGCTCTCCGTACCACAAGCTTCGGGCTCGAGTTCCGGCTGTGCCATGAATACTTTACCTTCAATTTAAGCCGTAGACCCAGTCCAATACGATTATAGAGAGTTGGACCTAGGGCTGACAATCGTAAAACTTAAAAAGAAAACAACATCTCACGTCTCGGAATCTGTGAGTAAGCAAAAAGCTTGGCCCGCTATGTAGCTGTCGCGCCACTGAAGAACGTATTATGTACAATGTTGAAGTTATTAAAACTAGACTTCAAAACTTAACGACACCGATACCCATACCTATCTTATGCAGGATTTCGGATAAATAAAAGAAAAAAATCAGAATAAGATGTCTATGTGATGATCTGATATTTCATCAGTTTATTAAAACAACTTTATTTTATTTTCTCGATTTTTTTTTCTTTTGGTGAAATTTAATGTTTTGATATTATACTCCATCAATCAATTATTATTATTATTATCATTTATTTTTTTCATGTAGATTTTTGTTTGTAATTTCAATTGCTTACAGGGTGATCCAGGTACTGCCTATCAAAATATCTCTCTGACAGCCCACGTGCTCATAACCCTTACAACTGTTTCTGATTTGCCTGGTGTAAGTAAAGGATTTTTATAACATAATGACATTGACACAATTTAAAAAAAAAATATCTACATTTGACAAAAAATTATCTTAATAGTTGATACTCTATGTTAATCTTGTATCATAAGGTAAAATTCTGACATGGTATGTGAATGATGAATAAAAGTTATTTGAAGTTACAAGAATATTAGTACAGTACCATTAAGTTAGAAAAAATTTCTTTCTAAATATTGTAAGGACAACACTAATAGACAATTTATTGCATTAGATTATATTTTAAAAGAGTTTTTTTTTATTCTTCGATCCTTGTACAGGATATCCGTATCGAGATCTCCAATGCCAAGAACATGGCAGTCAGGTACTTGGAGAGAAGACTGCCTCAATTACGCGATCCCTACCAGGTGGCGCTGGTGACGTACGCTTTGTTAGAGGCGGGAAGCGTGGAGGCTGAGGTGGGTTTCAACAGATTGGACAGCATGAAGAAAGAAAAAGGTGGGTTTGCAGTTAACTTTATTGGAAATCTTTTCATAATAAACCTCAGGACAAATGTTTTCAAAATGAGTATGATTCTGATTCTAGTAAAATGATTTTCTTTTTTTATTATTATTAATATTATTATTGAATTGTTAAAATAGGAATTTTAAACAAACTCTTGATGTACATAACACTTTAAAAGCATTTATATGTAGCAAGGCTAGAGACTGCTACAAGGTGCAGTCGAAAGACAAGTGGATTTAGCAGATACATAAACAGTCACGAGTTTTTTTAATATTTTTTTTACTTCAATTTTTGAGTACGCCTCTACTCTTGGGTACGCCACTGGGGTGAAAAGTGATAAAGGTGTCTGGCAGTCACAATGAAGGAAATCAAAAAAAAAAAAATCCTTAAAAGTGTTTTGGTCAGTAGATTGCAGATCTAGGGGAAGTGGAGAATTGGAGAGAGTTCATAAACAGGAATGTTAAAGTAGGCATTTATTTATAAAAAAGGCAAGGATAATAGGAGTTAGTGCAATAGCTCTATCTGTTAATTGTAGGTCAGGAAATTTAGATGAAAAAGGTGTTATCACATTTATATATAATTTAGATTTATTCAATATTTTGTTCTTTATACTAAATCCTAAATTATTTAACATAAAATATAATGCAGTATAAATTAATTCTGGCCAGAAAAAAAAGACCATAAGTAGTCTAGATATAGGGGTATTATGAATTGACACGTTGTAAAGATATGATGGCATAAATACTATTTATTAATTTAGCTTAGGTTTGTCCCATTTACAGTTATGTCATAATTTTAGTTATAATTATCTATTGCTATAATGTTTTCAAACTATCCTACTTAAACTGTCACACCCTGTATTGGAAGCACGTTTGTGATCGAAATTTCTGTTTTGTATTTCTATACTCGAAGTTATATTAATTTTTATACTAGGAGCTATATTAATTTCTGTTGGTTCCTTTTTCTCAAATACATATAGCTAGAATAAAACTGAATATTTTTTAAATGAATATAAGTTATGAAAGTGTTTAACAGTTGTAATAATTCTCCGATAACAAGAAGAAAATAATAAGACATATGAAAATGAATGAATCGCTTTGATTTTATTTTACAGAGGGTATGGTGTATTGGAGCCCCGAACTCATTAGTTCCAATGATGTCCTGTACCAAAACCAGAGACCCTTCACCCTACCTCGCCTACCAAACAAGTACGACTCAGTGGCAATCGAGGCAACATCCTATGCACTCCTGGTTTATGTTCGGTACAACGGGGTCATAATAGACCAGATTGTCAGATGGCTGAACAGTATGCGAACGACTAATGAAGCGTTTATGTCATCTCAGGTATATGCTTTTTTTATTTATTCGTTCTGTTTGACAGAGAGTGGATTACTTGAAGAAATAAATTATTTCCAAACTCAGTACGCACCATAATGTAGTAATACAATAGAGTGCGCCCCTTTAGTCCAGAGGAACAGATAGTTCTGGCAAAATTCTCTCATGTTTTTCGTACTAGAATTGGCATTGCATCGCCTTTTGGCTTCTTTTCCTTGCGCTCATCTATTCTGAAAACATAAATACTTTACTAAGAGATTCTGAAAATTCCGAAAAATTATTTTTTGTTTAGTTTATTTAACTATGTGCTTACTAAAGTTAAATCGATATGAGAATTTTTTTTTCTTATCCAACTTGGTCGGGAAGATAGCAACATTTCAGACCAAGTCCATGAACCCATGCGGTCTCATGGAAGGAGGGAGATGTGCAACTTTTGTTTTCGATGGAGCACCCGTAGGTAGAAGTCTGACATGGCTCCGTGTCGGTGAAGAAGGAGAGCAGTGCCTTCTTGTAGGATTTTTAGGGGCAACTACCCCGCATTTGCTTACCGTATGGGAGAAAACTCGGAAAACTCCCGTCAGATAGTCCGACTCACGAGGCAAGAGGCTGAACATCCTAAACGCCCTCGAGTCTCATCGTTTTTTTAAAACAGTAGCGAAGACTCCAACGGATTGAACCTCAGCCGTCATGCTCACCAGCGGCGCACATTGCCACGAGTCGGGCATACAAGACATTTTGCTTATAACTCTGATCATTTTGTATGAAATATAGTGAAATATTCCAAGAAGTTTGTATTTGGATTTAAAATGTATTAATATAATATAAGTGCTAAAGGTTTAGAAAAATTAAATGTACTTTTATTTACAGCTAGAAATAAAAATGAACCATTTCTTTTGAAAATCCTTGTAGGGTAGTAGACCTACTTATCCGTTTGCGGCAACATAGATTGTTGCCAAAAATCGCCAAACTGTTATCGCATATATTAAACTACAAAAGCTTGAAATACATACCTAAAGCTAATTCTGAATGAGTGAAGTATTTCCTACAGAGCGATATAAGCTCATTTTCTCACTTTAATTTGAGTAAACAAAGTGACCGGTCCAATACAAATGAATGGCAGAGATGGACTCTGAAAGTGATCAGCCAACACGTCACTACTGATAGCGGACAAGGCCGATTATAAGTCACGTGATGTGTACGAACACATGAGGTGTACGTTTGTCCCAGACTGGCAACCCAACGCGGGCTTTATTTTATTCCTATTCTATGATACGCACTGCGCAGCGTAAGATGAAGTTCTGAAATAAAGTTCCACTGGGAAACTCCTTTCATCTGACGAAAGCGACTTTACGGAAAAATGACATCATTTTTTGTTGTGTCACTGCCTGTACAGAATTGAACTATATGTTCACATCTCTTTTCAAGTACTTGCTTTCAAATTTTTTTTGAAGTAAATAGTAAATACTTAAATATACCGACTTTTGCATAATACGGTACACAATCTAAGATATATTAACGTGGGTTCGGCGTAGCAAAAACGACTTTCGGAAAGTAAGAACGCAGAAGTATCGAACACTAGTTGCATAGATCTCAATAGGCGTTGTCTATATTGTTGAAGAAACGCTAGTAAATCAGATTCGTAACTAGCTTTTAACAAGTGGCAGGGAAGTTCTTTAAAAATCACGCTTTGTTAGCGCTTAGACAGTGGTTGTTTGCTATATCCCACCGAACTCTCACCAAATTCTATTATGCGTCGTATACATAGGTAATCAGGCGCTTTAATGGCTAGCAGGTGAAACTTCTGATTGGCTATTTTTTTCTCTCCAGATCCCAACCACCGTACGTAGTGCCATGTAGCTCCTACCATTTAGAAAGGTGAGGATGGGTGACACATCGATAGGCGTCATTCATACAAGGGGAGGGCAGTGACTACGGGATAGAACTTTTCGGAGTACCTTTTTCACATTGACTTGTCCTATGGGAGAAAACCCGGAAAGATCCTTCCAGACAGCTTGAATATCAATACGAAATGATTTTACAAACATTGTCACAATCTCCAGCTTGTCTCTAATTTTTTGTAAGGAGAAACTACAACAGAGTCGCCAGTGAATTTGGACCCTGTCTGCGTATGTTGCCACTGGGTAATGAATTGGGCGCTTCTGATTGGCTGATATTCTTCGGCGTGCGATTTTGGTATCTCATGGAAATCCAGCATAAAGGTTTTTCTTAACAGGATTAAAGGTTAGATCTCATCCTGATGTCAGTTGACTTTAAAAGATATGTTACTCGAGAGTGTACTGGGCATTTTAAATTGACTTTATATTTTTGAAATAAAATAATTTTCATTTCTCATTCATTTTGATTATATTTTTAATAGGACACCATAGTCGCCACTCAAGCTCTCATTGAATACTCGTTCAGAACTCATGTGAGAGACATCACGAATATGAAAGTGTCTGTGGAATCGAGCTCGAATGCTGGAAACATCGAATATATGGCGATAAATAATGACAATCTAGCACACTCTAGAAATGTTCCAGTAAGTGAACTGTTCTCATCTTTAATACAATTTTTATTGTTAGTTGTATTTTAACCTGTCCACACTCTTGCTAATCAGTGTTCTTAAAATCATGACAGCATTTTTTGTTTTTATTTATTCTCGAAATAAGTATTTTTATAGTATTTTATACACATATTTCAGTAATATTTATAGTATTTTTTACGAGAAGAAAAGAAATAATACATAAAACTACTAATTATATTCTTTGATGTATTTAATGAAGCATAATGAATAAAAAAAGAACTTATATACACGATATAATTAACAAAAAAATAACTTGCATAAAGAAACACAGAAAAAAAAAAGACTTTGTTTTAACATCTATTTTAAAGTATAAGGTATGTTAATAAACATTTCCATAATTCTTTGGATTTACATACAAACTAGCACATATGGTCCGCTGTTTCACTGTATAGAAAATGAAACATTTTATTTTCAATGAACACAAACAAATTCCCGAAACAAAGTCATAAGCTAGTTACCATCTTGATAATCATTAACTGCTATGGAAATAAGCTGTGAAATTCTACAGATTATTATGAAAATCTTACATTAAAAAATAATTTAATCGAAAGTTCAAAGCATAATAATGATTAGAAATAAATTGAACATATGAGTATAATGCTAAATTTTAATGCAGAAGAAAATTTTTTTATTACTGAAGTAATACTGGATAAAATTTAAATAACTGAATTATTTAACTGAATAACTTTTTAGTTCTCATCTTTTATGCTGTTTTTTTTAATGTTAGTATTACTATTATTTTAATCTATCAGCATAGTTGTTAAATCTGTGTTCTTAAATTCGTAAAAGTAATTTTTTGGTTTTATTTATTCTCGAAATAAGTATTTTTTACAAGTATTTTAGAAAAAAAAAAAAAAGAAAATATGATGCCAAATTTTAATGCAGAAGAAAAATTTTTTATTAATGAAGTAATACTGGATAAAATTTAAATAACTGAATTATTTAACTGAATAACTTTTTAGTTCTCATCTTTTATACTGTTTTTTTAATGTTAGTATTACTATTATTTTAATCTATCAGCATAGTTGTTAAATCTGTGTTCTTAAATTCATAAAAGTAATTTTTTGGTTTTATTTATTCTCGAAATAAGTATTTTTTACAAGTATTTTAGAAAAAAAAAAAAAAAAAAATAGAAAATATGATGCCAAATTTTAATGCAGAAGAAAAATTTTTTATTACTGAAGTAATACTGGATAAAATTTAAATAACTGAATTATTTAACTGAATAACTTTTTAGTTCTCATCTTTTATACTGTTTTTTTTAATGTTAGTATTACTATTATTTTAATCTATCAGCATAGTTGTTAAATCTGTGTTCTTAAATTCATAAAAGTAATTTTTTGGTTTTATTTATTCTCGAAATAAGTATTTTTTACAAGTATTTTAGACAAAAAAAAAAAAAATAGAAAATATGATGCCAAATTTTAATGCAGAAGAAAAATTTTTTATTAATGAAGTAATACTGGATAAAATTTAAATAACTGAATTATTTAACTGAATAACTTTTTAGTTCTCATCTTTTATACTGTTTTTTTTAATGTTAGTATTACTATTATTTTAATCTATCAGCATAGTTGTTAAATCTGTGTTCTTAAATTCATAAAAGTAATTTTTTGGTTTTATTTATTCTCGAAATAAGTATTTTTTACAAGTATTTTAGAAAAAAAAAAAAAAATAGAAAATATGATGCCAAATTTTAATGCAGAAGAAGAATTTTAGTACAGAAGTAATACTGAGTAAACTTTTTTTTTATTCTGCAAAGATATTTCTAAAACCATGAAAAAAAAAAAAAAAAAAAAGACGAAATAACTGTAGTGAGTAATATTTTAGAAAAATTATGAAAATTCTGTAAACATGATAAGTAAAACTTTTTTTTTAATTCTAAAAATAACTTATAAGTCTAAGTAATTAATTAAAATATTTTTTTAGGAATAACTTGTCAAGAAATCTGTTCATAAAATTGTTTTTAATCATTTTAAAACGAAACTTGAAAGACGAAGCACAACAGTCCTCGTAATCGGATGCATACATAAACAGCGGATTATTGCAAATTTAGAATAATTAAATTTAGAAATTAAGAACAAAAAATAGAAGTTTGACTTAACATTCTTCTAAATCAATTTAGTTGAGTCAAACTATTTTGTTCTAGTATATTTTGTTCACATACTAATACTTATTACATGTAGCAGGGGTGACCAAACCGCAGGTCGCCTTGAATATTTTTCCGGCCCGTGATATTCATCACACTTTTACAAAATATATTTATTTTATAATGGCCGAAGGAGTGAAAACCAATATATTAAAAAAAATACATTATGCATACATCCATACATTCAAAAATCAACCGCCGAAATGTTGAGAAAAAATTTTTGATTTTAAAATAATATTCTTGAGAATATATGATAGATAGTGTCAGTTTTATTGATGAGTTTTAGAATAATTAAATTAATAATCTGAGAAGTTATGAGGCGGCCGCATCTTGGAGCATCTAATATAACAGGTTCTATGTTTCACTTTAAGTTACCTCAGTGACGCAGTGATCATCCCTAGATACACACAGTTGATTGCTGTATTCGTTCAACTCTCACCTGCGTTTTTTTCTAAAATGAAATGGACCCAACACAAAATACGCTCAAACATAACGGACGCTCACCTGCAACACCCATTACGATGTGCAAACACCCAAATGGAGATCGATTTGCAAAAGCTAAGTGAAAGAGTGGAGAAACAAATAATCGCAGGAGTAAAATAAATATTTTTGAATGACTTCATTTTTTTTTACTTAGTTTATATTTATATATTTTTTATATTTCATTTTTAGTATTCTATATTTCTTTACACTGTGCGTTTAATATCATTATTATTATATGTTTACATGTAAGAATCATAGTAATTACAATAACGATAACTCATTCTGTTTCAATTTTTCACTCCAAAAAAAAAAAAATGTCTATAGTGGGTCTAAATCTAATACGGGAATATGTTATATAAGTTTATAGGCGGTCCACGGAATCATGATGCCTTTCCAAAGTGGTCTGCAAGATCATTTGGGTTGGCCACCCCTGTTCTAGCCTATTTTGTTGGCATTATAAAGTTATTATATGTATCTATTTTTCTTTAATAAGAGTCAAAACGAGCATTTTTTATAAAAACCATTTAAACCCGCATTTAAATAAAAACCATGAACCCATGACTTCAAGTAAATATTCAAATTCTTGGAGGAAAGATCTCATACATTTGACAGCTTCGCCTAGAAGCTTGTCTGTACTTATAAAAATACTTTTATTTTTTTATGCTTGAACCACTATTTGCAGAATAAATTATATAAATCATTCATTAAATCATTTTCTTTATGTGTTATATAAGCTCACATCTGGTTTATTTTAATTTCAAATGGCAATGTAAGTGCTTGTATAAATGGATACAGTTTAGGTTTGTTATTTATATAAACGTGTGCTCTACTTAGCCGAAGGCCAAACAAAAAGAAAGTAACAAATGTTTTAAACATGATTCCAAGCATATTTCTTTTTTTTTTCTGAAGTTTATTATCAAGATTAAATAGAACTATTAGAATAGTGTTTCATTTTATTTTAGAACAGTGCAAGTTTATAAGAGAAATCCAAATTGCAGGGATTAACTTTTATATTAACGTTGGAAATACTGTTTACCGTGTGATTTTGATCACTCGTATTTCGGACCGATTCCGTTCTCAATATTTCTTTTGTTTTAACATTTTTCTTCCTTTCTAAAAAGGGTTTAAGACAAATTATATTGGAATAAAAAAAATTCTAATATGATTTTGATGTAGAATAAACAATACGTCAGAAAATAAAATGACTTCAGTATTTCAATTTATTTTAAATAATTTTATTTTAATATATATATATATTGATATTTATCGGAATTTCTCTCTCTTTCTCTCTCTCTCTCTCTATATATATATATATGTATGTATGTATGTATATATAGTGGATTCTTATGCACTATTTTTTTAACTCTATTACTATTTGTGTCCTGTGTTCAATTTTATGTTAATTGTGAGCATTTAATTCTTAAACTATATAGTATAAAGATATCCTGAACAGTACAACTGGATCGGAAATGTAAAAACTTCTTATATTGAATATATATAATTACCAATTGACTTTTTGAACAATTTGTTTTTGACTTTTTGAAAAAGTCAATTGAACGATTAAACATTGAACGAATATAAACGATTAAATTTACTTATTCATTCCATATTGATAATGATTATGCTTATAAATATATATACTTCAATTTGAACATTCAGTAAAACTCATAAAACCAGAAATATTAATAAAAACGTTGTTTACTTTTTAATTGCTTATTCAATTCTTTTATTTAAGGAAAATTATTAATATACTATATCATTATGCCCCTTAAACATGTACTTATCCATTGCCTTATAATTTTTCGTATAGAAAATCTGTTTCAAATATAAACTGCTTTAGAGTGGAGTTTTTTCTAACTGTAAAAAGCTAATGTAGCTAACTCTAAATCACTTTTTTACTGATTTCCTCCAGGTAGGACCTTTCGTCTGGGGCCATGCTGAAGTGATTGCCAAAGGAGCCGGACTCTCAATTCTTCAGATGGACTCCCAGTACAATGTAGACAAGGATTTCCAACTGATACAACCACCAGTGCCTTCCTTCGACCTGACTGTCCGGGGATATTTCCATGGCAGGAACAAATCCCACATAAACATCAGGAGTTGCGCAAAGTATGTCTCTACATCACAATTGAAATCTTTAGTATTGAAGTCAACTCATAGAGCTTAGCTTAGAATAATAGCTTAAGCCTATAGAAATGGTTTATGGAAAATTAAGCAATAAACCTATAGAAATGTTTTATGGTTAATTAAGCAATAATCCTATAGAAATGGTCAACTCAAGAAGAAATCAAGAATTGATCTCTTTTTTTTTAAATTTTGTATTCAAATATCTCTAGAACAAACATGCAAATCAGAGTTCAGAATCGTGAGTAGAGTCACTCCAAAAACTATATTTGTTTAAACTTAGGAGTTTAATTTTACTAGTTTATAAAAAAAATGTAACCTTTTTTTTTTTTTCATATCTTGATAATTAACGTCAAAATTAAATATTAAGAAAGCGATTCATTTGTATTCTTACTTAAATAACAATTAAATTCTTAATTACAACCAACCAATGGCAAATATGGTTGCTATTTTAACAACAAACCAAATGTTGAGAGATTTTCCTCAGTCCTGAGCCTAATTAAAAGCTATCACGCATCCACCAAAAAATAAAAAAATATATATTTAAAATAAAATTATAAACTTTACAAATAATACTTTAATAATTACTTTACAATAAACTTACAAAACTTTCATCAATCGAATCTTTATTGGTCGCGCACCTATTAAATAAAAAAAAAAAAAAAACCTGAAAAATCAAGTATTTTAAGTATTGAATGGTGGCGCCATCCAGTGGAGACTTTCATTATCAAATACATAGATTAAAAAATAGTGAGAAAACTTTCCGAGCTAGCTTGTCACATTCATGTTCCTATTTTCTAAGCTTTTTTTTTAATAGCTTTTATTTATTTTTTGTTTTATTTTATTAATGGATCATGAAAGGTTCCTTAATTGCACTAGCTTTTATTTTTAGTAGCTTTTTCTTTATTTTATCTTTTATAGCTTTGTATATTTTATTTTATCTTTTATAGCTTTGTATATTTTATTTTAATTGCCAATTTCCTTTGTATTTTTATTTTTATATGTGAAGAGATTACATTTTGTTAATGTCATGCATTCCTGATGTTGGAGTTGGTTTTCAGGGTTTATTATTACTCTACAGGGCGTTCCTGTGGGGTAAAATTCAAACTTCCCAATACTTTCAAAATCACAACTGCACCATTTCACTTCAATAGGAAATTCCTACACGACGACCCGAACCAATTCGTGAATACATTCCATACCAAAGTAAAAATTTCATTATACAATAATAAGAACCAGGGAAGAACTAATGATATCTACTCACTGCTTATGATCGTGGATTCCCACTTTCACAATAAAGACCAGGAGAAATATTTGTACCAAATATTCAACAGTTTTCTAAATAAATTCAAATTTCCTCACTGTATAATTAACTGCCTGTCACGTGGGGATGTGCTGATACTTATTATCCGCAGTAGGAATGTGATTTTCCCAGAAGACGATTTTATTTTTATAAGGAACAGGATTGAAAAGTGGTTATAAAACATCATTGTATATTATACTGATAACTAAGTCATATTTGGGCCTTTCTCCATAGAATATTCTGACTATCCGCCAATGCGTCATAGACACTAAAGATAAGATTATTTCCGTAATGCCCCATTACGCGCTGGCACGTGATGCGTGAAAATAAAACAAAATAACATAAGTGACAAACTGCATTATTTTTGTTTGATACTTTATCACTAACAAATATTTAATGTTATAAGTTAGTTACAATGATATCAGGACTGCACACTTTGTGAGGAATGAATTCTTCGTCGCTGTCATAGCTAACATCATTCTATTACTACTACTACTACACTCCACCACATCACATCACATCACATCACTGCGCCTAGAGCTGAGTTGCCCCTATACAGTTTCGGAATGATGTCGGATACTCAGCCAAAAGTTCAGCCAGCACATTTGCAATTTCACTATCTGTTAGAGTCTTATTAGATGGCATTTTTCTTTTTTGCGGCCATGAAAGTCCTGCAAAATTATAGTCTCTACAAGATTTTTCTTCAATAACCAATAAAGTTATCCATTCGAAATTACATACTTTTACAATTAGCTTCTAATCTTTGCTGTACGCCAATTCCAGCAGACATATCCAACATATATTGCCGGTTAAAGCGGAGAATAGCGGGACTGGCAACGCCATTTATCTTGTTGTTCGGGACCTCACCCGTGCCGGATGGGCGATCTTGAAGGATTATTGAACGGCTCTGTAGCATTAACAGTGATACCAACGTTAAATCATTCTAGATAGAAATTTAAACGATTAAAGCGTGTGCATATCTAATGTATTGACGCATGTTTTGAACCTGGGTAAGCAATTATAAATATCCAACTAAGCATTTCGTTATTCTACCAAATACAAAATAAAAATTCGACTTACCCAATTTATTAGGTTTCACTACATCTATGTCCTTTCTTTCTTTATTCCTGCCATGAACACTCTATTAGTTTGGCAGTTGCAGGATAAAGACACTGAAATGTGCAAGTCTGTTTGGATTGACACTTTTTTTTTTTTTTTTTAGTCATTTATATAAATAAATATAAGACAATTGTCTAAGTGTTTGCCAGATTCATTTGCATAAAATGGAATAAATAAATAAAAATAGCCATTTGAATCATCATTTGTAAGCTTAATTACAATAAAGATAACACCAAATATTAAAGCATATTAATTTAAGGAAATATTAATGGAAAAATGTTAGATTTAAATTGCGATTTATTAAAAAATTAAAATTGAAAATAAATTTAACTGATATTTTCAGTCAACAATTTGCATTTTTTTTAACCAATGATGAATTCTGAATTATGAAAACATTTAAACTAATTCAGTCAAACGCAATTTTTTTTTGTGACTTAAAAAAAAAAAAAAAAAAAAAGGCATTTTATATTTTGTAATGTATTTTTTAGGTGGACCTATACTGACGAAAGTCCTACCAGCGGGGTGGCTGTGGTGGAGATAGCCCTGCCCACAGGTTACTACATGCACAAACCGGACATGGACAAGTACATTTACAGTAGAACAGTTCCTCGTCTTCAGAGAGGAAGAGTTTACCCGAAGTCTGCGGTATTCATGTTCGATTATGTGAGTGTTTGAAATGTTCATTTTTCAGATAGAAATTTAGTACAAATGGACGTATAACTATGTACTGCTGTAATCGTATAAAAGGATTATTGTGTTACATAGTATACATCAGCAATGGAATAAGTCTATCTATTTATATAATTTTTGTTTGGATGTGAAAAGTTCGTTTACATTTACAGTAGAACAGTTCCTCGTCTTCAGAGAGGAAGAGTTTACCCGAAGTCTGCGGTATTCATGTTCGATTATGTGAGTGTTTGAAATGTTCATTTTTCAGATAGAAATTTAGTACAAATGGACGTATAACTATGTACTGCTGTAATCGTATAAAAGGATTATTGTGTTACATAGTATACATCAGCAATGGAATAAGTCTATCTATTTATATAATTTTTGTTTGGATGTGAAAAGTTCGTTTTGTATGCTACTCACGTTTATTAAAATCTCTGCAAAATAGGTGTATGTAAAAAACTTTTCAGAGAAGTAGTAACAAAAATTTTTTTGTCAAATGGCATTGTCTGAAATGACCAAATAAGTCACATTCACGAAACATCTGGAGGAGATAGAAGCAAATGTTGATTCAATTGCTGTAGTTTACAATGGTTCCTCAATATAAGTCCTCATTAGAGTAAGTCCAATTTGATATACGTCCTGTTTAAAGGAGAAATATTTCGCATGCATCAAAATTTATGCCGAATGGAAGGATGTAAAAAACTTTGCGAGAAAGAACCACCCCAAACCAAAGGATTGTGGGGAATGACTAAACAATGTCGTGTTTACCAAATATCCCGTAGAATAGACAAGAGCAAATTTACTTGGGAAAGGTTTTTGAGTAATCATCAAATCGTGTGCTCTTCAACTAAGGAAGCAAAGTAGGGTATAGATGAAAAAAAAAAAAAATGATACAATTCAATTTACGTATGTATTTCATCTAATTATTTTTGTATTCATGTATTTTAATGCTAATTAGCGTTTAAATTATTTTTTTCAACCTTCATCACAAATGTATCAGGTCGTTAACAATAAGAATTTTTACATGGAAATGGATTAATTCCTTAACCATTATTTCCTATCTGAAGATTTTGTTTCTTGTACGTCCTGTTTGTTATAAGTCCAACAATCAGTAGCGCATTAAAGACCTATGCCGAGTTACCACTGTATTCGTTTTCCTAAAATATTTCTCTTATTTGAAAAAAAGGAATAGTGCAAGAAAGGAATAAGTTATAAAATGACAGATTTATAATCACATAGGTTATAAAGAATAGGTTTATAAATGAAAAAAAAAAAAAAAATACTTAAACACATGGTTAAGTATTTGATACAGCTAAAAAAAGGCTAGTAACACGGGTTCAAGTATATATCATATGTTGATATATATGTGAACCATTCATAAGCATAAGCATTAACCGGCATTTTTTTAAATATATCAGATGCTGATATCAAAATCTTTCACAGCCGTGAAACCGTTTTATGAAACAGTTCTTAAATATATAAGACTTAGTGATCAAAATCTTTCATGTCTTTGAACGATATTACGAGGCATTTTTCAGATTTATCAATTGCTCAGATCAATATCTTTTATAGTCATGAACCCGTGTTGCGAGACAGTTTTCAAATACAGGTGAGTTCCACTTTTAAAATGGTGTAAAAAAAACACTTTTCACAATGAGTTCAAATTTGAACTGAAGATACTTGAAGAAGGGGGAAACGGTATGGCATCAAAAAAAGTTCCACCGATTTTTCCGATCCAATTGGGTATGACCTTGACGTGGCGGTGGTCTTTCCACTCACAGTGTCACAACTGTTGAATGACTTGGAGGTTGAATTTGACTGTTGAACTTTTTTTCCGTCAAAAAATCGAAACCATCAAGCACACTGAACACTACAGTTGGTTTAATGTGCAACTCAAGCCAAATACGTTGTCATTTCGATTCAAAATATCACTGGCAGCCGAATTCACTTTCTTTATGCCGCTTACAGCTTCATAAAGGAGGTGAATACAGTTATTATACACTTTACACTTATTAATAAATTTAATTAATTTGGTACGTTTCTTGATGCCGTACCGTTCCGTTCTTCTTTAAGTATCTTCAGTTCAAATTTAAACTCATTGTGAGGAGTGGTTCTTTTTTACACCATTTTGAAAGTGGGCTTTTAATTATAATTATTGCTGTGATCAAAATCTTTTATAGCCGTAAATCTGTGTTGCAAGTCGTTTTTCAAATATATCAGTTGCTGATATCAATATCTATCATAGCTGTGAACCTTTGTTACGCGACGTTTTCCAGCTGCATCAAATGTTTCGATTTCATAGTCGTGAATCCTTGTTGCAAGTTAATTTTCTCAGATTTCGAATACCGAGATCATAATCGTTATGTCGATTACAGTGTTGTTTTCGATTAATATTTTAATCGAAATTCAAATGTTGATTCACAATTGTGATGAATTTATTAGTTTTTTTAATTTTTTATTATTATTATTACAGCTCGATACATCGTGGTCTTGTTTGAACTTCAGCATACAAAGATGGTTTCCAGTAGCTAACATAACAAGATTTCTCAAAGCAAAAGTGTATGATTATTATATTCCAGGTACTATTTTTTCTTACATTTATTCAAATAACAATTTTTACTTTAACTCAAAATCTTTAGTAACATTTATAGTGCTCATACAGCTTTAAGGTAGTTGTATATTTTTTAACATATTTCCGTTTGTTATCCCATTGAAAAACTTTAGTGTTTTTTTGCAATTAGTTAAATACATTCATTTGACATGTCTTTCTTTTAATAATAAGATATCCTAGCTTTTTAATTACAAATATCCAATTAAAAATGAGTTTATTATTTCATCAAATAGTAGAAGTATTTAAAACGTGATTGATAATACTGTTCTTTGGGTAGTGCATTACTGAAAAAAATGTAGTAGTCTATACATGGTTTCTAATCGTGACTTATGGCAACGTACTCTGCTACTGTGCGGGTAAGGGTCAGGTTCAAATCTGTTCGCGGCATCCATTGCAATCACTGCTTTTAGAAAATAGAAGACCCGAGAACGATTGTTACATTGTGTGTGAACGTATAATCCTACCGTTAACCTGCCTAGTGGATGTTTTTCGAGTTTTACCTCATATGACACTCGAAAAAGGAACTAGTTACCTCGTAGTCTTTTCAGGCAATATTCGTCTATCAGAACATTTATATAAGCAATGTTCCTTTATCTTGCATCAATGGGGTTAATCAGGACACACACACCTGAAACGCGAGATCTCCACACATACACAGTCCAGTCCTCAATGTACTTACTACATTGTGTGACCACCTACTTTTGACGTCAACGTGAAATAACCCATCACGAAAGGCAGGTGGCAGCACATTGCAGTGGAGTGTATATGAAGGATGTCCTAGGGCATCGGAAAGCATTTCAATCGCTAATTATCTTGATCGAATTGCAATCGGTCTGCTCTGCCAAAGGTGGTTATTCTGTCGTTTGACAGGTGGTTACATTAATGTGACTGGACTGTGTATATCGATTTGTGCTCTTATATGTGTTAAGAGCACATATATATGTATGAAACAAACAATCTATTTAAAACTGGGAAATCCAGTAAATTGTTATCCTTCAAGGACATTCTTGGCACTCCGACGGCCTTTGGATTGCTCAGATCCAGAGAGGGAATATCGGACCATTAGAAGGGGTCGAAATGAAGGAACGAGGAAGAACCATACTGGGAGGAGATTTTAGTTGTAGATAGGTTCTTTAATTGTAAACAATTTATTATAATTAAACTAGATAAACAATAATCGCAGCTATGTTTCCATCGAATAACGAACCAACGTCTTTAAAAAATGGACAGGCATATATGGAATAATGCCTATTTTCCCTTCATTAAATTCCCGACAAACAGATAACAGATCCAATTATTACAGTAATCCCTATTTATTCTATTCTTCAGTTCCACATTTTTTCAAAACAAGTACTTATAACTTTCCTATAATTATCGCTGCCTTATGAGTTGTGTTTAATTCCCTATCTACAACTAACAGATTTATTGATTATACTAACCCCTATTAATCACTCTGATTCTTCATTTCCCAGGCTCTGCAAGATATTAATTGGAGCACATTTAATGAATGTGCTTATGATTTCATTCGCTCTGACTGCAGACGCTTCACAATTTTCAAAGCTCTTGGAAGTGAGATTTTCTCTCGCTCGTCACCCTATAGAACTAAATTCAGCTCTTAAAATTTCTAGAAAACTGAAGTAAAATGATTTTGGTGGAAAATGGTACTTTGGGCCTTTTAACTCTTGAAATGTTTCATAAATAACGTTAGTCTTAAGGAATTTTCTAGAGAATTTTGCTTTTGTTTGAAGTGTTTTGTAGTATGGTTTTGAATCACTTTTCACGTCTTGGCTTGGGATTTTAAACATTTGTATATCCATAAGTACTCGTAGTGCATTGATCCATTCCTTCTTCTTGAAGTTTCATATTTATCACTTTTGGCATTTTCCCATGCCTATTGAGCTGTATAGTGCTTCTTATTGTATTTGGAATACTTCATTCTTCCTTTACGACTAGAATGTTCAAACTTTGATATATTTTTTTGGTTATTGAATGTAGTGATTCTTGTAAAATTTGGAATACTTCATTTTTCCTTTACGACTAGATTTTCCAAACTTTGATGTATTCTTTTTGGTATTACATTGATAACGTTTCTTGTAGAATTTGAATACTTCATTCTTCATTTACGACAGCATTTATGTTTGTATATTCTTTTAGAGATTCTTGAACAATTCATTCTTTTATGAAGGTATTGTGAATACAAATGTTTGTGCCACATGAATATAGCAATGTTGATCTATTCAACATTACTATATTCATGTGGCTATTTGAATTTGTCCATTCTTGTAGTAATCCAATCAATTGCTTTCTATTGCATTATTAAACATTGGCATATTCCTGAGTTTATTCACCCGTTCTCGAATGTTCACACATGATAAGTTGAAATTTGCCGAGCAGATTTCAACATTTTTTAATTTTTTTTTTCATAAAAAGTGACTATAAAGTGAAGTAAGAGTTTTTCATAAGAGTTCAAAGACCTGTTTTATAAATGAAGTTTTCAAAAAATTTTACTTTTTTCTTATTGACTTATTTTTATTTTTATTTTTATCTAACTTTGAGCTTTATTATGATTTCAGAACGCTATAAAGAGATCATTTACGAAGACTTCGATCTGTATGTCCTGAATATTTGCGAAGTGTGCGGATCCTACCAGTGTCCTTACTGTCCGTACTTCAGTTTTGCTCACAGCATCAGTGCGCAATGGATTGTGCTCCTGGCGGCCTTCGTACTGGGAAGGATTCTAATGCGAAACATTTCCTGATAGTGTGAAAGAAAAACGTCTCTGGAAATGTGATATACTCCTCTGCAAGTGCAAATTTTCAGGAGATAATTGCAGTTTTCACCGTCGAAAATTATTTTAAATACTTCTTTCGTGACTAGAAAGGTTTACTCTTTCTCAAAACCAAAAGGACTTATGAAGAAAAAATTTTAAAGTGTAAAAAAGACTTTTGTAAGGATGGAAATAATGCCATATTATAGATGAAAAGTCCTTCGCCCACACTATCCCTTATTTATTCTAAAACGTCTTAAAATTTACTTTTTTTGTGTTCTTGAAATCTCCACTGATGTGAATGCAAAAGAGGGCAAATGAAATAAAGCTTCGTCCGTCCTTTATCCATCCATCCACAGCCATTGTCACTTCTTTCTTTTAAGCCATCTTAAAATTTCGTTTTATTTTCAGTACAAGTTCTTATTTTTTCTATATAACTCTACTAATTTTAATGCAAGTGAATACAGTAGTACATCAGTATACTTTTTTTTATCCATTCAAAATCTGGGACAAAACAAACATGATGTATAACAAACGTATTTACTTATAAAAAATAAATCCTAGTTTTTGGCGTTTTGGAAGTTGAATAAATTAATATAAAGGCTCATTCATGCTAAAATGCATGTATACAAAAGAAGTTAGATGGTAACAGATAAATACAAAAGCTGTTAGCATACATGATTTTATTTGGTTAGTCGCTCTGCGGTCATTTTTTGCACACTTTAGGCTAATTAGAGCGGGACCTACAGCTTAACGTGGATTCCGAACCTCTAATAAACATCCATCCCACGATTTGATATTAAAGCCTGCGGTAGCAAAGGCGAGAGCGCCAGCCAATTGGCCAACAGGCCGCCTTAAAAGAAGTTAGTGTACAAAATAATTCGATTGTTAAAATACATATATACAAAAATCAATTAACATACTATTATGAAAGTTATTGTGAAATACACACATAAATGAAAAATTATCATGTTTAATTTTCGATTCTCTGTCTTTTCACTGCAAGCACATGGTCGAATATCACTGCGTTTATCATTTACTAAAATTCCGTCCATAACAGGAGTTTCCGTCCAAATATTCTGTCTTCTCCTCAGGTTCTTTCAGACATGGGCCATTGTCTGATTATTTCACTCACTGGTATTATGGCGTTGTTAAGTTAGTACTTCTCTGCAAAGTTTTTGACAATAAATTCCGTCCATTTGACACAAATTTTAACTTATGGAAGTCGTGTTTCAAATAAAGGTCGTATACCAAACGAAAATTTTCGCGTCCAAACAGGTCCGTTAACCAAATTGGGCCTATTCCACAGCTGACGTAAACCGAGGTACCTCGATTTATTTCTGGAAATTTTTTTTTGTTTCCAAGTATATTAACAATTAGAAAAATGGAGGCTATTTGGCTAACCTTTTTTTTTCGCATAATTTCTACTGAGAAATTCTATCAAATATCTATTAAATAAATGGCATGAAATGCATTTAATTTTGTGTACTTTTTATTACAGATTATTTTTTTCACCTTCAGTTATTTCCAATCTATTCAAACCTATTCTGCAGGGACAACGGTATCCATATTTTTACGGATAAATACTTCACATTTCTGTTAAATAACATAATACTCATATTTATTTAAGGTTGAATCCTATTTTAAGACACCAATTTCGCCAAAGCCGCCAAACCCGCTATAATGTACAAAATGTGGTACGTTATTTTTAAACATTTCAGAAGAATACGACATTTTTTCATTAAGTATGATATATTTTTTTAACTCTAATTAGATAATCAAAATTTCTGGTATATTTTAGTTGGTCAAATTGATGTAAAATTGGATTTTACCTTGTTTACTGTGAGTCGTGTGAAAATATTTCGCTGTAAACATATCACGTACTCTATACAGAAACGCATCTATCTCAACGTATTTGTTCTGAAAGTGATGTTTGAGTGAAATTGCAACCATAAAGTGATCCACAAAACATTTTTGGCTACAGATTTTAGTTTACTTACATAATGAAGATTTCATTTTCGTGAAATTTTTCACATAGTCTGTTATTTACAATTCATTTCTTAAAATGGAGAATTAGATATTCTTATTTATGAATATAAGGAATATATATGTATTAAATATAAATATATATTATCAAAAATATAATACATTTAAAAATATATTATATATTTCCTTATATTCATATTATTTTTATATAAATATAAAGAAAAAAATATGCCATATATATTTTTCCATTTAAAAAATTGCCTTGTTTCATTGGCTAGCTAAATAGATATCATTTTGATTTACAGCTAAAAAATAATGTATATTTATTCATATTAAATAATTTTAATCTATTCATTTATTCAGTATCTATATCTATGAATAATTATGTGTCTATTAATGTTTAAATCACTATTTCATGTACTTATTTCTTAATGCTACTCAAAACGAAGATTCTGTATAATTTTCGATACAGAAATCATGGACTCAAGACTTGAAGTAAAAGCTCAAGACCTGGTGGAAATACTCAAGCATTGGAAGTCCTGATACAAACTAAAAGAGATTTAATTAATTTTACATCTTCATACATTTTATATTTTTACTGGTTCATACGAAACATTATTACAGAATTTCAAAGAGTATCTTAATATATATCTAGGAATAAATTTTTATAAATAAAAGTGTAAATAAAAATTACAAAATTTAAATAGAAATTAGTGAGAAGTGTGTCCGACATTCAATATGAGTAAAACGTTATCGCAATTGGTTTTTAATATTCATGTAAGTATAAATTCATAATTATATTTTAACAATCAATAATAGAAATCATATTTATATGTAAACAATCAATAATATTTTAATATTATCGGACCATCGATTGTGTGTGAAGGTGAACATCCGGTTTAAAAGCGGAAACGGAAGAATGGATTACTTGTAAGGGATACTAGTCAGATATGCGCGGCGCAATGTAATTATGAAAGGAAAAAAAAAATTTAATTTTTATGTAATTTCTCCTTTAGTTTCATTTAATTTAAATATTTAATTCATAGAAATTAAAATTATTTTCTATTAAACTTATTTTATTTTTATTAACCACTCCGAAAATTCCCTTGTCCCCTACGATGCCACTCTGTATGAATCGGTCCAACTTGACCGCTTTCCAATTTTTGATACAACGAATGAAATCAAATTAGACTCAAAACAGAATAAAAAATTTAAGTTTTTAAAATGTTTTTCAAATACGAATACGAGAGAGTTATATTGTCTACACATTTTTATCACAATTTCTCTATTAAAATTTTTTTATTTAAATTTAATGTAAAATATTTTCGTGCTTTTTAATTATTCACCTAAAAAATTCCTTTGGATTTTAAAAGTCTGATTTCTTATTAATGTTTTGGCTGCAAAAATTACAAGCAATGTCTCTTTATGTATGAAAAATGTTTTTCTCAAAAGCATAATATTTTATGGTTGGCCACACGTTATTTAATGGCATAACAGTTGTAAATATTAGTAATCTGTTGTTTTATGTTCCTATGTAATGAAATATAGTTTATATACATATATACGAACATTTAATATTTTTCAACTCTTTTTATATTTATTGTTTTGTTGTTGTTTGGTAGGGAAATTTAGTTTGTTCATCATTTTTTTTTTCCTATTTTTATTCTTTTAAATAATATATAGGATTTAAGAGCATTGTAAATAACGTTATATTCTATTAGTTTGTATTCTATTGTTTTGTTGTTTTTGAAGCTCATGAAATATCATATAAAATATAGCTTGCTATATATATCATATAAAATATAGCTGAAATGGCTTTATATGTTTTTCACTTAGTATTTTAAATACTTTATCTTTATTCTTGTCCTTTGTACAAACAAGTAATATAAAAAAAAAATAATAAAGTCAATTCCTACTTTTTTTACACTATATTGCAGAAAGTCCTTTAGAAATAAAGTTGAAATTTTCTTCTTACATCTGGCGCCATCTATTGGTAGATACATGCAACTTTAATTTAAAAAAAACTAAAATGAATTAATTAAATTTAATTATTAAATTAATATTTGAAAAAACTGTGTTCACATCCAGTGTCCTCCACTACAACTTCAAAGAAAATGTATTTGAACTCGAGTGGATGAATACAACGTATTTTATGAACGATTGGAAATTTCAACAATATATATATAGGAAGAGTGTGAATTAATAGTAGGAATTGAAATTAATTTAATAAGCACTTTTGTTTGTAATTTTTGTAAATAAAACTCTCAAAAAGATTTTCTATAAGCAAATTGTTCTGAAACAGAGCTGCTTTATAATTTTTTAAGTCTGATACTGATAAATAATTATTTTTATACCAGAATTTTAAAATTACTAAAGTGCTCACAAAATTCCTTTTCATTGTCCAATTATGCATTTTTTTTCAATTTCTAATTGTTTGTAAATCAATTATTGATTTATCCATGTATTATTTTATATTTGAGAAAGAATTTTTTTTTCAAGAATAAAATGAAAATATGTGAATTTTTGTTTTATATTTTATTGCTCATTAATAAAGTTTTATATACAAATTATTTATTTGTTTTTGAGTTAATGAAATGAACTTCCTTCATTCCTATATCATTTAATGGTCAAAACATTGAATATAAATAGTATAACATAAAAAGATATTTAAAAATGCATTGTAAAAATTAAAATATTTATACAGGGTGTTTATAATTAATGTCCCACTTTCAAAATGCTATAAAAAATAACCACTCGTCACAATTGAGTTCAAATTTGAACTGAAGATACTTGAAGAAGGGGGGAAGCGCTACGGCATCAAATGTTCCATGGTGTATGAATAGATGGCGCTGTAAGCGGCCTAAAGAAAGTGAATTCGGCTGCCAGTGATATTTTGAATCGAAATGACAACGTATTTGGTATGAGTTGTACATTAAACCGACTGTAGTGTTCAATGTGATCGATAGTTTCATTTTTCTGACGGAAAAATGACTTCCAAGTCATTCAACAGTTGTGACACTGTTAGTAGAGATCCCATCCACCACGGCAAGGTCATACCAAATTGGATGGGAAAAATCAGTGGAACTCTTTTCTGATGACAAAACTTTTTTCCCTTCTTCAAGTATCTTCAGTTCAAAAGAACCACTCCTTGTGACGAGTGGTTCTTATTTTGAAAGTGGTATTTTAGGTACAATCACCCTGTATATACACATAACCCAGAAAAATACTCTTTGAAACACACGCCAAATATTACCGTTCCTAAAGAAGTCCTGTCATTTTTTCTGTTTGAATTGACTAATTAATCCAAACAGAATTAGTAAGTAACAAATTTATGTCAAAAGTGGAGTTTCATTAAATAAATTAAAATTAACGAAAATTATCTGCACTCCATATCTTGCAAAAAATTACATTTTAAATTTTAAGCGAAATTACTCGTTTAAACTGACTATCGCAGCTGCGTCCTGACGGCCAATTGGCTAACACTCTGGCCGTTGGTATTACAGATTTCAGGCTTGAATCCTTGCGGTGGCAGGGATGTTTGTTAGTGGTTTGGAATACGCGTTAAACTGTAACTCCCGGTCCAATTAGCCTAAAGTGTGCAAAAAGTGACCGTAGAGCGACAAGCTAAATTATGTCTACTATGTGTGTAAATCGAACAGACTTCTCAACTAATATTCTCCACGCAATAAATGATCACCACATAGCTCATTATATAGTAAGACTTTTTAAATTATCCATCAAGATATGCAAATGATCTTCATGATTTAAAGAATCATGCAAATGCTTATGCTTTAAAATGAATAATACAGGGTTACAAAATAGAATTTTTTTTTTGTTCTAATGCAGCTCGCAAACACTTAGACAGCTTGGTCTTGGATGTCTTAAGGCAAACGCTGCACAGACGTTACCTCACTTTGCATTACCCAGGGGGCGCGTGTCACTTGAAGATACGGACACGGACGCGGAGTAACAATGACCCCGCAACGCTCCTACTAGGACCGGGACACACGGTTTAAAGTGGATTCCGAACCACTACAGATATCCATGGCACCGCCGGGATTCGAACCCAAAACCTGTGGTACAGAGCGCCAGAGAGCTAGCCACTCGGCTGTCCCCAAATAGAAAATAATATTTTGCAATAAATTTTTTAAGCTTGACTTGTAATCCACTGGGTGTGTGCAGAGATCGGTTTGGTTTGTCGCTCTACGGGACTCTGAACCCCTAGCAATCCTCCATGCCACCGCCAAAAGTCTGGCTGAAGACTGTGATGCCAAAGCGCTAGCCAATTGACCATTAGGACGCGTGCAGTCAAACATTTTTGAAGGAATAGGAGTCAGGTGTCTGTTTAGAAATCCGACTCCGAACTGTTTTCTAAAAACAACTTTAATTTTTCCAAAAATGCCATGAAGGAAATTCAATTGTATTCTTAAATAGTATAACCATTCATAAAGACAGCACCAAGGCTTACCAAACACTATTTGGGATCGACAGTGGAAGAAGATCTCATGGAAGTGGATCCATTGTTAAGAGCAAATAACAATTTAATGTATTAAAAATGTACCATCTCTTTGCTCGAAAAGCCTATTTTCCTCTTGCTTTGCCTTAAGCCTTTCTGTGTTACTTTGGCACACCTGTTCATTTGGTGCTACTATTTTAATAAGAAATTTTCGTAAGCATATTTAGAATGCGGACCTGAATGACCTAGTGGCTGGCTCTCTGGTGCTCGGTACCGCAGATTTCGGGTTCGAGTCCCGGCGGCGCCACGGATGTTTAGGGTTCGGAATCCACTTTAAAAACTGTAGGTCCCGGTCGAATAGGATCATAGAGCGTTGAGGGGGCATTGTGACTCCGCGTCCGCGGCTTATCTTCAAGTGACACGCTCCCCCTGGGTAATGCAAAGTGAGTAATGTCTGTGCAGCGCTTGCCTTAAGGCAATAAAAACAACTGTAAGTGTTTGCCAGCTGTATTAGAACAAAACAAATATTTAGAATACAAGGATGTGTTTTAAGGAGTGCAATTACACACTTTTAAATGTATAAAAAGGATATTGTAATAAAAAAAATATTTTTATAAAACTGCGAGTTTAATAACAGTCAATGAATTTGTTTCACACATTTTATTAAAACCTTTAGTAATATAAAAATTTAAAAAGAAAAGAATCAGAAGTTGGTATAAAAAATCCGACTCCGTAGTCAGAAAGGCCTACTTGACATTCCAGGAGTCAAAAGATAGTTCTGCATGGAGCCACTAGTGTCCTAGTCATAGCAGTGAAAATGGCAAATTTGTTATGTCCAGTGTAAGTGTCGGGATATTAGAGAGTTTTTGCATATCGTATTTTGGACGTCCGTTAGTTTTTTCTCCCTAGCACGCATGCTCATAGGAAACATTATTACTGATACGCATGCGCAATTTCTTATGAGCATGCGCGCTACGGAGAAAAAGCTAACGGACGTCCAAAATACGGTATGCAAAAACTCTCTATTATTTTATGGATGGTCACGCTACCTATATATCGTTCCACTATTATTCCACAGCTACACCACACCACAGCACTGTGCCCAGAGCTGAGCTGCCCCTTTACAGTTTGGGAATGATGCGGGTGCGAGAAGTCTGACTGGGTTCCGAGATGCTCTACGCTCCTATGTGACCAGGACCTATGGCTTAAAGTGGATTCCGAACTACTTCAAACATCCACGGCCTCGCCGGAGTTCGAACCAGAAACCTGTGGTACCGAGCATCAGAGCGCTAGCCACTCGGTCATCAGGACGCATTATTGCGCAGCTATGTATAGAGAATGTTTTTATCCAGTTTTCAGTTGTCACTAACAGTACCTGTCACCTGCCATTCGTTTTTCGGGCGGGATGGTGACAAAGTGGCTAGTGTCATTAAAATCATCAATAAATTACTTATCATCGTTTTGCTTGAAATGCACATTTTTCTCTTGCTTGTCTTAAGCCTTTCTATATTAATTTGGTATACCTGTTCATTTGGTGCTATTATTTTTATAAGAAATTTAACCGAAGGCTTCAGGTTCGAATGCTGGCAATGGCATGGCTGTATGTTTGTGGTTCGGAATCCACGTTAAACTGTGGGTCCCGGTCTATTTAGCCTAAAGTGTGCGGGGCCTGAATGGCCGAGTGGCTAGCGCTCTAGGTTTCTATGAGCATGCGCGCTAGGGAGAAAAAGCTAACGGACGTCCTACGGTAACCAATGTACGGTATGCAAAAACTCTCTATTGATAGATATCGATTGCTCAATTGGTGATGAGAATAAACTGGGTGAGGATGGTAAATCTGAATTATCCAGCAAGCTTTCCATGCGTATAGATACCGATAGACCAAATTCGAGATGTTCTAAAGGCTCGTTCCCACAGAGGCGGCGACGCGTCGCGCTGCAGGGAAGAATAATTTTTCGACCCATTCACACCGAAACGTCAGAAATCGCTTTACGCCTAGTGACGTTCCAGTTACTTCTACTAGATGGCAGATCTACTATTGGCCAATCCAAGTCACATGACGCGGCACGCATCTGAGAGTTGAAAGTTGAGCAACTTCAAGCGGCGGGTTTTGGGTGTAACGCGGCGAGGCTTGTGATTGGTCAACGCCTTATGCCTCGGTGGGAACGAGCCTTAAGGAGATGGATTCTTCTATTTAATTCTGCCCCTACAGGGTTTTCAAACAGCCTAGATAAGGTGCATTAAGAACTGAGTTAATAAACAGGCAGGAGTTTGAACATGGAGCATCATTGCCGTCCCTTTATAGCTGTATTTACATTACATATGGAAGATGATCGCATATTGAACTCAGATGCTGTTTTCCAATTGTGTATTACTTTTATCATGTGTGAACGTGGTGTTGTCTTGGTTAGGGGTCCGTGACGTTATCCGAAAATGAGGGTCAAGCAACTCCATTGCAAAATTTGGTTCAGATATTATTCTGTCTCTAAGCCGGAACTTTTAATAAAATTTGAGCTTTTAGGATTTTTCATACATTCAAAATATTCAATAAATCATTTATTTCACATAACAGCATCCATTTGCACGTTCTGGATTTAGATGCGTATCATATTTGGTTCTAATGCAGCTGGCAAACACTTAGTTGTCTTGGATGCCTTAAGGCAAGCGCTGCACAGACGTTACTCACGCAGAACTACCCAGGACGTGAGTGTAGCATGAAGATAAGCTATACTAGTCAGTACCTGGATCGCCCTGTAAACAGTTGAAGTTATACACAAAAACTACACGATAAAGTAAAAAAAAAAATGCTAATAATAATAATTGATATCTGAAGAATAATATCAAAACATTAATTTTCCCCCAAAAATACCTCGGGAATAAATGTAAGCCACATTAATAAAGCTATTTTAATAAACCGATGGATTATCAAATAATCAATTAGACTTTTTAGTATGAATTTTTTTTTTCCTTTCACTTATCCGAAAACATGAATAAAATGGGTGTGGTTATCGGTTTCGTTAAGTTTTGAAGTCTAGCTTTTAATATTAATAACTTCAGCATTGTACATAATATCTCCAATTTAGCGACAGCCTAAGGGTAGGCCAAGGCATTCTGCCAATTACCGAAACATGAGATGTTGTTTTCTTTTTAAGGGGTAGAGTTGTTAGCCATACGCACAACTCTCTACAGTCATATTAGACTAGGACCTACGGTTTTCCGAACCACTACAAGCATCCATGTCACATCCGGGACTGGAACCTGTCGTACCGAGTGCCTGAGCCACTCTTAAGCAGATCTGCATGGACATTGTTTGTTAGATGAAATTGTGCACATGACTTCCATCAGTTGTATGAAATTTTTTTGATATATATAATTTTTTCCCCCTGATTTATTGTCTTCTTCATTGGGGCCACAGCCGCATGGTGCGCCGTCTGCCTACTGGTAGATTTCGAAACGATGTTTTCTTTTAAAGGGGTAGGGTTGTGGACCCTACGCCTAAGAGTCATATTAGACCAGGGATGACTGATGACCGAGTGGCTAGAGCTCTGGAGCTCGGTTCCACAGGTATCAGGTTCGAATCCCGGAGGTGCCATGGATATTTATAGTGGTTCGAAATCAACTTTAAACCGTTGGTCCCAATCAGACTTCTTCTCACACAATTCATTTCCAAACTGTAAAGGGGCAGCTCAGCTCTAGGAACAGTGATGTGGTGTGGTGTTGTAATAGTAGTAGTAATCATATTAGACCGGGATCTACGGTTTAAAGCGGATTTCGAAACCTGATGCATGGAGTACCAGAGCGCTAGTGACACTGCCATCAGGTTTCTGGTTTATTTTCACTTAAGAATTATAGAAATATCAGATTTGGTTTGTCGCTCCACGATCATTTTGTGTACGCGAGGGCTAAATAGACTGGGATCTACAGTTTAAAGTGGATTTTGAATAACTAACAAACATCCATGCCTCCGCCAGGACTCCCAGTAGAACCCTATAGTACCAAAAACCACTTGGCCATCACGCCGCTACGAAATTAGAAGCAATTGACGTAATTCATAAAATGTCAGATTAATACCATGTCTTAATAAGGCAGTATACATTCAAATAGAGGAAAATGTGAAAAAAAATCAATTTTCTGGATTTAAACATTGCTGATATACTGCGAAGTATAGAATAATTCGGCCTTAAAATATGACGCAGACAGGAGGTATTCGAGAACAGGAGATTTGTGTACTTCAAATGAATGAGAAAAATTTCAGAATAAAAAAAAAGTGCAAATTAATAAAAATTGATTATGAAAAGGAGAAAAATTAACTATCCTAAATAACAAATTGCGACGAAGGGCAATTTTAAGTCACTTTGATTTTCCTCATATATTAGCAGTCCAAAAGTTTAGTGTCTAATTTACTACATTGCACATATGCGATATATATCTATGTACATATCGCATATGTGCGGTTGTTGAAATGTGATGAAATTTGATGGACGTATTCAGTAAACACTGTGTAGAATGGGATGCGTTTATGTATGTATTAAACATTTTATTCTAAGTACTAAGAGTGGTTATTGTGTAAAAACTGAATGAAATTTGTTTTTTGAGCAGGAGTGGCCAACCCAAATGATCTTGGGGGCCACTTTGGAAATGCATCCTAACTCGGCGAACCGCATTCAAAATTATATATCCCCCTATTAGATTTAGAGCCACTATAGACATGTTTTGGAGTAAAAAATAAAAACATAATCAGTTATTATCTTTGTGTTTACTATTATTCTTACATGTAAACATAGACAATATAATAATGATGATACTAAACGTGCATTGTAAAGACATATAGTACACTAAAACTGAAGCATAAAAAATAAATAAATATAAACGAAATAAAAAAAAAGGAAATCATTAAAAAATATGTATTTGACTAGTGTGATATGTGTTTCTCCACTTTTTCACTTAGCTTTTGCTAATCCATGTCAATTTGGGTATTTGCACATCGTAATGGCTGTTGCTGGTTAGCGTTCGTTATGTTTGAACGTGTTTTGTGTTGAGTCAATTTCATTTTAGAAAAAAACCCATTCGCAGGTGAAAGTTGAAGCAGTTGTTAGTTGCGCTAAAAACTTCAAGTAAGAGTCTGGTTTGCTCTGCTATCAACAATCAACTGTGCATATCTAGAAATGGTCACTAAAGTTACTTAAAGTGAAATATATAACCTGCTATATTAGATGCTCCAAGCTACGCACACATCACGAGTTCGCAGAATATAATTTAATTATTCTTCAAACTCACAAATAAAACAAGCAATATCTGTCATACATTCGCAAGAATATTATTTTAAAATCAAAGTT
This sequence comes from Caerostris darwini, assembly GCA_021605075.1. Taxonomy (NCBI): domain Eukaryota; kingdom Metazoa; phylum Arthropoda; class Arachnida; order Araneae; family Araneidae; genus Caerostris; species Caerostris darwini. The sequence continues at coordinate 185,478 of BPLQ01015724.1, read as the reverse complement.
AATTTTTTCTTATCATTTCAACAGTTCATTTTTGAATATAGGGTTGCACACAGAATGCATTTTTTTTAATATATTGGTTTTCACTACTTCGGCTATTATAAAATAAATATATTTTGTAAAAGTGATAAATCTCACGGGCCGGAAAAATATTCAAAGCGGGCCACATACGGTCCGCAGGTTGGCCACCCCTGTTTCAGAAATTGTTTTAAAGAAAAATACAAATGCGATTTAAAATTCCATGCTAGTTGTACATAGCTATAAAAGAAATTAATGATTTGATTAAAAAAAATTAAATTTTAACTTGAGAAGCCTTTTAGTAAATTAAAAAAAAAAATAAATAAACACGTAATATAAAATTACTCTTTATAATGAAAATTCACTGTGAAAACCTTAGTTGTAATCTTTTTAATGTGGACTTTTTTTTTTTTTTTTTTTTTCAAAAGAAGTAGTTTGTAATACTTTAAACATTTTGCGATTTCAACTTCCACTGTACCTTTTTTTTTTTTTTTTTTTTTTTTTTTAAAGCAAGCACTTTAATAGTCTTTTCGAAATTCCCATTAAAACATCGTTAGAAAGTATTCAAGTGGAGATTTCTCTACTTAAATCTTGAATTTTTTTTTTACGCGTTCGGGTACTGGAATAGAAATTTGTTTCAAATATTTTAATATAAAATTTCGTATATCAAAAATATTTAAAAATCGCCATCTGAATGGTAGCCTGTTTTCAAGAATTCACTACCAAATATACGATTTAATATCAGAAAATTTTTAACTTGAAAATTATTTTTAATTTCTCTTTATTTTTAATTTAACTTGAAAATTATTTTTTTTTATTTTCATTTTTTATTTGAAAGAATTATCTAAATTAAAAGTCTAATTCTAGCATAATTAATATATTAATCCTTTGCACTCGAGGGCTCCGGAGCGGAGCCATTTAAAATGTGTCTTCAAGTTCGAGGGCTCCACTACGGAGACAATGCTAATAACACTATAAATAATGCGTTTCTTTTAATGCGTATATCAAACTTGCATGGATCTTTTCATTAAAATCGCTTCGAGTTTCTGGTAATACGAATGAAAAAAAAAAAAAACTTCGAGTTCAAAGGTTCAATAAAAGAATCGGGATTTCGAGATCTATTGATTTCAAATCTAAGATTTCAAACCTGTAATTTTGCACTAGTCGCATATATCTATATACACACACATGGCAAAATAAATTCATGCTAACATTAATTGAATTGCAGATACTAACAATTAAATTAAACTTGCAATTTGTTATATATGAATTTAAATATTTAATCAATAAGAAAAGTTACTTTACTGGAATTGTTACCTTACCGTGGTGGGAAATGCATGCACATAGCTTTGAGAACCAATGAGTTAGGTCCCATTTTCTAATTTCAAATATTCTGAGCATTTTTTTTACTCAACTGAATTTGTAATTAAATTTAATTTGATGAAGTCCTTTTAAATAATTTTATTAAAATTGAAGAATTTCTTAATTTTTCCGTATTTCGACCAACTTTTGAAATCTAAAAATTGAATTTGCTCTTACTTCTTTCGTTTCGACTTATTTGTAGAGTATTTCATAAGCTACACACCAAGATACAATAGCACATAATAAAAACAACTTTTCAAATTGCAAATGCTGTTTATTATTACAGAATATTTAGACAAATAAGAAATAATTTATAAACAGATGCAACATACATGGAATTTCAATGTTTTGGCGTTTTAAATACATCGAAAATTTTTATTTTTATTTTTTTTATTTCATGAAACATTTGTTAAAAACTTAGCGTTAAGAACAATATTCAAAAGAATATAATATCAACAACTTATAAGTATATAGGTAAAATGGAACACAAAATCAATTACTTGGCCATTATTTTTACAAAACAATTCACAATGCAATTGATTGGAATTGAAAACACAAGTACATCAACAGTTAACATAATAGTTTGACAACTCGATCTAACGCAAATTTCTTAAGAAATCTGTAACGTGTGTCAAGATCTCTTCACGTTCGTGATAAGGTCCGGGGTAGTACTTGCTTAGTCTCATGAGTGCAACAAATAAACTACGAACGCCTTTTCCCTCCAACAAGGTGCATTCAACATAACCGCTGCCCTTTTTATCAAAACTTGCTTTCCATGCGGTTAGCGACGTGATTTCGCAGACCTCAGTCACGCTACGTCTTATACCCACAAATATAAAAGGAGGCATGTATTCTCTCTTGTATTTTTTCCACAGTCGCTTGTGTTGTTCCAACCAATAGGTAGCAGCCTTCAGGAAGGATTCCGGTTCAGTGTTTGAAAAGCAGAGAGCAACGGCATGGCAAGCGTTGTAAAAGTCCTGTCTGCCGAAATAAAGTAGTCTATCCAATTCACAGTGTTCAGCATTTCCGCTAGGAACTATCCGAATAGAAACTTCTGCCGTAAAATCCAGTTCGAGTTCTGGATAGGCTTGTAAGTTTATATTTTGTGTAAAGCAATATGGAATAGCTGGTTGCGGTTGTACTGCAGCCGAGCCACGAGATGTGCTGGGACCAGCCGAGCCACGAGATGTGCTGGGACCGGACGGAAAACCAGAAGTGCTGGGACCGGACGGAAAACCAGAAGTGCTGGGACCGGACGGAAAACCAGAAGTGCTGGGACCAGCCGAGCCACGAGACGTGCTGGGACCGGACGGAAAACCAGAAGTGCTGGGACCAACCGAGCCACGAGACGAGCTGGGACCGGACGGTAAACCAGAAGTGCTGGGACCGGCCGCGACACGAGAAGTGCTGGGACCGGCCGCGACACGAGAAGTGCTGGGACCGGACGAGACACCAGATACGGTAGGTCTAGATGTGTGCACAGATGTGCTACGTCTAGACGAGACACCAGAAGTGCTGGGACCGGATGAGTCACGAGAAGTGCTGGGACCGCACGAAAATCCAGAAATCCATTGACCGGACGAGCCTCGAGAAGTGCTGGGACCGGCCGCGACACGAGAAGTGCTGGGACCGGACGAGTCACGAGAAGTGCTAGGACCGGACGAGACACCAGATACGGTAGGTCTAGATGTGTGCACAGATGTGCTACGTCTAGACGAGACACTAGAAGTGCTGGGACCGGATGAGTCACGAGAAGTGCTGGGACCGCACGAAAATCCAGAAATCCATTGACCGGACGAGCCTCGAGAAGTGCTGGGACCGGACGAGACACCAGATGCGGTAGGTCTAGATGTGTGCACAGATGTGCTACGTATAGACGCACTGCCATGTGCGCTAGGTCTAGATGTGTGCACAATTGTGCCACTGCTCGGCGAGCCATCCGATGTGTTAATTCTAGACAATCTATCAGATACAATATGTCCAGACGAGCGAGCAACCGGTGACGGTGGTCGTTGGTAAAAAGGAATGCTTAGTATACTTTTGGCAAGTTTAGTTTTACCAATATTGCACTCTCCTAAAAAAGCAAAAAGTCTTTGATTTTTGCGTCTCATTTCGCGCTCTTTATCCCTCTTTGTGTCTTTAGGGTCTACAATTTGCCAAAGGCCTTCTTGAAGACACACCATATTAAAAGCCATCTCACATGTAGTGATTTTATAACTACAAATGGCTTCTAACTGCAGGTATGATAAGATTCGTAAACTATCTCTTCCACTCAAACCGTTTCACAGATTCCCCTACATTTAAATGGTAGCTTATTATTGAAGGTAGATTCTTTGTGTTGCCAAAGAAATTTATGAAATTATACGCTTCGATTTAAATTTAATTTACTTCCGTGATAACTTTACGCGTTCTTGGATGCCACTTCAACTATTCACATTGATATAAATTATTTATTGATTCCTTAAATATAGTTTTATTCTATAAATTCCGGACTCATCATAGCTGAGGGTTTAGAAAGGGGTTGTTATCTGGATCCTAACTATTTTGACAGAAAGAGTTAGTTCGAATACTAACATTGTCAGTTCAGTTTGAAAGTCATTCATCCCCTCAAGGATTTGCGCGGATACCCTTTTCTATATAAGGGTTTATAAGTGTATTTCCGTCATGGTCGGTTCAGTTTTAGATATAGTAAAATCCCCATTTTGCTCTTCTTGTTTTCCGACCTAAAGTTAACAAATTCAATTTCTGTACTTATCAAAGTTAAACTTGAGTTCCACATTGTGTCATAACAACCTTTCTGACGCTCTGAAATGAATCGCTGCCTTAAACTTTCTGCACTGACAAAGTTCTGGGCAAGATTTTTGCAATATGCTGATCAGGACGTTTCAATCATGTGTTACTGGTTTCATTCGCTGTGACTGCAAAATACATTTCAACTTTCGTATTTCTTCAATGCACACTTTTCGCTTTCCCTTCGCCTTCTAGAGGTTAGCGCTCTGTCCTTCGGTACCACAGGGCTTCAGGTTCGAATCCTGGCGGTGGCGTGGATGTTCGGGAGTGGTTCGAAATCCACGTTAAACTGTAGGTCCCGGTCGAATTAGCCCAGAGTGTGCAAAAAATGATCGTAGAGCGACCAACCAAACCAATCCCAGAGCCGGATATCAACTTTTTGATTCCTTAAACATGTTGACAGAATGAAGTAAAAACACTCATCCCACTTAATGAGTGGCTAGCGCTCTGGTGCTCGGTACCACAGGTTTCGGGTTCGAGTCCCGGCGGTGCCATGCATGTTTGTAGTGGTTCGGAATCCACTTTAAACAGTAGGTCCCTATCTTATATGACTGTAAGAGTGTCACGGAGCAAAAGTCAGACTTCTACCTACGGGTGCTCCATCACAATAGAAGCTGCCTCCTTTAACTACATCTATGAGTAGATGACTCATGGGATGTCCGTCCGACGCTGCAGGACATTGAGGATGAGTCATAACAACAACAATGAAGGGCTAACGCCTCTAAATTTCCGAATACACTCAGCAACAGTTACAGCAGCTTCAGAATAAGAATGGGTAGGATGAAACAGATCTTGTCTTTTCGGTCAAAATGGAATGCATGTTCAAATTCGAACGTTGCCTGTTTGTTGGTTTTTTTTCTTATTTAATTTAATTTATTTAGTTTTGTTTATTCGTTTATTGCGCATATAACAGGCGGGCTGTTCGTAGGCTGACACATAGATGGCCTACTAGTATTGAATCCATATGATTTTTAGTTAGACCCAACCTTCAAAAGACACGTGTATAAATTTGACAACTGTTGCACTATTAGTATGTGAGTTATAGCATTTTTAGTGTTCAACACGTGCAGTCCACTCGGCTGACTGCCGATTGGAGTCCGGTGTGAAATGATGGAGGCATGTTTCATCCATTGTCACATATCGACGCAAAAATTCGGGTTTATTACGATTGAGCAGCTCCAAGCACTGCTTAGAATCATCCATTCGTTGTTGTTTTGGGTCGATTGTGAGCTCGCGCGGTACCCACTTTGAACAAAGATTTTGCATACCTCAAATATTCATTCACGATATGTCCAACACGTTCCTTTGATAACTTTAGGGTCTCAGCTATCTCAATCCACTTCACTTTACGGTTATCAGAAATTATTTTGTGGACTTTTTTGATGTTTTGGTCGGTAGCAGCCTCTTTGGGGCGTGCATCATCCTCGGTGCTCATTTCACCTCGTTTAAATTTAGCAAACCACTTCTCTACGGTTGATTTCCCTGGTGCAAAGTCCGAAGAATGTTTATCAAGCCAAGCCTTGGCTTCAATAGTATTTTGTTTTGCCAAAAAGCAATGCTTTATTACACACGAAATTCCTTTTTATCCATTTTTTCAAACTAACAAAAGTTGCTTCACTAAAAATGCTGTAACTCACATACTAACAGCACAACAGCTGTCAAATTTATACACGTGTCTTTTGAAGGCTACGGCTAACTAAAAATCATATGGATTTAATACTAGTTGCGCCATCTATGTGTCAGCCTAGGAACATTTCAGTCCGCCTGTTATATACTACTGTGTCCTTAAAAGTGAGACCAAATTTCAATGTAAATTTCTCGGGCATATCCATTTTTCTCAATTTGTATCTCAATTTTTTTTTAGGTTTTTTGCACTGCAAATTATTATTATTTATAAATTATACTAGTGTGGTGATTATATTAGATTATTGTTATATATACATTGTTATTATATTGTTTATCTATATTTTGTTGTACAGATATTATTGTATTTGTTTTCCTGATTTCCATTGATTTGCTTAATGTAATTAAAGTCTGTAAAGGCAGGGAATAAGAAAATCAGGTACTTACGTATTAACGGTACCTTGGCGACAGACTTGGCGGTTTTAAGTGTTGCAATCTAACAGCTACAGATTTGGCGGTTTTTGGCGGTTTTTAAGTAGCGCCAATATAACAGCTGCAGATTTGCTGAGTTTTGACGCCATTTTGTAGTGCTACGAAACTGCGTATTTGGGATTTGCCAGAAACAGAACAAGATGCAATTTTATTTTTTCAGGAGCGAAATATTTTACCAAAACAACGAAAATGTCCCAATTTCCATAACATGAAACTTTATTTTGGTGAACGTAAGTTTTGGAAATGCAATTTCAGTCAGTGTGCTTATCGTGTGGGACTTAGAAAAGACAACTGGTTTGAGGGAAGCAGAATTCCATTTTGTACAGCTTTGAGATTCATATACTACTGGTGCGAGGAGTTGACGTCGATTAAATTTTGTGAAAAGCAACTTGATTTATCGGATAAAACTGTTATAGATTGGAACAATTACATGCGTGAATTATGTGTCTTGGATATGGAGAATAAACCAAAAAATAAAGTAGGTGGACCAGATTGCATTGTGGAAATTGATGAAAGTGTTTTGAATTTTGAAAGCGTTTTGATTTTACATGAAGTGTTTTATATATTTTATTATTTGGAACAAACATTTTAAGTGTAGATTGGCGCCACTTTAAAATCGCCAAATATGTAGCTGAGGATGGCGCGTGTGCTCTTTATTGGCGCAACTGTCGCCAAGATACCGTTAATACGTAAGTACCGAAAATTATACAAATATACAATTTTGATCAATGTATATACCTATATATATATACAGGAAAAATGATCTATTTCTATGTATTCATATTTTTTTCAATGAATGAAGTGTTCCATTGAATAAAAAAGCAATATTTTTGAAATTGAATAGCGTAATTAGCATATTAGAGTTTTTGTATATCATATTTTTATCGTTTGATATTTTTTTCTCCCTAACGCGCATGCTCATAGGATACATTATTACAGATACGCATGCGCAATTTCGTATGAGCATGCGCGCTAGGGAGAAAAAATTATCGGACGATAAAAATACGTTATGCAAAAACTATCTATTATCTTAAAATAATAAACACGTGAAAAATAAACTACTTATTTGAACATAGATGGCAGCACAAGGTGTTTAAATTTTGATACAGGGAAAAGCGGATAGTTTCGTATTTCAATATAATATATATCTTTTTTCATAAATAATTATTCTAAAATATGTTTTAATTATTTGGAGGAAAATGAGAATTTTTTTTTATAAATAATGAATAATTACAAAATCTTGATATTTTTTTTTTTTTTTTTTTTCAAATTACAAATCAGATTTTTTCTTTTTTAATTTCTGTCATGAGTTATTCGTATTGGTATATTTAAATTTCATTCACGTACTTTTTATAATATCATTTAGAATTCTTATTCCTTTTTTTATACACTTGGCATATATATTTTTCCTTTTTTGAAAAAGTAGCTTTGAATAAATTTTGTACAGGAAAAAAAAAAAAAAAAAAAAAAAAAAAAAAAAAAACTGGAAACTGAAGTTTTTAAACATGCCACTAATCAGATACCAAATTAAAAATGACAGTTTTATTTATGTTTTTAAATTACGCAGAGAATTTGACTGAAATAAAATTGAATAATTATTAAATAAATTTATGGATAAACTGTATATCAGCCCGGCAGATAAATTAAATTTCTTTCACGAGCTTTTATATTTGTGTTCTAATTTTTTCCCTTAGAATTTTCAATTTCGCATGATTATGAAGGTAAAAGGAAAATGATGCAATGCGATATGACATTATGTCATATGGAAAAAATTTATAGAAAATTCCAGACAGGAAACTACTACTATGTCTAAAAAGTAAGACCAATTTTCAATTAAATTTTTCCGGGCATATGGTATTTCAAGTGTGGTTTTTTTTTTTGGGGGGTTGGCACTGTCCGTGATACCTGTGTGAAAATTGACGTCAAAATATGTATTAGTGTTTGAGTTACGCTTGTTTTTGTGAAACGCTAAAACTGATTCCGACGATTTTTGAAATGTCTTTTCAGTCGACTCAAAACGATGTCCCGGGAGTTGTCTTTTGAGTTTAGGGTATAGTCAGAAGTCGCAGGATGCTAAATCAGGTGGGTGTGGAACGATATGGGTTTCATTTTTGGCGAAAAAGTCACGAAGAATCAATGCAGTGTGAGCTGGCGCATTCAGTGGTTTCGGTACCAATGACACCGCCGGGACTCGAACCCGAAACCTGTGGCACCGAGCGCCAGTCATCAGGCCATCAGGCCCTTTATATTAATATAAATAACTTACCGCAAATCAGCATTTCTGTTAGAAGGGAAAAAATTCTTGACGAAGTCAGCAGATTTATATCCTGGAATTGAAATTAGATGCAGTTCCAAACAGCAACAACAACGTAAAAATAAATAAATAGATGAACAAAAATTCCAGATAATTTCCATTAGCAATCATTATATCAATAACATATTAAGTTCAAAATATATGTTATTCCATATTATATATATTTTTTCTCTAATGCAGCTGGCGAACTTTTAGACATGGACGTCTTGGACGCCTTAAGGCAAGTCGCTGCACAGACGTTACTCACGTTGCATTACCCAGGGGGCGCGTGTAACTTGAAGATAAGCTACGGACGCAGAGTAGCATGCCCCCGCAACGCTCTACGATCCTATTAGACCGGGACCTACGGTTTAAAGTGGATTCCGAACCACTACACACATCCATGGCACCGCCGGGACTCGAACCCGAAACCTGTGGTACCGAGCGCCAGAGCCACTCGGCCATCCAGGCCCCATATATTATATATATATAATATCGACGATATTATGTATATAATAGGGACTAAAATATAAGGCGGAGTAAACGTAAACAAGTATCATGTGACCATGTGGAATTTAGGGGAACTTAAAGACTGTAAGAACTAAGTTTTGGCAACCTTGGAAATGCACTACTGGGAAACCTTTAATGCAACACTTGGCGATGATCTTATCACCTGGATGAAGCAGCGCATTTGTGCTTTAAAATTTCGTTGCTCGTTTAATTCTACAATTTCCGGAAATCTATCAAAAAAGTAAGTTCTTTCTATTATTCTTTATTGTTAAATGGAAAATTTCTTTAAACGTAGATAAGACTCAAGTTGTTTTCATTCTCTATTGTGTTTGCCCGGTCTGGTCCTATGCAGCTAAATCTAATTTAAAAACGCTTGAAACGTTACAAAATATCATTATCCACCAAATTACTTCTGCTAAATGGCTTATGCGCAATTCTGATATCTATAAAGCTATTTTCTTAAAACATTTCTTAAATACATCGCGGGGAAATTTTTTGACACGTTTGTTAATCATGAAAATACTGCAATCCAGGAGATTGATTCTTACGTTCCCAATAATGATTTAAAACGTCCGCGCCAAATTTTAGTCTAATTTCTATTTTTATTTGTGATTGTCAGTTAAAATTTTTTATTATATTTATAAATATATTCTGGGCAATTTTCATTGTTTCAGCTGTATTTTCCCTGTCATGTCGGAGATGGAGCCCCCAGGGGTTAAACAGCTCCAAAAGGAATACATCAACCAATTATTCGTTATTTTATTGAGTGACATCTTTAGCAAAATATCATTGAATTATGCCCACCCCAGTTTTTGCAGATTTTTAGTCAGACGTTTACAATTACCCCTAATATTTGTAAGAGGGGGGGTTATTGTAAACATAATTTAACTTTTGATTCTATATCAGGGAAGGGCAAACTACGGCCCGCGGGCCAACCCCGGCCCTCCGGAAGGTTCTATCCGGCCCACGGACAGAATTTTAATTTGCCGGTCCGGGGCAAATTAAAAGAAATATATATTATATATCCATCTCCTTTTCTACTTTAATTAAATATTTTTTTCCTTTTTTTCAAAGGAGTGTTGATCGTTTTACTTTCACTATATTTGTTCTACAAAACATAAATCGACGGAAAATAGCAAGCACAGACAGCAGCTTTCAATCGATAAAGTGTTAAAAGCGGAAGTTCTTCGTTAGTTATAGCTGTAGATTGTCACCAATAAGCGTTATCTCTTTCTCGGGGAGCAGACATATGGGAATTCAATATACAGTGAGCCACAAAATTGAGTATACACCTCTAAAACTTTTAGATTTCTTCCAATTAAATATTAAATATTGATTTAAATAGATAATTTTTTTTTATCCTAGATACTTTAACCTCTGCTTTACCATCCTATAATAACACAATTCTATAGTTAACTTATTTATTATGAAAAAAGTTAAGCGATTCGAAGAAAAGATAGAAAACCATGCCACAAAATTGAGTATACACTTCTTATATTTGTAAATTATGCCACCACTTTTTTTAGTTTCAAATTTTCTTTAAAGAGTTTCAGGAGTAGCTGCTGCTTATAACACGTGCTATTGCACTTCAACGCTTTTAAATAGCATTTTTTCTCATTAAAAATCGTAAAATAAGCTCTCGTACAGTACTGAATCTGAGCGTTTATTGGTTGTAAAATGGTCGAAAGAGGGCAAATCTCTTCGAGAAATCGCTTCGTTGATTGGTGTAACTCATGGTTGTGTCCAAAAAATACTACAGAAGTATAAAAAAACTGGATCTGTGGCCAATATTCCTGGAAGAGGACGTAAAGAAATACTGAGTACTACAGCGAAGAGGAAGATCATTCACTCAGTAAAGAAAGATCCAAGGGTGAGTTCCTCTAAACTAGCTCTATGGATGTCCTCTACAATCGGGAAAAAGATGTCAGTTGAAACAATTCGACGTACCCTTCACCAATATGGGTTTCCTGGCCGTACACCAATACGAAAGCCACTCATCAAATATGTGAATAGACTAAAGAGAGTTATTTTCGCCAAAGAACATCGTTTAAAGCCTATTTCTTTCTGGAACACTGTAATATTTTCTGATGAAAGTAAGTTTAATCTTTACGGAAGCGATGGACGATTTAAAATATGGAGAGAAGCTGGGAAAGCACTGGCACCTAAAAACACCATTACGACAGTCAAGTTCGGAGGTGGATCTGTCCTCGTTTGGGGTTGTATGTCGGCTGGAGGAGTTGGAGAGCTTGCTTTTATTGATAGTATTATGGACAAACATGTATATTTGGGGATTTTAAATGATAACTTGAAAAAAAGTGCCAGTAAGTTAGGGCTTGGGTCAAGCTTCATATTCCAGCAGGACAACGACCCCAAGCATACAGCGAAGATTGTGCAGTTATACTTGCTGTACCATTGCAAGAAGCAATTAACACTCCAGCCCAGTCTCCAGACCTAAACGTCATCGAAAATTTGTGGTCGCAATTAGAGAAAGCTGTGCATGAGCACGAAATCACAAGCAAGGAAGTTCTCAAGAAGGTTCTGAGAGAAAAATGGGCTAAAATTTCTGTTGAAACCACTAAAACACTAGTAGAATCTATGTCCAGAAGATTACAAGCTGTAATTCAAGCAAAAGGTTATGCAACAAAATATTAATTTGTACGTTGAAAAGAAATTAATAAAGGTGTGTACTTATTTTTGTGGTGTTGTTTTTCCTCTCGTCTCAGATCTTTTATTTTTTTTCGTAAAAAATAAATAAACGTAACAATTTTATAAGTATAGTACGGTAAAGCATAGACTAAAGTATATAAGGTAAAAAATTCAATCATCTTAAAGCAATATTTAATTTGTAATTGCAAAAACTCTCTAAGTTTCTAAGGTGTATACTCAATTTTGTGGCCTACTGTAGGTGAAATAGACTTCACATGTGGCAGACTGAGCATTTTAAGCTCCAGCCAGCGGCTTTTTTAAAGTTTTAAAAATGAAATCGCAATTTTATTCGTGTCATTAACATATTTAAATTGTAATACTTGTATATTGTTCTTAAAATTTTTGTAAAATTTATCTTGGCCCGCCAAACATTTTTTTTTTTCGATTTTTGGCCCGCGACTGAAAATGTTTGCCTATCCCTGTTCTATACTATTCTATCGCTTCCAGGATTGCAAAATGCCACGCACGTACGTGAGAGATAAGCCTCCACCCTCTTGCAATCTAAGATGACTTGGAAGCAGTTGTCATGGATGTAGTCAATAAAAATTAAATTGACAGAGAAAGCTGAAATGGCTTATGGTGTTCCAGTATCGGTAACATATCATAGAATTAAATAATCGTTAATTTAATAAAATATACAGCTACTGTAAGCTGAAGAAGCTTATAGTATCCAGTATTGGTAATATATCATTGAATTAGAAGATTATTTATTATTTAAAGGTTTATTAACTTTATAAAATTTACACAGAAGCCGAGCCTCACAAAAACACGTGAATTCTCCTATACTGTTAATTCTTCTTCAATGGCGCAACAGCACCATGGTGGCCAAGGCCATCTGACTATTTGCAGATTTCCAGAACATGAGATTTTCTTTTTCTCCTACGGGGTAGAGTTGTCAGCCCTTTGCTCTACAATCATATTAGACCGAGACCTACTGATTAAAGTGGATTCCGAACCACTACAGACATTCATGGCACCGCCGGGACTCGAATCTGAAACCTATGGTACCGAGCGCTAGCCACTCCGCCCTATGGTCCCAAACCTATGGTCCCAGATCCATATCGTATTATTAACACTTTCATTTGGATTCTGGATGTACTATGTTACACATTTCTTAAGCAGATCTGGATGGAAGATTCATCCTGTTTGCCACTAGGACCCTATATTGGATTAAATTTTGGTGTGAACTTGTTTAAAAATGTTCGCTTGTTGTGGGTTCTTTAACTCTTGTGGGGCCATAAAGATTGAATTAATAGTGTTATTTTTTCTTCAATTCCTTCCGTTAGCTCCCTATATATATCTTGTTCACATTTTCAATCGTTCATAAAACACTTTTTATTCATGCACTCGAGTTCAAGTACATTTTTTTTGAACTTGTAGTGGATGACACTGGATGTTGATACAGTTTGTTTCAAATATTAATTCAGTCATTAAATTAAATGAATTAATTAATTAAAAATTTTTTTAGATTTAAGTTGCACGTATCTACCCATAGAGGGCGCCAGATAAACTTAAAAAAATGAATGAAAGTTATTTATGAAGGACTTTCTGCAATAGAGTGAAAAAAAGTGGGAATTGACTTAAATTTTTTTTATGTTACTTGTTTCTTCCTTTTTCACATAAAAAGTCGCCGAACATGAATAATGCACCAAAGAAGGTTTCCGAGAAACTAGAAGCAGTCCCTTCTGTGGTTGGATACTAAAAGCACTAGCGCCTATTTTCAATGTTGAAAAAATTTCCATTGCAGCCTGTGAGACTCCTCCGTCTATAAGTAGCTGTCTGTGAAGTTGACCATCTAGTTATAAAACTGTGAGGCGTTAGTAGCGGATTCTTATTTCTTAGAAATTTGTAAAAGGACTTTCTGCAATTGAGTGAAAAAAAGTAGGAATTGACTTTAATTTTTTTTTTTTTTGTCTTGGAGTTCGAGGGGATAGGGTTCATCGGTTGGGTTGAAGATTCGAGGAAGTGGCCAGGATTCAGAGAGGTTTGGCAGGACCAGAAAAGTAGTTAGAGAACTGTAGATGTTGAACTTACTATTGCACTGAAGTTGAATTGTTTGTAAATTTTGGTTTTTATATTGATTGTGGATAAATAATTAGTCAAAGGTTCTAAATAAGTTGTGTTGTATTCCAAAAATTCTCTTCTATTAAAGTCTCTTTCTCCATCTTCGTGAAGCCTTTCGCATCCATTTCATTTAGATACAGCTTTCCAAAGACTGTTACAATTCCAGTACTGGTTTATGTCGCACTTCCGTACCATCTTGTGGGTCCTGAATAGCCGAGTGGCTAGCGCTCTGGCGCTCGGTACCAAAGGTTTCGTGTTCGAGTCCCGGCGGTGCCATGGATGTTTGTAGTGGTTCGGAATCCGCTTTAAACCGTTGGTCCCGGTCTGTTTAGCCTAAAGTGTGTACAAGATGACCGTAGAGCGACAAACCAAACCAGACCAATCTATACCATCTTGCTGTTTCGCTGTAAATAGCGGTTATCTGCAGCATTTGTCGTCTTCGGTAGCGAGGTATCTAGGTCTTCGTCGTTTGCAACTTACGAAATCCAATTCTATTTTTAGAGATTTATTCCAACTATAGTCTACGAATGGCATAAAGACTCGCATTTAATTATCTGTCTGCACAGAATTCATTCTTGACTGCTTCTGATGTCTTAATGGCTCGCCATCGTAATTCTTCATATAAACAATGCCAAGTACTCGAATTTAAATCATGACTGTGTTGAAGTGGTACTTCGCTGCTTCTATCTGCAAAAACTATACCCGTTTTTTGATCTTATGGCCGAGTGACTAGCATTCTCGCTACCGTATATACGTGGTTCCAGTCCCGGCATGTTTGTAGTGGTTCTGCATCCACCTTAAATAACAGGTCCCGATTTAATATAGCTTTACAGCGTTGGGTGTAAGGCTGATAGCCCTACCCCGTAAATAAAGAAAAACATCTCGTGCTTCGGAATCTGGGCCTGAATGGCCGAGTGGCTGGCGCTCTGGCGTTCGGTACCACCGGTTTCGGGTTCGAGTCCCAGCGGTGCCATGGATGTTAGTAGCTTTTCGGAATGCACTTTAAATCGTAGGTCCCGGTCTAATAGGATCGTAGAGCGTCGCGGAGGTATTGTTACTCCTAGTTCGTAGTTTCTTTTCAAGCTGCACGCACCTCCTGGGTAGCGCTAAGTGAGTAACGTCGGCGCAGAGCTTGTCTCAAGGCATCCAAAACAATTGTCTAAGTGTTTGCCAGCTGCATTACAAAGAGAGCTTCGGAATCTGCCAGAAAGTCTTGGCTCACCATGGGTCTGTGGCGCCATTGAATAAGATAAGCATTTCCAGACTCTTTCTGTTGACATTAAAGTGCAGAAGCATCAGTAATTTGCGAATTTCTTATATGAAAAACATTTATGAAATCAGTATGGGCGGCCAGTTCAGGATTGGAGCGTTACGTTTTATATTCAATTTGATATTTCAGTAAGAGGCCTGATTGGGCGAGTGGCTAGCGCTCTGGCGAATTTTCGAAGTGGTTAGTTAATTATAATCACCAAGTTTATTGTGTTCGAATGTATAACGCTGTATCTGCTACTTATTTGCTAATCGTGTAGTTAATTACAGTAGTTGAAAACAGTTTAAAAAATTTGTGATACAGCGTTATGCTGTTATATTTTATGAAGCTCGTACTCATGTGTTAAAGAATTAAGTATATTATCAATATACTTCTCTGGCTCTCGGTACCACAGGTTTCGGGTTCGAGTCCCGGCGGTGCCATGGGTGTTTGTAGTGGTTCGGAATCCACTTTAAACCGTAAGTCCTGGTCTAACATTATCTTAGAGCGTTGCGGAGGCATTGTTACTAGCTACACGCACCTCCTGGGTAGCGCTAAGTGAGTAACGTCGGTGCAGCGCTTGTCTCAAGGCATCCAAAACAATTGTCTAAGTGTTTTCAGCTGGATTAGGAAAAAAATACCTCATTAAATACATAATTTGGATAATCTATCGAAAAATTAAATAATTGGAAGAAATATCATTTTAATAACTAGGCATGTTTAGAAAATCTAAATAGATCATTTTGTAGATTAAGATTTTAGTGGGAGGAGCTAGGGAGTTGATAGATTCTGACATCACTCTTAGTTCCAGCTTTTAAATGCTTGCTTTTTTTGTATTTTTTTGCTGCTTGCCTTATTTTCCTGTGTGATGATGTTGGAATTTCGAAAGGATCGGCCAATTCTATTTTGGACCACAAACGCGTCAAACCTCGATGGGTACCGAAAACACTGAATGCGCCAGCTCACACTCCATTGATTCTTCGTGACTTTTTCGCCAAAAATGAAACCCATATCGTTCCACAACCACCGTATTTACACCGTGCGACTTCTGGCTGTTCCCTACACTCAAAAGACCACTCTGGGGACACCGTTTTGAGTCGATTGGTGAGACATTTCAAAAATCGCCGTTAGCGTCTCACAAAATCAAGCGTAACTCAAACACTAATAAATATTTTGACGTCAATTTTCACACAGATATCACGTACAGTGCCAGCAACAAAAAAAAAAAAAAAAAAAAAAATACTTGAAATACCATATGAGCTGAAATTGAAGTTGAAATTTGGTCTTACTTTTTGGACACAGTAGTAATTTCCTGACTGGAATTTTTCTATAAATTTCGCCTTGAGGGTCATTCCCGCCGATGCCTTTTTAGCGTGCATTGAGGATTGGAAAAAGTGCATTGTGTCCGGATTGGATTACTTTGAAGGGGATGAAATAGATTTGGGAGAATAAATGAAGAGTTTAAAAATAATAATAATAATTGCCCTTACTTTTGCGGTATAGTAGTTTTAGCTTTGCGTCTACAGGAGGATTCAAGTGGGAGGAGCTAGGGAGTTAATAGATTCTGACGTCGCTCTTAGTTAGTTCCAGCTTTTAAATCTCAGACGTGGTACGGGAGTAGGGTCTGAATGGCCGAGTGGCAAGCGCTCTGGCGCTCGGTTTCACAGGTTTCGGGTTCGAGTCCTGGCGGTGCCATGGATGTTTGTAGTCGTTCGGAATCGGCTTTAAATCGTCGGTCCCGGTCCTAATAGGATTGTAGAGAGTTGCGGGGCATTGTTACTCCGCGTCCGTATCTTCAAGTTACACGCGCCCCTTGGGTAATGCAAAGTGAGTAACGTCTGTGCAGCGCTTGCCTTAAGGCATCCAAGACTAAGCTGTCTAAGTGTTTGCCAGCGGTATTAGAACAAAAAAAAATGTTACGGGAGTTCATTGGAAAGGTATGTTAGTGGAGTTCTTTTTATGATTTTTTTTCTTAATTTTTAGACATCAGTGAATTAAAACGGGAAAATTAATTAACAAAGAATAAACTACATTTACAATTTATAGTTTAAAATTCCACCTACATCAAGAATGTGGAATTATTTCATTCCCAGATGTGCTGCTAAATAATTGACTCGGAATTATTATTTTTTTTTACTTCTTAATATTCATTTAAGGAACAACAAACGAGAAACTTGTGAGGTTGCAGCAATTTAAAAGGCAATAATTAAGTGAACAATCACGGAACTAATTGCTCTGAAAGTAATTAAAAGGGCTAATTTGAGAGACACGAATTACTTTCCTGGAATGCCCTTAACTTTTTATTAAATGGCAATAAAGTCGCGCTCAAAACCGTCCTCCTGCGACTCATTAGTTTGAAGCAAAACAAAGCGCTTTGTTTTGCTTGAGATGGTTCTTAATTTTAATGTTAACTGCCATGGAAGTTAAAAAAATAAACATTTATAATTATTTTTACAGCAGCAACAATAATTGCTTTTGAAAGAATAGTTTATTTTCCACTTTTATTTGCAAATACATTATTAACAGGATGCTGTTCTTGTATTCACATGATCCACACCTTGACTTTTGACAGATATTAACACTACAACGACAAATTTGTAACAGATTCAGCGTTACTTAAAATGCATTATAGGAGAAGAACTGCTGCGCTATACTGACATTTATCCTCAACAGTATGAAACGAACAGGTCATGATTGGCCAAGTGGCTAGCGTTCTGGCGCTCGGTACCACAGTTTTCGGGTTCGAGTACTGGCGGTGCCATGGATGTTTGTAGTGGTTCTGAATTCACTTTAAATCGTAGGTCCTGGTCTAACATATCTTAGAGCGTTGCGGAGGTAGTGTTACTCCGCGTCCGTAGTTTATTTTCAAGCTACACGCACCTCCTGGGTAGCTTTAAGTGAGTAAGGTCGGTGCAGCGCTTGCCTCAAGGAATCCAAAACAATTGTATAAGTGTTTGCAGCTGGATTGGGAAAAAATATTTCAGTCAATACATAATTTGGAGAAACTATCGAAAAATTAAATAATTTGAAGAAATATAATTTTAAAAGCTAGACATATTTAGAAAATATAAATAGATAATTGTGTACAGGAGGATTCTAGTGGGAGGAGCTAGGGAGTTGATAGATTCTGACGTCACTCCTATTTCCAGTCTTTAAATCTCTGACGTGTTACGGGAGTTCATTGGAAAGGTAGGTTAGTGAAGTTTATTTTATGATTTTTTTTTCTTAATTTTTAGACACCAGTAAATTAAAAATTAAAACGGGAAAATAAATTAACAAATAATAAACTCCATTTACAATTTATAATTTAAAATTCCACCTACAGTAAAACAAGAATCTGGAATTTTCTCATTCCCAGATGTGCTGCTAAATAATTGACTCGGAATTTTTTTTTTTACCTCTTAATATTCATTTAAGAACAACAAACGAGAAACTTGCGAGGTTGCAGCAATTTAAAAGGCAAAAATTAAGTGGAACAATCACGGAACTAATTGCTCTGAAAGTAATTAAAAGGGCTAATTTGAGAGAGCACGAATTACTTTCCAGGAATGCTCTTAATTTCTTATTAAATGGCAATAAAGTCACGCTCAAAACCGTCCTCCTGCGACTCATTAGTTTGAATCAAAACAAAGCGCTTTGTTTTGCTTGAGATGGTTCTTAATTTTAATGTTAACTGCCATGGTAAGTTAAAAAATAAACATTTATAATTATTTTTGCTGCAGCAAACAATTTGATTTTGAAACAATGGTTTATTTTCTACTTTAATTTGCAAATACATTATTAACAGGATGCTGTTCTTGTATTCGCATGATATACACCTAGACTTTTGACAGATATTAACACTACAACGACAAATTTGTAACAGATTCAGCGTTACCTAAAATGAATGATAGAAGACGACCTGCGTCGTTATATTGATAGTTATAATCCCTACAATATTAAGTGAACAACCTCAAAGATGATTTTAACGATTGGAATCCTAATCCGGGGGCTTGGTGGCCGAATGGGTAGCGCTCTGGCACTCGGTACCACAGGTATCGGGTTTGAATCCCGGCGGTGCCATGGATGTCTGTAGTGGTTCGGAATACACTTTAAGCTTAGGTCCCGGTCTTCTATCACCGTAGAGCGTCACAGAGCCCAATCAGACTTCTTCCCATCCTCCTCAAACTGTAAAGAGGCAACTTAGCTCTAGGCACAGTGGTGTGGGTAGTAGGAATTCTAATCCAAGGAGCCTAGTGGAAGGAGTCCTACCGTCAGGTTTATCACGCCCATTTATGGTATTGAAAACTAACTTTTTGGTTAGAGGTAGTTTCTTTTTTTTTTTT
Organism: Caerostris darwini; assembly: GCA_021605075.1. NCBI lineage: Eukaryota > Metazoa > Arthropoda > Arachnida > Araneae > Araneidae > Caerostris > Caerostris darwini. The sequence goes on along the minus strand of BPLQ01015724.1, from coordinate 166,049 downwards.
TCTAATTCGGCCCTCGGAAGTCTAACTTACTTATTGATCATCAGGCCGTTTCGTTGGTTTTAATAAGGCAAATAAGTTAGCTAATTTATGAGATTAAGATCCTGGAATAGTTCATCAATGATACGATTTTTAAAATCTGTATAATAAGAATAATTTAGTAACTTTTAAAAGTAAATTTTACGAATAACTTATAAAAATTATAAAAAAAATATTTAATATAAATATAAATTCATTGTAATTAGCCAAATGCATAATATCACCCTCCACTGTAATTATCCAAAAACATGTCCACCACCAATTTCACAATACAAATTCATAGTATCCATCACTATTGCAACCATCCAAATACTTAGTATCCACCACAATCGCAATTATATAAATAAATAGCATTAAAATAAACAGCATTATTGAATTCCACCATCCAATTACAACTGATAAAATTCATAGCTTCCACCACAATTACAACTGATGAAATTCATAGCTTCCACCACAATTACAACTGATGAAATTCATAGCATCCACCACAATTACAACTGATGAAATTCATAGCATCCACCACAATTACAACTGATGAAATTCATAGCATCCACCACAATTACAACTGACGAAATTCATCGTATCCATCGTCATTGTAACCGTCCAATTTATATAGTACCCATCACTCTTGCAACCATCCAGTACATAGTATCCACCACTTTTTTAACCTTTCCAACTCAGAGTATTCACCACCATTGTAACCAACCAAATACATAGTATCTTTTACCATTATAACCATGCGAATAGTACACACCAACCTTATAACCAACCAAATACATAATATCGATCCCCGTACAAGTACATAGTATCCATCACAATTTTGATTGTTCAAATACATAGTATCCATCACAATTTGGATTATTCAAATACATAGTATCCATCACAATTTTGATTGTTCAAATACATAGTATCCATCACAATTTTGATTGTTCAAATACATAGTATCCATCACAATTTTGATTGTTCAAATACATAGTATCCATCACAATTTTGATTGTTCAAATACATAGTATCCATCACAATTTTGATTGTTCAAATACATAGTATATATTACTATTGCAATCATTCATATGCATAGTATCTATTACTATTGCAATCATTCATATGCATAGTATCTGTTACTATTGCAATCATTCATATGCATAGTATCTGTTACTATTGCAATCATTCATATGCATAGTATCTATTACTATTGCAATCATTCATATGCATAGTATCTATTACTATTGCAATCATTCATATGCATAGTATCTATTACTATTGCAATCATTCATATGCATAGTATCTATTACTATCGTAATCATCCAAATACATAGTACCTATTACTATTATAACCACCTAAATGCATATCTATTATCATTAGAACTATCCAAATTACATATCAATTAACCATCCAAATTACATATCAATTAACCATCCAAATTACATATTTATTAACCATCCAAATTACATATCTATTAACCATCCAAATTACATATCTATTATCATTATAACCATCCAGATTACATATCTATTATCATTATAACCATCCAGATTACATATCTATTATCAGTATAACCATCCAGATTACATATCTATTATCAGTATAACCATCCAAATTACATAGTACCTAATGCTGTTGTCTATTACCTATTATTAGTATCCAAAACTTTTTTCAACTTTTCTGACTCACAGTATTCCCCATAATTGTAACCGCCAAATACAAAGTATCAACTACAGCTTTAAAACTGTAAGTGCACAGTATCCATCACAGTTTTGATTGTTCAAATACATTACTATTGTAACTATCCAAATACATAGCATCTATTACCATTATAACCATACAAATTCAAATTATCCATCACCATTGTATATATTATGTATATACATATTATTCTATATTCATCATATTTTGACTATTAATGAATAGCAACATTCTAACTTATAATGATTATAATATTTTACAACAACTATTAATATTTGGACTATTAAAGACTTACAATATTCTGTTTGCATAAATTAAAGAAATGTCATAAAAAATGTATTACTTAAATTTAGAAGATTTTTTTTTCAACTATCTAGCTTTAGCGTTTGTTTCTTGATAAGCGATGCTAAACCAAAAAGTTCAATAAGTTTGCATTGGTTGGACGATGGAGATGATAAATCTGTACATCTGAATGTTTTTTTTGTTTTTTTTTGTTGATTATGAGAGAGTGGGTGTGAATCACACCTTCTGAGGAAGTACATTCTAAATTGCTGTTATACAGGGTGATTATAAATAAAGTCCCATTTACAAAATGCTGTAAAAAATAGAACTACACGTCAAAATGAGTTCAAACTTGAACTAAAAATACTTTAAGAAGGTTGAAACGGTATGACATAAAAAAAAAGGTTCCAAAGTGTATTACTGGATGAAGCTGAAAGCGGCATAAAGGAAGTGAATTCGGTTGCCAGCGATATTTTGAATTTGAAATTATTTGGCAAGAGTTGCACAATAAATCAACTCTAGAGTTCAACGTGCTTGATTGTTACGGTTTTTTGACGGAAAAAATGACTTCCAAATCATTCAACAGTTGTGACACTGTTAGTGGAAAGCCTGTCCACCACGGCAAGGTCATGTCACATAGGACTGGAAAAGTCGATGGAACTCTTTTTCGATGCCATACCGTTTTCCCCCTATCTTCAATTCAAATTCAACCACTCATTGTGACGAGTGGTTATTTTTAAAAGCATTTTGAAAGTGGGACTTCAATTATAATCACCTTGTATATTGTGTTCGAATGTATAACGCTGTATCTGCTATTTATTTGCTAATCGTCTAGCTAATTACAGTAGTTGAAAACAGTTTAAAAAATTTGTGAGACAGCTTTGTGCTGTTATATTTTATGATGTTCGTACTCATGTGTTAAAGAATTAAGTATATTATCAATATAGTTCTCTGGCGCACCGTACCACAGCTTTCAGGTTTAAGTCCCGGCTGTGCTATGGATGTTTGTAGTGGTTAGGAATCCACTTTAAACCGTAGGTCCCGGTCTAATAAGATCGCAGAGTGTTGCGGCGGTGCTTTTACTCCTCGTCCGTCGCTTATCTTCAAGCTACACGCACCCCCTGGGTAGTGCTAAGTGAGTAACGTCGGTGCAGCGCTTGCCAGCTGCATTAGAACAGAAAAAAATCAATATAGTTTATGTTTCCTTTATTTTTATTAAATTACGAACGTTTTATATTATTTTTAATCACTTAATAATTTTCTTATGCATAATTCATAATCTTCATATAAAGGAGGAATTTTAACAGCCTGCAAGCATTTAAGATTTGTATTCAATGGTTGTTTTTAAAATGGCGTCAAAAATAAAAATGATTCTTATCAACAAAAAAAATATAAACTGGGACTTTAAAAGAAAACAATCACGGTTTGATTTGGAGTCACTTCAACGACTTCGGAACTCATTACTTTGCCTGCGAGCAAAGAAAAAAAAGAAATAATTCGCTGCTAGAAAAATTTTGAGAAGAAAATTCTTCCTAACCACACACCGAAAATACTTTTTTTTTTTTTTACTCCGTTCTCAATCAAGTTAGTTCAGACAATGACATTTTGAAAAAAAGAAAAAAAGCTAACAAAACAGTACACTGATCGAAACATGAAACAAATAAAATAAAACGATACAAAAGAAGAAAAAAAAGCCATTCAAGTTTACTATTTGCCATAAAGCTAAAAAGAAAAGATTGAAAATCAAAAGTAAAAAAAAAAAAAAATATTCTTCAGGAAACTTTGTTTTGATGTTTAACAGTCTACAACGATAAAAGTTTTTTTATTTTTGTATTTTTGAGGAAAAGTAACAATTTGTACATCGACACTTTCTGATTAAAAGAGAGTTGTTTCTTTGTGATAGTCATGCTCGAAATCAAGGTATTTGAAAGATTAAAGATCATATGATCTCAATCATTATTGACAATAAAAGTCGCGTGAATTTTTCTGATGAGTGCACTGGGAAGTATTTGGAAAATACGTGACTTTTTTATACGCTTTTATTAGTTTCACCTGTATGTTTGTTTGTAACTGACTCTTTGGACTCGATTTTGCCCTACTTTAAGCGATCAGATTTAATTTAAACGTTGTAGACTTATCAACGACTGACGACACTAAAATATTTTGATACTTTTATTATCTCATCATGATTAGGATCGCCAGGATGAGTGATTTTATTTTAACTTATGAAGAGCAATTTAACCCATGTAGAATGAAAGTACCTAAGACATTCAAACCTACGTGGGACAGTGGCACAACGGATCAGGAGATTCCCTGTTCGAATCGTGGCTGGCACGACCTATTCGCATTTAGCCTTTGTTTTACTCACAATTAAATTATTGTAAGAACTATAGTTCAAGTACCGGGTCCTCATTTAAATATTAGAGAGTTTTTGCATACCGTACGTTAGTTACCGTAAGACGTCCGTTAGCTTTTTTTCCCTAGCGCGCATGCTCATAGGAAACATAATTTCCTATGAGCATGCGCGATAGGGAGAAAAAGCTAACGGACGTCCTACGGTAACTAACGTACGGTATGCAAAAACTCTCTATTATAGTTTGATTAACCCTAAAAGCGTGCTTTTTAGTGTTTTTAAACTGAAAAGTAAAAAATAATGGTTAACATAATAATAAAATGACTGACGAGAAAATGGATGTCGCTTTTCTAAACGCGTGGGGTGCTTTGTATGACATTTTAAACTAACTCTGCATTTCGGAATGAAACTAGTGAAAAATTATAACGATTGATATCGAGCACCCCACGCTTTTAGAACAGTGACATTCATTTTCTCGTCAGTCATTTTATTCTTATGTTAACAATTATTTTTTGCTTTTTAGTTTGATTAACTCTAAAAGCGTGTTTTTTAGTTTTTTAAAACTATAATTTATTGTGTTATAAATAACTGTGTCGAGTTTATTACAAAACCATGGCAGCGTGATAATAATTAAAATGTCTTAATTATAATAATTTTATTTAATGTAAAGAATTCAGTTCTTGAAATTTTCTGACAGTATGTCTTCATAATTATTACAGTATATCATCGAATGTCTGATATAGGTCTGAATGTCTGGTTATGTTCAATGTCTTACACTGTGTTGCATTATTTTATAGTGTTGAAATTTTGGCAGAATATCTTGTATTTCATGTCAGATATTGAACTAAAAGTCTTATTGGATACAGTGTTTGATATTTTTCTGAACTTACTGATGTATGGTATTGTGCCAATTTTCATATTGTATTTAATGCCTGACTTTGATCTGTATACATTGGTGTCTGACAATGCTCTGAATATTGATGTCTACATTGCTTTGAGTATATTTGCATCTTACTGTGCTCTTGACGTCTGCTATTGTGTTTAATGTCTTGTATTCAGTGTCTGATATTGTAATGAAGGTTTCGTATTAAATGTTTGATAACGAACTAAAAGTCTTGTATTCAGTGTCTGATATTGTGATGAAGGTTTCGTATTAAATGTTTGATAACGAACTAAAAGTCTTGTATTCAGTGTCTGATATTGTGATGAAGGTTTCGTATTAAATGTTTGATAACGAACTAAAAGTCTTGTATTCAGTGTCTGATATTGTGATGAAGGTTTCGTATTAAGTGATATTGAGCTAAAAGTCTTGTTGGATCTAGTGTTTAATAATTCTCTGAACGCGCTGATGTCAGGTATTGTGCTAAATTGTTGTATTTAAAGCTTGACATTAATCTGTATATAAGGGTGTCTAACATTGCTCTAGTTGCTTTGAATATATTTGTGTCTTGATGTCTGATATTGTATTCAATTTCTTACGCAGAGTATCTTGTAGTGTTCAGTGGCAAACCTTTTACTTATTGATTTGCATTCAATGTCTGATACTGTGATGAATGTTGGTATTCAATGTCTGATATTGAGATAAGTCTTGTTGGATTCAACGTTCGTTATTTCTCTAAACGTACTGATGTCTGGTATTGTGCTAAATTTCTTGTTGTATTTAAAGCTTGACATTAATCTGTATATAAGGGTGTCTAACATTGCTCTAGTTGCTTTGAATATATTTGTGTCTTGATGTCTGATATTGTATTCAATTTCTTACGCAGAGTATCTTGTAGTGTTCAGTGGCAAACCTTTTACTTATTGATTTGCATTCAATGTCTGATACTGTGATGAATGTTGGTATTCAATGTCTGATATTGAGATAAGTCTTGTTGGATTCAACGTTCGTTATTTCTCTAAACGTACTGATGTCTGGTATTGTGCTAAATTTCTTGTTGTATTTAAAGCTTGACATTAATCTGTATATAAGGGTGTCTAACATTGCTCTAGTTGCTTTGAATATATTTGTGTCTTGATGTCTGATATTGTATTCAATTTCTTACGCAGAGTATCTTGTAGTGTTCAGTGGCAAACCTTTTACTTATTGATTTGCATTCAATGTCTGATACTGTGATGAATGTTGGTATTCAATGTCTGATATTGAGATAAGTCTTGTTGGATTCAACGTTCGTTATTTCTCTAAACGTACTGATGTCTGGTATTGTGCTAAATTTCTTGTTGTATTTAATGCTTGACATTGATCTGTATATAAGGGTGTCTAACATTGCTCTAGTTGCTTTGAATATATTTGTGTCTTGATGTCTGATATTGTATTCAATTTCTTACGCAGAGTATCTTGTAGTGTTCAGTGGCAAACCTTTTACTTATTGATTTGCATTCAATGTCTGATACTGTGATGAATGTTGGTATTCAATGTCTGATATTGAGATAAGTCTTGTTGGATTCAACGTTCGTTATTTCTCTAAACGTACTGATGTCTGGTATTGTGCTAAATTTCTTGTTGTATTTAAAGCTTGACATTAATCTGTATATAAGGGTGTCTAACATTGCTCTAGTTGCTTTGAATATATTTGTGTCTTGATGTCTGATATTGTATTCAATTTCTTACGCAGAGTATCTTGTAGTGTTCAGTGGCAAACCTTTTACTTATTGATTTGCATTCAATGTCTGATACTGTGATGAATGTTGGTATTCAATGTCTGATATTGAGATAAGTCTTGTTGGATTCAACGTTCGTTATTTCTCTAAACGTACTGATGTCTGGTATTGTGCTAAATTTCTTGTTGTATTTAAAGCTTGACATTAATCTGTATATAAGGGTGTCTAACATTGCTCTAGTTGCTTTGAATATATTTGTGTCTTGATGTCTGATATTGTATTCAATTTCTTACGCAGAGTATCTTGTAGTGTTCAGTGGCAAACCTTTTACTTATTGATTTGCATTCAATGTCTGATACTGTGATGAATGTTGGTATTCAATGTCTGATATTGAGATAAGTCTTGTTGGATTCAACGTTCGTTATTTCTCTAAACGTACTGATGTCTGGTATTGTGCTAAATTTCTTGTTGTATTTAAAGCTTGACATTAATCTGTATATAAGGGTGTCTAACATTGCTCTAGTTGCTTTGAATATATTTGTGTCTTGATGTCTGATATTGTATTCAATTTCTTACGCAGAGTATCTTGTAGTGTTCAGTGGCAAACCTTTTACTTATTGATTTGCATTCAATGTCTGATACTGTGATGAATGTTGGTATTCAATGTCTGATATTGAGATAAGTCTTGTTGGATTCAACGTTCGTTATTTCTCTAAACGTACTGATGTCTGGTATTGTGCTAAATTTCTTGTTGTATTTAAAGCTTGACATTAATCTGTATATAAGGGTGTCTAACATTGCTCTAGTTGCTTTGAATATATTTGTGTCTTGATGTCTGATATTGTATTCAATTTCTTACGCAGAGTATCTTGTAGTGTTCAGTGGCAAACCTTTTACTTATTGATTTGCATTCAATGTCTGATACTGTGATGAATGTTGGTATTCAATGTCTGATATTGAGATAAGTCTTGTTGGATTCAACGTTCGTTATTTCTCTAAACGTACTGATGTCTGGTATTGTGCTAAATTTCTTGTTGTATTTAAAGCTTGACATTAATCTGTATATAAGGGTGTCTAACATTGCTCTAGTTGCTTTGAATATATTTGTGTCTTGATGTCTGATATTGTATTCAATTTCTTACGCAGAGTATCTTGTAGTGTTCAGTGGCAAACCTTTTACTTATTGATTTGCATTCAATGTCTGATACTGTGATGAATGTTGGTATTCAATGTCTGATATTGAGATAAGTCTTGTTGGATTCAACGTTCGTTATTTCTCTAAACGTACTGATGTCTGGTATTGTGCTAAATTTCTTGTTGTATTTAAAGCTTGACATTAATCTGTATATAAGGGTGTCTAACATTGCTCTAGTTGCTTTGAATATATTTGTGTCTTGATGTCTGATATTGTATTCAATTTCTTACGCAGAGTATCTTGTAGTGTTCAGTGGCAAACCTTTTACTTATTGATTTGCATTCAATGTCTGATACTGTGATGAATGTTGGTATTCAATGTCTGATATTGAGATAAGTCTTGTTGGATTCAACGTTCGTTATTTCTCTAAACGTACTGATGTCTGGTATTGTGCTAAATTTCTTGTTGTATTTAAAGCTTGACATTAATCTGTATATAAGGGTGTCTAACATTGCTCTAGTTGCTTTGAATATATTTGTGTCTTGATGTCTGATATTGTATTCAATTTCTTACGCAGAGTATCTTGTAGTGTTCAGTGGCAAACCTTTTACTTATTGATTTGCATTCAATGTCTGATACTGTGATGAATGTTGGTATTCAATGTCTGATATTGAGATAAGTCTTGTTGGATTCAACGTTCGTTATTTCTCTAAACGTACTGATGTCTGGTATTGTGCTAAATTTCTTGTTGTATTTAAAGCTTGACATTAATCTGTATATAAGGGTGTCTAACATTGCTCTAGTTGCTTTGAATATATTTGTGTCTTGATGTCTGATATTGTATTCAATTTCTTACGCAGAGTATCTTGTAGTGTTCAGTGGCAAACCTTTTACTTATTGATTTGCATTCAATGTCTGATACTGTGATGAATGTTGGTATTCAATGTCTGATATTGAGATAAGTCTTGTTGGATTCAACGTTCGTTATTTCTCTAAACGTACTGATGTCTGGTATTGTGCTAAATTTCTTGTTGTATTTAATGCTTGACATTGATCTATATGTATTAGTGACTGACATTGCTCTGAATATTGATGTCTGCTATTGCTTTGAATATATTTGCATCTTAATGTACTCTTAGTGTCTTGATGTCTGATATTGTGCTTAATATCTTACTCTTATGGTGTTCAGTGGAAAACCATTTGCCTATTGTCTTGGATTCAATGTCTGACATTTCCCATTCCCCCTGTTATTACATTTTTAATCCATTTTGTTTATGGATGTCGAGTGTTTCCATTCACACTGAAGTAGAGATTGAAGAGGGATGAGAAATCTAATTTTTAATATGCGTTAAATGCAGAATAATTTGAGACATTGAATTAATCATGTCAACTGTATCATTTAAAGATCAATATTTTTCTAACATTCAACCAAAATATTTTTATTTTCTTGCAAAATATTTTTCCAACATATAAAAATATTTCTTTTTTTTTCTATAATTTCATCGGTAAAACCTAAATATACCCTTCTTTTTCTCCAACACACAGTACAAGCATCAAGAGCCTGAATGGTCGAGTGGCTAGTGCTCTGGCTCTCGGTACCACAGGTTTCGGGTTTGAGTCCCGGCTGTACCATGGATGTTTGAAGTGGTTCGGAATCTACTTTAAACCGTAGGTCCCGGTTTCATAAGACTGTAAGAGCGTCACGGAGCAAAAGTTAGCCTTCTACCTACGGGTGCTGCATCACAATAGAAGCTGCCCCTTTCCTTCCATCCATGAGTAGATCACTCATGGCATGTCCGTCCCACACTGCAGGACATTAAGGATTAGTCGCACCAACAACAAGCATCAAGTCCCTTTGATGATAGGCAATGGACTTTTGGAGAAATTAAGAGTCAAATTTACTAAAAGCATTACATCGACCACCACTGCGAAGAACGTGGAATTTAATTTCACCATTGAATATGGCGTGACTCTAAAAATCATTAAGCTTTGAATAAGGATTTTAGTTAATGATATTCCTTAGATTTCTCTTTGAAAGTAAAATGTTCAGTTGCGTCTACGGAAAAAAATGTTTTGCTATTCAAGATACTTTCAGAAATGGTTCTGCAGAAATAGTATGACTGTACTGAATGAATTATGCTGTTTGGTGATCTCCATTGATGTATGACGCTGTACTGAATGAATTATGCTGTTTGGTGATCTCCATTGATGTATGACGCTGTACTGAATGAATTATGCTGTTTGGTGATCTCCATTGATGTATGACGCTGTACTGAATGAATTATGCTGTTTGGTGATCTCCATTGATGTATGACGCTGTACTGAATGAATTATGCTGTTTGGTGATCTCCATTGATGTATGACGCTGTACTGAATGAATTATGCTGTTTGGTGATCTCCATTGATGTATGACGCTGTACTGAATGAATGAATTATGCTGTTGGTGATCTCCGTTGATGTATGACGCTGTACTGAATGAATTATGCTGTTTGGTGATCTCCATTGATGTATGACGCTGTACTGAATGAATTATGCTGTTTGGTGATCTCCATTGATGTATGACGCTGTACTGAATGAATTATGCTGTTTGGTGATCTCCATTGATGTATGACGCTGTACTGAATGAATTATGCTGTTTGGTGATCTCCGTTGATGTATGACGCTGTACTGAATGAATTATGCTGTTTGATGATCTCCATTGATGTATGACGCTGTACTGAATGAATTATGCTGTTTGGTGATCTCCATTGATGTATGACGCTGTACTGAATGAATTATGCTGTTTGGTGATCTCCATTGATGTATGACGCTGTACTGAATGAATTATGCTGTTTGGTGATCTCCATTGATGTATGACGCTGTACTGAATGAATTATGCTGTTTGACGATCTCCATTGATGTATGACGCTGTACTGAATGAATTATGCTGTTTGATGATCTCCATTGATGTATGACGCTGTACTGAATGAATTATGCTGTTTGATGATCTCCATTGATGTATGACGCTGTACTGAATGAATTATGCTGTTTGGATGTTCGTCATTGATGTATGACGCTGTACTGAATGAATTATGCTGTTTGGTGATCTTGACGCGTATGATGTATGACGCTGTACTGAATGAATTATGCTGTTTGATGATCTCCATTGATGTATGACGCTGTACTGAATGAATTATGCTGTTTGATGATCTCCATTGATGTATGACGCTGTACTGAATGAATTATGCTGTTTGGTGATCTCCATTGATGTATGACGCTGTACTGAATGAATTATGCTGTTTGGTGATCTCTCCATTGATGTATGACGCTGTACTGAATGAATTATGCTGTTTGGTGATCTCCATTGATGTATGACGCTGTACTGAATGAATTATGCTGTTTGATGATCTCCATTGATGTATGACGCTGTACTGAATGAATTATGCTGTTTGGTGATCTCCATTGATTGTACTGATGTATTGATGTATGCTGTACTGAATGAATTATGCTGTTTGGTGATCTCCATTGATGTATGACGCTGTACTGAATGAATTATGCTGTTTGGTGATCTCCATTGATGTATGACGCTGTACTGAATGAATTATGCTGTTTGGTGATCTCCATTGATGTATGACGCTGTACTGAATGAATTATGCTGTTTGGTGATCTCCATTGATGTATGACGCTGTACTGAATGAATTATGCTGTTTGGTGATCTCCATTGATGTATGACGCTGTACTGAATGAATTATGCTGTTTGGTGATCTCCATTGATGTATGACGCTGTACTGAATGAATTATGCTGTTTGGTGATCTCCATTGATGTATGACGCTGTACTGAATGAATTATGCTGTTTGATGATCTCCATTGATGTATGACGCTGTACTGAATGAATTATGCTGTTTGATGATCTCCATTGATGTATGACGCTGTACTGAATGAATTATGCTGTTTGATGATCTCCATTGATGTATGACGCTGTACTGAATGAATTATGCTGTTTGATGATCTCCATTGATGTATGACGCTGTACTGAATGAATTATGCTGTTTGGTGATCTCCATTGATGTATGACGCTGTACTGAATGAATTATGCTGTTCTATGTTCTTCATCGATATTTGACGCTGTAGTGAATGCCTTATGCTGTACGCTGTAATGAATGCCTATGCTGTTTGATGATCTCCATTGATGAATGAATTATGCTGTTTGATGATCTTCATTGATGTATGACGCTGTACTGAATGAATTATGCTGTTTGATGATCTCCATTGATGTATGACGCTGTACTGAATGAATTATGCTGTTTGATGTTCTTCATTGATCTCCTTATGCTGATGTATGATGCGCTTATGTACTGAATGAATTATGCGCTGTACTGAATGAATTATGCTGTTTGATGATCTCCATTGATGTATGACGCTGTACTGAATGAATTATGCTGTTTGGTGATCTCCATTGATGTATGACGCTGTGAATTATGCTGTTTGATGATGTATGACGCTGTACTGAATGAATTATGCTGTTTGATGATCTCCATTGATGTATGACGCTGTACTGAATGAATTATGCTGTTTGGTGATCTCCATTGATGTATGACGCTGTACTGAATGAATTATGCTGTTTGATGATCTCCATTGATGTATGACGCTGTACTGAATGAATTATGCTGTTTGATGATCTCCATTGATGTATGACGCTGTACTGAATGAATTATGCTGTTTGATGATCTCCATTGATGTATGACGCTAAATGTCTTATGCTGTTCTATGTTCTTCATCGATATGACGCTGTAGTGAATTATGCTGTTCTTCATTGATTTGGTGATCTCCATTGATGTATGACGCTGTACTGAATGAATTATGCTGTTTGGTGATCTCCATTGATGTATGACGCTGTACTGAATGAATTATGCTGTTTGGTGATCTCCATTGATGTATGACGCTGTACTGAATGAATTATGCTGTTTGGTGATCTCCATTGATGTATGACGCTGTACTGAATGAATTATGCTGTTTGATGATCTCCATTGATGTCTCCATGACGCTGTACTGAATGAATTATGCTGTTTGATGATCTCCATTGATGTATGACGCTGTACTGAATGAATTATGCTGTTTGATGATCTCCATTGATGTATGACGCTGTACTGAATGAATTATGCTGTTTGGTGATCTCCATTGATGTATGACGCTGTACTGAATGAATTATGCTGTTTGGTGATCTCCATTGATGTATGACGCTGTACTGAATGAATTATGCTGTTTGGTGATCTCCATTGATGTATGACGCTGTACTGAATGAATTATGCTGTTTGGTGATCTCCATTGATGTATGACGCTGTACTGAATGAATTATGCTGTTTGATGATCTCCATTGATGTATGACGCTGTACTGAATGAATTATGCTGTTTGATGATCTCCATTGATGTATGACGCTGTACTGAATGAATTATGCTGTTTGATGATCTCCATTGATGTATGACGCTGTACTGAATGAATTATGCTGTTTGGTGATCTCCATTGATGTATGACGCTGTACTGAATGAATTATGCTGTTTGGTGATCTCCATTGATGTATGACGCTGTACTGAATGAATTATGCTGTTTGGTGATCTCCATTGATGTATGACGCTGTACTGAATGAATTATGCTGTTTGGTGATCTCCATTGATGTATGACGCTGTACTGAATGAATTATGCTGTTTGGTGATCTCCATTGATGTATGACGCTGTACTGAATGAATTATGCTGTTTGAATGATCTCCATTGATGTATGACGCTGTACTGAATGAATTATGCTGTTTGGTGATCTCCATTGATGTATGACGCTGTACTGAATGAATTATGCTGTTTGGTGATCTCTTGATGTATGACGCTGTACTGAATGAATTATGCTGTTTGATGATCTCCATTGATGTATGACGCTGTACTGAATGAATTATGCTGTTTGGTGATCTCCATTGATGTATGACGCTGTACTGAATGAATTATGCTGTTTGGTGATCTCCATTGATGTATGACGCTGTACTGAATGAATTATGCTGTTTGGTGATCTCCATTGATGTATGACGCTGTACTGAATGAATTATGCTGTTTGATGATCTCCATTGATGTATGACGCTGTACTGAATGAATTATGCTGTTTGATGATCTCCATTGATGTATGACGCTGTACTGAATGAATTATGCTGTTTGGTGATCTCCATTGATGTATGACGCTGTACTGAATGAATTATGCTGTTTGGTGATCTCCATTGATGTATGACGCTGTACTGAATGAATTATGCTGTTTGGTGATCTCCATTGATGTATGACGCTGTACTGAATGAATTATGCTGTTTGGTGATCTCCATTGATGTATGACGCTGTACTGAATGAATTATGCTGTTTGATGATCTCCATTGATGTATGACGCTGTACTGAATGAATTATGCTGTTTGATGATCTCCATTGATGTATGACGCTGTACTGAATGAATTATGCTGTTTGATGATCTCCATTGATGTATGACGCTGTACTGAATGAATTATGCTGTTTGATGATCTCCATTGATGTATGACGCTGTACTGAATGAATTATGCTGTTTGATGATCTCCATTGATGTATGACGCTGTACTGAATGAATTATGCTGTTTGATGATCTCCATTGATGTATGACGCTGTACTGAATGAATTATGCTGTTTGATGATCTCCATTGATGTATGACGCTGTACTGAATGAATTATGCTGTTTGATGATCTCCATTGATGTATGACGCTGTACTGAATGAATTATGCTGTTTGTTCGTCATTGATGTCTGACCCTAAGCTAAATGTCTTATGCTGTTCTATGTTCTTCATCGATATTTGACGCTGTAGTGAATGCCTTATGCTGTTCTTCATTGATGTCGGGCGCTGTAATGAATGCCTCATGCTGTTTGATGATCTCCATTGATGTATGACGCTGTACTGAATGAATTATGCTGTTTGATGATCTCCATTGATGTATGACGCTGTACTGAATGAATTATGCTGTTTGATGATCTCATTGATGTATGACCCTAAGCTAAATGTCTTATGCTGTTCTATGTTCTTCATCGATATTTGACGCTGTAGTGAATGCCTTATGCTGTTCTTCATTGATGTCGGGCGCTGTAATGAATGCCTTATGCTGTTTGATGATCTCCATTGATGTATGACGCTGTACTGAATGAATTATGCTGTTTGATGATCTCCATTGATGTATGACGCTGTACTGAATGAATTATGCTGTTTGATGATCTCCATTGATGTATGACGCTGTACTGAATGATGCTGTTTGATGATCTTCATTGATGTATGACGCTGTACTGAATGAATTATGCTGTTTGATGATCTCCATTGATGTATGACGCTGTACTGAATGAATTATGCTGTTTGATGATCTCCATTGATGTATGACGCTGTACTGAATGAATTATGCTGTTTGATGATCTCCATTGATGTATGACGCTGTACTGAATGAATTATGCTGTTCGATGTCTCATTGATGTCTGACCTAAGCTAAATGTCTTATGCTGTTCTATGTTCTTCATCGATATTTGACGCTGTAGTGAATGCCTTATGCTGTTCTTCATTGATGTCGACGCTGCTGAATGAATGCCTATGCTGTTTGATGATCTCCATTGATGTATGACGCTGTACTGAATGAATTATGCTGTTTGATGATCTCCATTGATGTATGACGCTGTACTGAATGAATTATGCTGTTTGATGATCTTCATTGATGTATGACGCTGTACTGAATGAATTATGCTGTTCTATGTTCTTCATCGATATTTGACGCTGTAGTGAATGCCTTATGCTGTTCTTCATTGATGTCGGGCGCTGTAATGAATGCCTCATGCTGTTTGATGATCTCCATTGATGTATGACGCTGTACTGAATGAATTATGCTGTTTGATGATCTCCATTGATGTATGACGCTGTACTGAATGAATTATGCTTGTTTCGATGATGTCGCATACTGAATGTCTATGCTGTTCGATGTTCGTCATTGATGTCTGACTGCTAAATGTCTTATGCTGTTCTATGTTCTTCATCGATATTTGACGCTGTAGTGAATGCCTTATGCTGTTCTTCATTGATGTCGGGCGCTGTAATGAATGCCTCATGCTGTTTGATGATCTCCATTGATGTATGACGCTGTACTGAATGAATTATGCTGTTTGATGATCTTCATTGATGTATGACGCTGTACTGAATGAATTATGCTGTTTGATGATCTTCATTGATGTGTGACGCTGTAATGAATTATGCTGTTCGATGATCTCCATTGATGTCTGACCCTAAGCTAAATGTCTTATGCTGTTCTATGTTCTTCATCGATATTTGACGCTGTAGTGAATGCCTTATGCTGTTCTTCATTGATGTCGGGCGCTGCTGAATGAATTAATGAATGCCTCATGCTGTTTGATGATCTCCATTGATGTATGACGCTGTACTGAATGAATTATGCTGTTTGATGATCTTCATTGATGTATGACGCTGTACTGAATGAATTATGCTGTTCGATGTTCGTCATTGATGTCTGACCCTAAGCTAAATGTCTTATGCTGTTCTATGTTCTTCATCGATATTTGACGCTGTAGAATGAATGCTTATGCTGTTCTTCATTGATGTCGGGCGCTGTAATGAATGCCTGCTGTTTGATGATCTCCATTGATGTATGACGCTGTACTGAATGAATTATGCTGTTTGATGATCTTCATTGATGTATGACGCTGTACTGAATGAATTATGCTGTTCGATGTTCGTCATTGATGTCTGACCCTAAGCTAAACGTCTTATGCTGTTCTATGTTCTTCATCGATATTTGACGCTGTAGTGAATGCCTTATGCTGTTCTTCATATGTCGGGCGCTGTAATGAATGCCTCATGCTGTTTGATGATCTCCATTGATGTATGACGCTGTACTGAATGAATTATGCTGTTTGATGATCTCCATTGATGTATGACGCTGTACTGAATGAATTATGCTGTTTGATGATCTCCATTGATGTTGTACTGAATGAATTATGCTGTTTGATGTGATGTCTGACCCTAAGCTAAATGTCTTATGCTGTTCTATGTTCTTCATCGATATTTGACGCTGTAGTGAATGCCTTATGCTGTTCTTCATTGATGTCGGGCGCTGTAATGAATGCCTCATGCTGTTTGATGATCTCCATTGATGTATGACGCTGTACTGAATGAATTATGCTGTTTGATGATCTCCATTGATGTATGACGCTGTACTGAATTATGAATTATGCTGTTCGATGTTCGTTATGCATTGATGTCTGACGACCCTACTGAATGAATTATGCTGTTCTATGTTCTTCATCGATGTTTGACGCTGTAGTGAATGCCTTATGCTGTTCTTCATTGATGTCTGAATGAATTATGCTGTTTGATGATCTCCATTGATGTATGACGCTGTACTGAATGAATTATGCTGTTTGATGATCTCCATTGATGTATGACGCTGTACTGAATGAATTATGCTGTTTGATGATCTCCATTGATGTACGCTGTACTGAATGAATTATGCTGTTTGATGTTCTTCATTGATGTTTGACGCTGTACTGAATGAATTATGCTGTTCTTCTCCATTGATGTATGGCGCTGTACTGAATGAATTATGCTGTTTGATGATCTCCATTGATGTATGACGCTGTACTGAATGAATTATGCTGTTTGATGATCTCATTGATGTATGACGCTGTACTGAATGAATTATGCTGTTTGATGATCTCCATTGATGTATGACGCTGTACTGAATGAATTATGCTGTTTGATGATCTCCATTGATGTATGACGCTGTACTGAATGAATTATGCTGTTTGATGTCTCCATTGATGTATGACGCTGTACTGAATGAATTATGCTGTTTGATGACTGTTCTTCATTGATCCATTGATGTATGACGCTGTACTGAATGAATTATGCTGTTTGATGATCTCCATTGATGTATGACGCTGTACTGAATGAATTATGCTGTTTGATGATCTCCATTGATGTATGACGCTGTACTGAATGAATTATGCTGTTTGTGATCTCCATTGATGTATGACCTGCTATTGATGTTCTTCATGAATGCCTTATGCGATGTATGACGCTGTACTGAATGAATTATGCTGTTTGATGATCTCCATTGATGTATGACGCTGTACTGAATGAATTATGCTGTTTGATGATCTCCATTGATGTATGACGCTGTACTGAATGAATTATGCTGTTTGATGATCTCCATTGATGTATGACGCTGTACTGAATGAATTATGCTGTTTGATGATCTCCATTGATGTATGACGCTGTACTGAATGAATTATGCTGTTTGATGATTCCATTGATGTATGACGCTGTACTGAATGAATTATGCTGTTTGATGATCTCCATTGATGTATGACGCTGTACTGAATGAATTATGCTGTTTGATGATCTCCATTGATGTATGACGCTGTACTGAATGAATTATGCTGTTTGATGATCTCCATTGATGTATGACGCTGTACTGAATGAATTATGCTGTTTGATGATCTCCATTGATGTATGACGCTGTACTGAATGAATTATGCTGTTTGATGATCTCCATTGATGTATGACGCTGTACTGAATGAATTATGCTGTTTGATGATCTCCATTGATGTATGACGCTGTACTGAATGAATTATGCTGTTTGATGATCTCCATTGATGTATGACGCTGTACTGAATGAATTATGCTGTTTGGTGATCTCCATTGATGTATGACGCTGTACTGAATGAATTATGCTGTTTGGTGATCTCCATTGATGTATGACGCTGTACTGAATGAATTATGCTGTTTGGTGATCTCCATTGATGTATGACGCTGTACTGAATGAATTATGCTGTTTGATGATCTCCATTGATGTATGACGCTGTACTGAATGAATTATGCTGTTTGATGATCTCCATTGATGTATGACGCTGTACTGAATGAATTATGCTGTTTGATGATCTCCATTGATGTATGACGCTGTACTGAATGAATTATGCTGTTTGATGATCTCCATTGATGTATGACGCTGTACTGAATGAATTATGCTGTTCGATGTTCGTCATTGATGTCTGACCCTAAGCTAAATGTCTTATGCTGTTCTATGTTCTTCATCGATATTTGACGCTGTAGTGAATGCCTTATGCTGTTCTTCATTGATGTCGGGCGCTGTAATGAATGCCTCATGCTGTTTGATGATCTCCATTGATGTATGACGCTGTACTGAATGAATTATGCTGTTTGATGATCTTCATTGATGTATGACGCTGTACTGAATGAATTATGCTGTTCGATGTTCGTCATTGATGTCTGACCCTAAGCTAAATGTCTTATGCTGTTCTATGTTCTTCATCGATATTTGACGATATTTGACGCTGTAGTGAATGCCTTATGCTGTTCTTCATTGATGTCGGGCGCTGTAATGAATGCCTCATGCTGTTTGATGATCTCCATTGATGTATGACGCTGTACTGAATGAATTATGCTGTTTGATGATCTCCATTGATGTATGACGCTGTACTGAATGAATTATGCTGTTTGATGATCTTCATTGATGTATGACGCTGTACTGAATGAATTATGCTGTTTGATGTTCTTCATTGATGTCTGACGCTGTAAATGAATCTTATGCTGTTCTGATGATCTTCATCGATTGATTGACGCTGTATGAATGCCTTATGCTGTTTGATGATTCATTGATGTCGACGGTACTGAATGAATTATGCTGTTTGATGATCTCCATTGATGTATGACGCTGTACTGAATGAATTATGCTGTTTGATGATCTCCATTGATGTATGACGCTGTACTGAATGAATTATGCTGTTTGATGTTCGTCATTGATGTCTGACCCTAAGCTAAATGTCTTATGCTGTTCTATGTTCTTCATCGATATTTGACTCCACGCTGTACTGAATGCCTTATGCTGTTCTTCATTGATGTCGGGCGCTGTAATGAATGCCTCATGCTGTTTGATGATCTCCATTGATGTGATGACGCTGTACTGAATGAATTATGCTGTTTGATGATCTTCATTGATGTATGACGCTGTACTGAATGAATTATGCTGTTTGATGTTCGTCATTGATGTCTGACCCTAAGCTAAATGTCTTATGCTGTTCTATGTTCTTCATCGATATTTGACGCTGTAGTGAATGCCTTATGCTGTTTGATTCTCATTGATGTCGGGCGCTGTAATGAATGCCTCATGCTGTTTGATGATCTCCATTGATGTATGACGCTGTACTGAATGAATTATGCTGTTTGATGATCTCCATTGATGTATGACGCTGTACTGAATGAATTATGCTGTTTGATGATCTCCATTGATGTATGACGCTGTACTGAATGAATTATGCTGTTTGATGATCTCCATTGATGTATGACGCTGTACTGAATGAATTATGCTGTTTGATGATCTCCATTGATGTATGACGCTGTACTGAATGCCTTATGCTGTTTGCTGTTTGATGATCTCCATTGATGTATGACGCTGTACTGAATGAATTATGCTGTTTGATGATCTCCATTGATGTATGACGCTGTACTGAATGAATTATGCTGTTTGATGATCTCCATTGATGTATGACGCTGTACTGAATGAATTATGCTGTTTGATGATCTCCATTGATGTATGACGCTGTACTGAATGAATTATGCTGTTTGATGATCTCCATTGATGTCTGACCCTAAGCTGTCTTATGCTGTTCTATGTTCTTCATCGATATTTGACGCTGTAGTGAATGAATTATGCTGTTCTTCATTGATGTATGACGCTGTACTGAATGCCTTATGCTGTTTGATGATCTCCATTGATGTATGACGCTGTACTGAATGAATTATGCTGTTTGATGATCTCCATTGATGTATGACGCTGTACTGAATGAATTATGCTGTTTGATGATCTTCATTGATGTATGACGCTGTACTGAATGAATTATGCTGTTTGTTCGTCATTG
>BPLQ01015724.1:0-140000 GCA_021605075.1 Caerostris darwini | reverse complement strand
ATTAGTTCATTAACTAAATTGTGCTATATAATTTAATTTTTTTTTAGATTTATATTGCATGTATCTGCCAATAGACGGCGCCAGATGGAAGAGGAAAATTTCAACTTAAAAAGTAGGAATTGACTTTAAATTTTTTTATTACTTGTTTTCTTTGTTTTCACTAAAGAAAAAAATTGAATTAGAAAATAATATTCATACTCCCTATTTGTCCGTCTCGCATTCATTTTCATAAATAATTTTTAATAAGATACGAGTTGGGCTTTCTTTAATATTTATTTGCCATTTTCCAGTGGAATAAGTAATATTTGTATGTATACTTTTACATTTATTTAGAAGTAAATCAGAAAATATTTTTAATATTAAGTTAATGATAACTGATTTTGTTATCTTTTTCAATATCTCTGATAAACAATTTTCAAAAGCATGCATTTCAATATAATAACACGTACAAAGACTTATAGAATTCTTTCTAGTGGTATTTGCTTTCTTTGAAATTATTAAATTTCTGTAAATGTTTAATAAGATACTACATATTCCGTAAAGATTTCTGTAAGAAGGATTATACTAAATTGTCCTTTTACAGAAACTGAATATACCTTTTACAACATACTAAATTGTCCTTTCCTATGGGTATGAGATCCGCTATTATCAGTAAATATCATTAAAGTATACAGAGAATTTTAACCCTAATGTAATGATGATAATTAGTTCGGTATGAAATATTCTGATGCGCATTAACTTATGCAATAAATAATAAAATTATTCAGCATTGTTCGATTTAAATATACTTTAAAAAGCACTTATTTAGAACTAAATCTGAAAATATTTATTATACGAAGTTAATGAAATTAAATGGTAATTAATTTTGCTGGCTTTGTCTATATCTGCTGTGTATAGTTTTCTAAATTATGCATTTCAACATAATGACATGTACAAAGAATTATAGAATTCTTTACAAAAAAGGTTTCCATTCTTTGAAATTATTAAATTATCTTTTTCACAAAATAAAAAATCTAATTGGATTTTGAATAGGTGTGAAATATTTTTAAACGTACTATTATTTCCGTAATTATTTAATAAGATAAGCTTAGAGTTTTCAGTAAGAAAGATTAAACGACATATTTATTAGTCCTTTCACATCTGTAGGAGATCATCTATCCTTATTAGCTTCCGTAAAGAACTGGAACCCTAGGGTAATGATAAGTAATTCTGCATTGCTGGATGTCAATATACTTTGCAAAGCACTTATTTAGAAATAAATCAGAAAATATATATTATATTAATTTAATGATAATTGATTTTATCTTTTTCGATATATGTGATGCATAATTTTCAAAAGCATCCATTTGAATATGTACAAATAAATATAGAATTCTTTACAGAGGTGTTTCCGTTCGTTGAAATTTTTAATTTCTTTTTTTCACAACATAAAACATTAATTCGAATATGATTTTCAATGAACGGGAAATATTTTTAGGCGTACTATTATTTCCCTAAATGTTTAATAAGACAGGCGTAGAGTTATCAATAAGAAAGATTTAACGCATATTTATTGGTATGTTTGTATTATAGTACTCATATAACTGTCATATTCCTTTCATTAATTTGTTTTTATCCTTCGCCAAAAAGAAATAAAGAAATAAAAATAGTATAGCACAAAAAAATTTTCTCTCTCATCTTTTTTTTTTTTTTTTTCTTTTCAAAATACTTTCAAAATCTGAATTAGTGTTCCAAATGGATTTTTAAGGATCTCTTAATAAAGAAAGGAGAACACTTTCATATTGCCACACGGATAACTATTTTGCCGGATCACATAAAAAACCAAATTTAATATAGCTCCATTTCGAAACAAATCATTTATCCGGCACAGAAAATGTATCTAAAACTCCCCGCCTGCTGCCCGAATAATTTTTCTTTATGCCTCGATAAATTGTTCAAGTCCGGTGAGGTGTAAAAAGACCTACTTATCACTAATTGAGACTGGATGGAAAGGCCCGCCAGCATATTTACGTGTTTAGAAATTCCAGGACCGGGATTAGTGTTTCGGACTTAATTAATAATTAATGGGGAAAAAAAGAAAGAAAAAATGAGAGAAGTCGAGCAATCCTCCAGGTCCAGGTAGACCTGACGCAGTTGGCTCCGAAGGGGCCTCACATTTAAGGATTACCGAATTGTTTAGAATTAATTATGGATGTGTTACTTCATAAGGAGGTTGGTAACACAACCATGCTCTTCTTTAAATATAGCTATTTTTTCCATCCTACAATATTAAATTATCTTTTCCATTGAAGGAAAATTCGGATTAAGCGTGGGTGTGAATTATTTTTTATTTTAAGTGTTTTTACTTCCTTAAATGTTTAATAAGATACGCGTAGAGCTTCCTGTAAGAAGGATTAAACGACATATTTAATTGTCCCTTTTGCATGGACACGAGATCCTCAATTGAAGAATCCAAGAGAGTAAGTGAGGAATTGAAACCCTAGGGTAATGATGATAATTCATTCGATTTGAATTGTTATGATAGACATTAATTACTTGATTTACTCATAATGGTCTTGAGAATGAGATAGTAAATGAATGTGATAATATTTATTATATTAAGCAAATGGAATTAAATGATAGTTGATTGAGTTATCTTCATCAATAATATTCAAAATCAAACATTTCAACACAATAACATCTAAAAAGAATCACCGATTTTTTTTTCAAATATATTTTTCGTTCTTTGAAATTATTAAACCCTTTTTTACAAAATAACAAAATTCGACTTGCATCTTGAGTGGGTGGGTATTTATTTTAAGTTATTAAGTTTTATTTCTGTAAATGTTTGATAAAATACTCGTAGAACTTTCACTAAAGAGGGTTATGCGACACATTTATTTATGCTTTTCCATCAGTACGAAATCCGTAAATATCATTAAAGCATACAAAGAATTTTAACCCTAGTGTAATGATGATAATTTGTTCAATATGATATACTATGATTCGCATTAATCTGAATAATAATTGATAAAGTCTTCTGTACGGTTGGATGTAAATATACTTTGCAAAGGACTTTTTTAGAAAATAACCTGATTATTACTTGTATTATTGTATAATATGTAATGTATTCGTAAATTATTGGTGTATTATACTATATTGCAATCGTATTATTTCAACTCATGTATTTAACATTGTATTCGTATCATTATTTGTGTAATATATAATGCTTTTTACTTATTAATCACTCGAACTCGTATGAATTAAATCATACGAATAAAAAAAATACACGATTCATATATAAAAATTCATGTATATTTTTTTTCATATGATTTTTATTCGTATAATAAATATTGTATTCTTATTATCATTATAATATATGCTATATTTGAATTATAGTAATCATATAACAACCATTATGTTTACGCTATACGTTCGTTAGTTTGTTATTATACATCGTAATTTAAGCAAAAGAAAAAAAAAACCAGAGAAAAATTCTCTCTGATCCTTTTTTTTTTTTAAATTCCATCAAAAATTTAAATTAGTGCTCTAAATGGATTTTTAAGGATCTCAATAAAGAAAGAAAACTTTCATATTGCCACAGTGATAACTATTTTGCCGGATCGCATAAAAACCAAATTGAATATAGCTCCACTTCGAAACAAATCACTTATCCGGCAAAAAAAAAAAAGAAAAATATATATAAAACTCCCTGCCTGCTGCCCGAATCATTTTTCTTTATGCCTCGACAAATTGTTCAAGTCCGGTGAGGTGTAAAAAGACCAACTTATCACTAATTGAAGATGGATGGAAAGGCCCGCCAGCATTTTTACGTCTTCAGAACTCCAGGACCGGGACTAGTCTTTCGGACTTAATTAATAATTAATGGAGCAAAAAAGAAAGAAAAAAAATGCGCCAAGTCAAGCAATCCTCCAGGTCCAGGTAGAGCTGACGCAGTTGGCTCCGAAGGGGCCTCATAGTTAAGCAGCACCGAATTGTTTCGAATTAATTATGGATGTGTTGCTTCATAAAGAGCTTGGTAACTCAACCATGTTCTTCTTTAAATATAGTTTTTTTTTTCGTCCTACATTATTAAATTATCTTTTCCATTGAAGGAAAAATTCCCATCGGATTAAGCTTGGGTGTGAATTATTTTTTGTCTAGTTTTTACTTCCTTAAATGCTTATAGATAAGCTTACTGGAGCTTCCTGTAACAAGGATTAAACGGCATATTTAATTGTCCCTTTTGCATTGGTAGAGATCAGTAATTATCACTAGAGTAGGTGAAGAATTGGAACCCGAGAGTAATGAGGATAATTAATTCGATCTGAAAAGTTATGATAGGTATTAATGGGCTGATTTGCTTATGGTTGTATTCTTCTTTTTTGGAGGAGCCCACACTTTCAAAAGCACTTATTCAGATTATGGTTGAGAAAATATTTATTATATCGAGTAAATGGAATTAAATGTCTTCACCAATAATTTTCAAAAGCAAACATTTCAATACAATAACATCTCTAAAGATTTAGCAATTTTTTTTCAAAACTATTTTTGTTCTTTAAAGTTATGAAGTTATTAATTTCTTTCTTTTTTTCCCACGAATTTGAATATGACGTAGACTGGACGCGAATATTTGTTTAGCGTTATTATTTACTTAGTTTATTAATACTATTATTTTAGCTGAGCAAATGGAATTAAGTTATAATTGATTGAGTTATGTTCTTCAATAATTTTCAAAAACATACAATACAGCTTAATAACATATACGAATATTACAAAGGAATTTTCGATTTTTGAAATTATTAAATTCTCTATTTTATAAAATAAAAAAAAATTAAATTGCGTCTTGAGTGGATGGGATTGTTTTTTTGACGTACGATTATTTCGATAAATAACAATACTCGTAGAGCTTACATAAGAAGGATTATAAGACATTTATTTGTCCTTTTCCATGAGTACGAAATCCGTAAATATCATTAAAGTATATAAAGAATTTTAACCCTAGTGTAATGATGATAATTAGTTCAATCTGATATATTATGATTTGCATTAATTAATACAACAAATAAAAAAAATTGCAAAGTTTCCTGCAAAAGTATCGTGTATCCTTTGCAAAGCACTTATTTAGAAAAAATCAGAAAATATTTATTATATTAAGTCAATGAAAATCAATAATTCATTTTGCTATCTTTGTCAATATATGTAGTGTATAATTTTCAAAAGCATACATTTCAACATATAATGAATGTACGAAGAATTATAAAATTCTTTACAACGGCGTTTTCGTTCTTTGAAATTATTAAATTCTCTTTTTCACACAATAATAAATCGAATTAAATTTTGAATGTATGGGAATATATATATAAATATTCTTAAATAGGGCTAGAGCCCCGTAGTGGGGCAAAGCCTCCTGTCTGCTGGCAGATACTGAAATATGGGATGTTGCTTATATATATATATATATATATATATATGTGAGTGTAGTATACGAATAATATGATTCAAACATAAAAACTCATGTACGTTTTATTCATATAATGCATATCTCCATCGTATAATTACTAATCATATAATGAATATTGTATATTATCATTTGTATAATACACTGAAGTGACAAAAGTCATGGGATAGCAATATGCAAATTTTCAGATGGCAGTAGCATCGCGTAGAACAGGTATAAATGCGCAGTGCTTTCGCAGAGCTTTCATTTCTGTTCAAGTTATTCATGTGAAGAGGTTTTGACGTGATGATGACCGCACGACGGGAATTAACAGACTTTGAACGCGGAATGTTAGTTGGAGCTAGACGCATGGGTCATGCCATTTCGGAAATCGTTAGGGAATTCAACATTCCCAGATCCACTGTGTCAAGAGTTTGCCGAGAGTATGAAATTTCAGGCATAACATCCCACCATGGACAGCGCAGTGGTCGACCGCCTGCACTTAACGACCGAGACCGGCGACGTCTGCAAAGAGTCGTGAATTCTAATAGACAAGCAACACTGCGTCAAATAACCGCAGAAATCAATGTGGTACGTACAAGGGACTTGTCTGTTACAACTGTGCAGAGAAATTTGGCTTTCTTGGGCTATTCCAGCAGAAGACCGACGCGAGTGCCTTTACTGACAGAACGACATCGCTTGCAGCTACTTTCGTGGGCACGTGAGCATATCGGTTGGTCCCTAGATGAATGGAAAACCGTGGCCTGGTCCGATGAGTCACGATTTCAGTTGGTAAGAGCTGATGGTAGGGTTCGAGTGTGGCGCAGACCCCACGAAGCCATGGACCCAAACTGTCAGCAAGGCACTGTTCAAGCTGGTGGTGGCTCCGTAATGGTGTGGGCTGTTTTTTCATGGCATGGACTTGATCCTCTGGTACGACTGGACCGAACATTGACTAGAAATGCTTATGTTCAGTTACTTGGAGATCACTTGCAGCCATTCATGGACTTCATGTACCCAAACCACAATGGGATTTTTATGGATGACAATACGCCATGTCACCGGGCCACAACTGTTCGCGAGTGGTTTGAAGAACATTCTGGACAATTCCAACGAATGATCTGGCCACCTAGATCGCCCGACATGAATCCCATCGAGCATTTATGGGACATTATCGAGAGGTCTGTTTGTGCCCAAAATCCTGCATCATCAACGCTTTCACAATTATGGACGTCTATCGAGACAGCATGGCTCAATATTCCTGCAGAAGACTTCCAACGACTTGTTGAGTCCATGCCACGTCGAGTTACTGCACTTCGCCGGGCGAAAGGAGGGCCGACACGATATTAAGAGGTATCCCATGACTTTTGTCACTTCAGTGTATAAGCTATATTAGTATTACAGAACTCATACAACCATTATATTCTTTACGTTATAAAAAATAGAACCATTGAGACGTGCACAGTGAAAAATTCTCTCTGATCCTTTTTTCCCAAAATACTTTAAGATCCAAATTAATGTTCTAAATGGATATTTAAGAATCTTTTAATAAAGAATGAAGAACACTTTCATATTATCACAGGGATAACGATTTTGCCTGATCACTTAAAAAAAAAACAAATTTAATATAACTCCATTCCGAAACAAATTACTTATCCGGCAAAAAACAGTATGTATAAAACTCCCTGCGTGCATCCCGAATCATTTTTCTTTATGGCTCGACAAATTGTTCAAGTCCGGTGAGGTGTAAAAAGACCTACTTGTTACTAATTGAGACTAGATGGAAGGCCCGCCAGCATTTTTATGTCTTTAGAACTCCAGGACCGGGACTAGTCTTTCGGACTTAATTAATAATTATTGGAGCAAAAAAGAAAGGAAAAAAAATGAGCCAGGTCAAGCAATCCTCCTGGTCCAGGTAGAGCTGATGCAGTTGGCTTCGAAGGGGCCTTACAGTTAAGCAGTATCGAATTGCTTCGAATTAATTATGGATGTGTTGCTTCATAAGGAGATTGGTAACTCAACCATGTTCTTCTTTAAATATACTTTCTTCTTTTCCCCTACATTATTAAATTATCTTTTCCATTGAAGGAAAAATACCCATCGGATTAAACGTGGGTGGGAATCATTTTTTTGTCGTGCTTTTACTTCCTTAAATGTTTAATAAGATACGCGTACTAGAGCTTCATGTAAGAAGGATTAAACGGCGTGTTTAATTGTCCCGTTTGCATGGGCACGAGATCCGTAGTTATCACTAGAGTGACTTCATGAAGAATTGGAGCCCTAGGGTAATGATGGTAATTAATTCGATCTGAAATGTTATGATAGGCAATTACGGTTCCTTTCCTTATGATTGTCTGCATCCTTTTTGGATGAGTCCACACTTTCAAAAGCACTGAATGAGGCAATATTTATTATACCGACTAAATGGAATTAAATGATAATTGATTGAGTTATCTTCGTCAATAATTTTCAAAAGCAAACATTTCAACACAATAACATCTAAAAAGAATCACCGATTTTTTTTTCAAATATATTTTTCGTTCTTTGAAATTATTAAACCCTTTTTTACAAAATAACAAAATTTGACTTGCATCTTGAGTGGGTGGGTATTAATTTTAAGTTATTAAGTTTTATTTCTGTAAATGTTTAATAAAATACTCGTAGAACTTTCACTAAAGAGGGTTATGCGACACATTTATTTATGCTTTTCCATCAGTACGAAATCCGTAAATATCATTAAAGCATACAAAGAATTTTAACCCTAGTGTAATGATGATAATTTGTTCAATATGATATACTATGATTCGCATTAATCTGAATAATAATTGATAAAGTCTTCTGTACGGTTGGATGTAAATATACTTTGCAAAGGACTTTTTTAGAAAATAACCTGATTATTACTTGTATTATTGTATAATATGTAATGTATTCGTAAATTATTGGTATATTATACTATATTGCAATCGTATTATTTCAACTCATGTATTTAACATTGTATTCGTATCATTATTTGTGTAATATATAATGCTTTTTACTTATTAATCACTCGAACTCGTATAATTTTATTCATATGATATAAATATTATAAATCATACGAATAAAAAAAATACATGATTCAGATATAAAAATTCATGTAGATTTTTTTCGTATGATTTTTATTCGTATAATAAATATTGTATTCTTATTATCATTATAATATATGCTATATTTGAATTATAGTAATCATATAATAACAATTATGTTTCTTTCGTTAGTTTGTTGTTATACATCGTAATTTAAGCAAAAAAAAGCTATTGAGACGTACACAGAGAAAAATTCTCTCTGATCCTTAATTTTTTTAAAATGCTTGAAAAATCTAAATCAGTGTTCTAAATGGACATTTAAGGATCTCTTAATTAAAAAAGGAGAACACTTTCATATTGCCACAGGAATAACTATTTTACCGGATCACATAAAAAACCAAATTTAATATACCTCCGTTTCGAAACAAATCACTTATCCGCCAAAAAAAAAAGTATATATAAAACTCCCTGCCAGCTGCCCGAATCATTTTTCTTTACGGTTCGACAAATTGTTCAAGTCCGGTGAGGTGTAAAAAGACCTACTTATCACTAATTGAAGCTGGATGGAAAGGCCCGCCAGCATTTTTACTTCTTCAGAACTCCAGGACCGGGACTAGTCTTTCGGACTTAATTAATAATTGATGGAGCAAAAAAGAAAGAAAAAAAATGAGCCAAGTCAAGCAATCCTCCAGGTCCAGGTAGAGCTGAATAAGATACGCGTAGAGCTTCCTGTAAGAAGGATTAAACGGCATATTTAATTGTCCCTTATGCATGGGCACGAGATCCGTAGTTGTCACTAGAGTGAGTACATGAAGAATTGGAGCCCTACTTTAGTGATGATAATTAGTTCGATCTGATATATTATGATACACATTGAACTGAATAATAAAATAAGTTAAGCAAATGTATAATTGCTTGTAATGTAATAATAAAATGTATAATTATAATAAGCTTGCGTAAGTATACGTAAGTTTATTTGTTGTAAGTATACTTTGCAAAACCCTTTTTTAGAAAATATTATGATTATGAGTTATCACTAGAATTGGAACCCTAGAGTAATGATGATAATTAATTCGATCTGAATTGTTATGATAGGCATTAATTGGCTTATTTGCGTATGGTTGTCTTCTGGCGTTTTGGATGAGTCCACACTTTCAAAAGCAGTTATTCAGATATGAGTAAGAAAATATTTATTATATCGAGTAAATGGAATTAAAGGATAATTGATTGAGTTATCTTCGTCAATAATTTTCAACATTATGCATTTTAATACAATAATATCTAAAAAGAATTAGCGAGGATTATTGGATTTTTTTTTCCAAAATTATTTTTGTTCTTTGAAATGATTAAATTTTTTTTTGTCTTTATTTCCACCAAAGAAAACATTAGAATTGGATATAAATTGAGTGAGAAAACTATTCTTTATCCCCATTTTTTCCGTAGTTTATTTATATTATTATTTTATTGCAAGTGGAATTAAATGATAATTGACTGAGTTATTTTCTTCAATAATTTTCAAAAGCAGTCATTTCAACACAATGACATCTCAAAAGAATTAGCGAATTTTTTTTTTCCAATGATATTTCCGTTCCTTGAAATTAATTAATTCATCTGTTTTCTTTGTTTTTGAAAAGAAAAAGTTTGAATAAATGTTTAATCTTTTTTGTAGACGGGGTGTTAATAATATTTTTTGTCGCACTCTTATTTCCATAAATGTTTAGTAAGATATTCGTAGTGATTTATGTGAGAAGGATTAACCGGCATATTTAATTGTCCCTTTTGCATGGACACGATATCCGTAATTATCACTAGAATGACAACGTGAAGAATTGGAACCTTAGGGTAATGATGATAATTAATTGGATCTGAAATGTTATAAGCATTAATTAATTTATTCGCTTATTTATGATTATCTTCTTCTTTTTTGGATGAATCCACTTTTTCAAAAGTACTTAATCAGAAATAGATGAGAAAATATTTAGTCTATCGAGTAAATGGAATTAAATGATAACTGATTGAGTTATCTTCATTAATAATTTTAAAAAGCAACCATTTCAACACAAATAACATCTCAAAAGAATTAGCAAATTTTTTCGTTCGAAGTTATTTTCCTTCTTTGAATATATTTTTTATTCATTTAATACATATTTTATTCGTATGAATATTAAAATTATTAAAATCACATAT
The DNA here is from genome assembly GCA_021605075.1 of Caerostris darwini. Lineage (NCBI taxonomy): Eukaryota > Metazoa > Arthropoda > Arachnida > Araneae > Araneidae > Caerostris > Caerostris darwini. The sequence continues at coordinate 129,332 of BPLQ01015724.1, read as the reverse complement.
ATATTTTTTCACTAAAGGAAAAAAATTGAATTGGTCTTAGAGTGTGAATATCATTTTTTGTCTCTTTTCATTTCCGTAAATGTTTAAATGAGATGCACGTAGTGCTTTATGGAAGAAAGATAAATTGACATCTTTATTTGTCCTTTTCCATTGGTAGGAAATCCGTAAACATCATTAACGTATATAAAGAATTTCTATCCTAGTGTAATGATAATTTCAAACTAGTACAAACATTCAGGAGACCGTCGGGGCTCGAATACGAGACATGTGGGACAATCGCTAGTCACACGACCATTATGTTATACATATATATGTATAATACTGACAAAAATATGATTCATAATTAAAAATTCATATAAGTTTTATTCATATATTACATACTTTATCCGTACGATATACGGATAAAGTGTGTATTCGTATCCGTATGTATTTGTATTTTATCAATTGCATAATATATGCTATATTTATATTATAGTACTCAATTTCGCTATAAAAAATAGAACTATTGAGAAGTGCGTAGTGAAAATTTTTCTGATACTTTTTTTTTTCTTCAAAATACTTAAAAAGTATGAATAAGTGTTCTAAATTAATTTTTAAGTATCTCTTAATAAAGAAAAAAGAACACTTTCATATTGCCACCGGGATAACTACATTGCAGGATCACATAAAAACAAAATTTAATAAAAACAGGACATATAAAATACCTGCCTTATGCCCGCCTCGACAAATTGTTCAAGTCCGGTGAGGTGTAAAAAGACCTACTTATCACTAATTGAAACTGGATGGAAGCCCCGCCAGCATTTTCATGTCTTCGGAACTAGAGGACCGGGACTAGTCTTTCGGACGTCATTAATAATGAATGGAGCAAAAAAGAAAGAAAGAAAAAACGAGCAAAGTCGAGCAATCCTCCAGGTCCAGGTAGAGCTGACAAAGGGGCCTCACAGTTAAGCAATGCCGAATTGTTTCGAATTAATTATGGATGTGTTGCTTCATAAGGAGATTGGTAACCCAACCATGTTCTTCTTTAAATATAGTTCTTTTTTTTTCCTGCATTATTAAATTATCTTTTCTATTGAAGGAAAAATGCCCATCTGATTAAGCATGGGTGTAAATTATTTTTTACAGTGTTTTTATTTCCTTAAATGTTTAATAAGATAAGCGTACTAGAGCTTCCTGTAAGAAGCATTTAACGGCATATTTATTTGTCCCTTTTGCATCGTCACGATATGCGTAGTTACCACTAGAGTGAGTACATGAAGGATTGGAACTCTAATGTAATGATGATAATTAATTGGATCTAAAATGGTATGATAGGCATTAATTTGTTGTTTTGCCTATAATTGTCTCCTTCCGTTTTGGATGAGTCCACACTTTCAAAGGCAGTTATTCAGAAATAAATGAGAAAATATTTATTATATTGACTAAATGAAATTAAATGATAATTGATTCAGACTGATTATCACTAGAGTGAGTGAAGAATTGGAACCCTTGGTAATAGTGATAATTAATTCGATCTGAATTGTTATGATAAGCATTAATGGGTTGAGTTGCTTATTTATGATTATCTTCTTCCTTTTTGGATGAATCCACTTTTTCAAAAACACTTATTCAGTAGTAGATGAGAAAATATTTAATATTTCGACTAAATGAAATTAATATGATAACTGATTCAGACTGATTATCACTAGCGTGAGTGAAGAATTGAAATTCTTGGGTAATGGTGATAATCATTTCGATTTCAATTGTTATGATAGGCATTAATGGGTTGATTTGCTTATGATTGTCTCCTTCTTTTTTGGATGAATCCAAACTTTACAAAATCATTTATTCAGATATGAATGAGAAAATATTTATTGTATTGAGTAAATGGAAATAAATGATAATTGATTCAGTTATTTTCGTCAATAATTTTCATACGTAAGCGTTTCAACACAATTATATCTGAGAAGAATTGGCGTATTTTTTTTCCAAATATATTTCCGTCCTTTAAAGTTATTAAATATATGTTTTTTTCACAATAGACAAATTTTGATTTAAACACAGAGTGGGTGTAAATATAATTTTTTTGCCGTGCTATTATTTCCTTAAATGTTTAATAAGATACGCGTAGTTCTATCTGCAAGAAGAATTAAACGACAGATTTATTTGTCATTTTTTCTTCAGTACGAAATCCATAAATATCAGTAAACTATATAAAGAATTTTAACCCTTGTATAATGATAATTAGTTCGATCTGAAATATTAGGATACGCGTTAATTTATGCAATAAGTAATAAAATTTTTCTGCGCAGTTAGATGAAAATATACTTTGAAAAGCAGTTATTTAGCAACAAATCAGAAAATATATATCATATGAAGTTAATAGAATAAAATGATAATTGATTTTGCTATCTATATCTATATCTGCAGTGTATAATTTTCAAAAGCATCGATTTCAATATGTACAAAGAAATATAGAATTCTTTACAAAGTTGTTTCCGTTCTATGAAATTAATAATTTCTCTTTTTCACAAGAAAAACAAAACATTAATTCAAATTTGATTTTGAATGAGCGGGAATTATTTTTAGACATACTATTATTTCCGTAAATGTTTAATAAGATACGCGTAGAGTTTTCAGGAAGAAAGATTTAACGTCATATTTATTGGTATATTTGTATTATAGTACTCATATAACTGTTATATTTCTTTCATTAATTTGTTTTTATACATCGCAAAAAAATAAAAATAAAAAAAAATAAAACAAGTCTTGCGCAGATAAAAATTTTCTCTGATCCTTTTTTTTTTTCAAATTACTTCAGAAATCTAAATCAGTGTTCTAAATGGACATTTAAGGATCTCTTAATTAAGAAAGGAGTACACTTTCATACTGCCACAGGGATAACGATTTTCCGGATCGCATAAAAAACAAAATTTAATAAAGCTCCATTTCTAAACAAATCAATTATCCGGCAAAAAAAAAGTTTAAAAAAAATGTATCTAAAACTCCCTGCCTGCTGCCCGAATGATGCTTCTTTATGCCTCGATAAATTGTTCAAGCCCGGTGAGGTGTAAAAAGACCTACTTTTCACTAATTGAAAATGGATGGAAGGCCCGCCAGCATTTTTCTGTCTTCAGAACTCCAGGACCGGGACTAGTCTTTCGGACTTAATTAATAATTAATGGATCAAAAAAGAAAGAAAAAAAAATGCGCCAAGTCAAGCAATCCTCCAGGTCCAGGTAAAGCTGACGCAGTTGGTTCCGATGGGGCCTCCCAGTTAAGCAATGCCGAATTGTTTCGAATTAATTATGGATGTGTTGTTTCATAAGGAGATTGGTAACTCAACCGTGTTCTTCTTTAAATATAATTCCTTTTTTCCCCTTACATTATTAAATTATCTTTTCCATTGAAGGAAAAATACCCTTTGGATTAAGCGCGGTTGTTAATTATTTTTTGTCGTGTTTTTACTTCCTTAAATGTTTTATAAGATAGGCGCACTAGAGCTTCCTGTAAGAAGGATTACACGGCATATTGAATTGTCCCTTTTGCACTGGCATGAGATCCGTAATTACCACTAGAGAGAGTACGTGAAGGATTGGAGCCCTAGGGTAATGATGTTAATTAATTCGATCGGAATTGTTATGATAGGTAATAAATGGTTGATTTGCTTATGATTGTCTTCTTCCTTTTTGGGTGAGTCCACACTTTCAAAAGCGCTTGTTCAGAAATGGATGAGAAAATATTTATTGTATTCAGCAAATGGAATTAAATGCTAATTGATTGAGTTTCAACACAAATAACAAAGTGCGAATTTTTTTCCAAAGATATTTTTTTTTATTGAAATTATTAAATTCATCTTATTTTCGTTGTTTTGGCTCAAGGAAAAAATTGAATTGAAAGTAGAGTGGGTTTGAATATTATTTTTTTCACAATATTTTTATGTAAATGTTTAAATAAGATATGCATAGTGCTTTCGGTGAGAAGGATTAAACGACATATTTATTTGTCCTTTTTCACTGGTAAATGTAATATTTGTAAGCATACTTCGCAAATTTTGTAAGTTTTCTTTTCAAAGCATTTATTTAAAAATAGATCAAGATTCAATCAAAGATTTTGTTAACTTTGTCAATATCTCTGATAAATAATTTTCAAAAGCATGCATTTCAACATAATAAACACGTACAAAGAATTATAGGTTTCTTTCTAATAGTATTTACATTCTTTGATATTATTAAATTTTCGTAATTTTTTTTTCTTTCTAATGCAGCTGGCAAACACTTAGACAGCTTGGTTTTGGATGACTTAAGGCAAACGCTGCACAAACGTTACTCACTTTGCATTACCCATGGGGCGCGTGTAACTTGAAGATAAGCCACGGATGCGGAGTAACAATGCCCCCGCAACGCTCTACGATCCTATTAGACCGGGACCTACGATTTAAAGTGGATTCTGAACCACTACAAACATTCATGGCACCGCCGGGACTCGAACCCGAAACCTGTGGTACTGAGCGCCAGAGCTTTAGCCATTCGGCCATTCAGGCCCTAATTTTCGTAAATACTTAATAAGATACTACATATTCCGTGCGGCCTACTGTAACAAGAATTAAATGGCATACTAAATTGTCCTTTTCAATGGGTATGATATCTGCTATTATCCGTAAATATCATTAAAGTATTTAACGAATTTTAACCCTAATGTAATGATGATAATTAGTTCGATATGAAATGTTGTGATACACAATAAACTGTATAATAAATAAGGAAAGTGTTCTGAATTGTTTGTTGCAAGTATTCTCTGCAAAACACTTATTTAGAAATAAATCAGAAAATATCTATTATATTAAGTTAACGGAATTAAATGATAATTGATTTTGTTTTCTTTGTCAACATCTGCGATGCATAATTCTTAAAAGTACGTCTTGATAGCATGCAAAAAGGTGTTTTCGCACTTTGAAATTATTAAATTCTCTTTTTCACAAAATAAAAACAAATCTAATTGCAATTTGAGAGGGTGGGAATTATTTTGAGACGTGCTATTATTTCCGTAGATGCTTAATAAGACACCCGTATAGGTTTCAGTAAGAAAGATTAAACGGCATATGCATTGTTCCTTTCACATCCCTGCGATATTATCAATCATCATTAGATAGAACCCTAGGGTAATGATGATAAGTAATTCTGCATTCTTCATTGCTAGATGTCAATATACTTTGCAAAGCACTTATTTAGAAATAAATTAGAAAATATATATATTATATTAATATAATTAAATAAAATTGTTTTGTCCATCATTGTCTCTGATGGATAATTTTCAAAAGCATGCATTTCTACATATTAACATGTGCAAAGGATTATAGAATTCTTCCCAATATTATATTCGTTCTTTGTAATTATTAAATTATGATAAGTAATTCTGCATTGTTGGATGACAATATACTTTGCAAAGCATTTATTTAGAAATAAATCTGAAAATATTTATTATATAAAATTAATAGAATTAAATGCAATTGATTTTGTTAACTTTGTCAATTATCTCTCTTTCAAAAATATGCATTTCAACATAATAGCATGTACAAAGAATTATAGAATTCTTTACAAAGTTATTTTTATGCTTTAAAATTATTAGATTACCATAAATGTTTAATAAGATTCTACATATTCCGTACGGATTTCTGTAAGAAGGATTAAACGACGTACTAAATTGTCCTTTTCAACGGCTATGATATCTGCTATTATCCGTAAATATCATTAAAATCTGTAACGAATTTTAACCCTAGTGTAATGATAATTACTTCGATATGAAAATATGAAATGTATTATTAGTTCGATACGAATTAATCTGTATAACAATTCTGTATTATTATATGCAAATTGTGTTAGCAAAGCACTTATTTAGAAATAAATTTGAAAATATTTATTATATTAAATTAATAGAATTAACGGCTAATGTATTTTGTTATCTTTGCCAATATCTGTGACGTATAATTGTCAAAAGCATGCACTTCAACATAATGACATGCACAAAGAATTATAGAATTTTTTACAAATATGTTTTCGTTCTTTGAAATTATTAAATTCTTTTTTTTACACAATAAAAAAAAAATCGAATTGGATTTAGAGTTTGTGGGAATTATTTTTAGTCGTATTAGTATTTCCATAAATTGTTAATAAGATAAACGTAGAGTTTTTAGTAAGAAAGATTAAACGACATATTTATTGGTCCTTTCACATCTCTACGAGATTATCAATCAACATTAGCTTGTGTAAAGAACTGGAACTCTAAGGTAATGATGATAAGTATTTCTGTATTTTTCATTGCTGGATGTCAATATACTTTGCAGAGCACTTATTTAGAAGTAAATCATAGAATATTTATTATATTAAGTTAATGGAATTAAATGATAATTGATTTTGTTATCTTTGCCAATATATGTGATGTATAATTTTCGAAAGCATGCATTTAAACATAATGGTATGTACAAAAAAATTATAGAATTCTTTCTAATGGCATTTTCGTCCATTGAAATTATCAAATTTGCTTAAATATTTAATAAGATACTACAGATTTAGTAAATATTTTTTTAAGAATGATTAAACGACATATTAAATTGTCGTTTTGAATGGGTATGAGATCCGCTATTGTTAGCGTGTGTAAAAAACTGGAACACAAGTTTAATGATAAGTAATTCGATACGAAATAATATTGTATGCATTATTATGATTAAAAATAAGTCAAGTCATTATATTGTTGGAGTGTATTTTCCCTAGCCCTTATTTAGAAATCAGAATATATTTATTATATTTAGTAAATGAAATTAAAGGATAATTGGTTGATTTATTTTGTAATTATCTGGGACGTATAATTTTCTAAACCATACTTTTCAATATAATAATATCTAAAAAATTCATCGGACTCTTATCAAAGATATTCTTTTTCTTTGGCATTATTATTTTTTTTTACAGAAGTAAAAATTTGGAATGGGTTTAGCGTGGAGGTGAATTATTTTTGGCTGCAATATTCTTTCCTTAAATATTTAATAAACTAAGATGTAGAGTATTTTTTAAACAGAATAAATTAACATATTTAATTGTCCTTTTCCATCGATATGAGATCCGTAATTATCATCAGACTTCGTTAAGAATTCGAACCCTAAGATAATGATGATTATTAACTGGATCAGAAATATTATGATATCCATTAATTTGATTACTTGCATAATAATAGTTTTCTGCATTGCTTTGCCTAGTACTTATTTAGACGTGCATGAGAACACACTTATAATATTAAGTAATGGTATTGCAGGATGTTTCATTTTGTTATCTTGTATAATAGTTTTATGCATTGCTGGAAGTGAGTGCCCTTTGCCTAACACTTATTTAGAAGTGCTTGAGAAGATACTTATAATATTAAGTAAGGGAATTACATGATGCTGTATTTTGCTATCCTTGCATTTTTAGATATTCTTGAAACAGTTATATTTAATCATGTTCGCATTTTCTGTTCTTAAAATGTATTATTTGGTCTCATTAACCCTTCATTACATCAGCCATCATAAAGAAAGGCAATGGTTCGATTCTCCTTAGTAATGTGCGTTTCAAACACAACTTTCAAAAACGTAGATTCAGTAAATATTGTACCAGTGTCTCACATTGACAGGTCAGACTTGGAGATTGATGTATTTTCTTCCATACAAACTCATGTTAAGGCTATTTATCTTTCAGCCCTCCATCAGAAAATGTATTGGTTTATGTATGTGGAGTATTTTAACTTTTTGAAGTGACCAACTTTTTGGTAGGTTCATGTGTTATGCTAAAAAAACAACAACAGTAGCAAATTAAAAAGAATTTATAGTTATTGATCGTTTCAAAATAGTAATACTTGAAATAATTCCCATACTATCAATGGAATCTAACCTTTTTCCTCTTCCTATACAGCCAAATCCTTTTCCCCTTTAATTGTTTTCCTCTGTCAAACTTTGTCCTCTCAAAGAAACTACTTTATGGCATTTGCCAACACATGCTCTCTCAGAGTCATAACTCAACGCACGCAATGGTAGACCAAATGCTTATGATGCCAGCTCTCCAGACACTTTTGAAAAATGGAAGTTATTGACTTTCGTTTTATGATATGATTTTATAATGACTTTTACAAAGAAAACTCCTTTATGTCATTAGGCATTGACTCATTTATGGTCCTCCATGAAATTAGCCCAAGTACATTCGTAGAAAGAAGCTATTTTATAGCAATACTTAAGGCCTACTCTTACAAAGAAATCACTTTATGGCAAGAACACAACGCCTATTCTCATGAAGAAACTACTTTATGTCATTAGCAAATGTACACTTTTACAAATGATAATGATGCAAATGCACTAGATACAATTGAAAAATAAATGTTATATCAGTGATGATATAATTTCACAATACGATTCTGATAATGAAAGCCCTTTATATGATTAGCCAATAAACGCCCTCTCAAAGAAACCACTTTACGGTATGAGTCAATGCATGCTTCTACAAAGAAAACATTATATGACATTAAGCAATTCATAGTCTTACACAGAAATCACTTTGTTGTATCCCACACACACATGTAATATATGCACTCACAAAGAAACCACTTTATGGTATGAGTCAATGCATGCTTCTACAAAGAAAGCATTATATGACATTAAGCAACTCATAGTCTTACACAGAAATCACTTTGTTGTATCCCACACACACATGTAATATATGCACTCACAAAGAAACCACTTTATGGTATGAGTCAATGCATGCTTCTACAAAGAAAACATTATATGACATTAAGCAACTCATAGTCTTACAAAGAAATCACTTTGTTGTATCCCACACACACACGTAATTTATGCACTCACAAAGAAACCACTTTATGGTATGAGTCAATGCATGCTTCTACAAAGAAAACATTATATGACATTAAGCAACTCATAGTCTTACACAGAAATCACTTTGTTGTATCCCACACACGCATGTAATATATGCACTCACAAAGAAACCACTTTACGGTATGAGTCAATGCATGCTTCTACAAAGAAAATATTATATGACATTAAGCAACTCATAGTCTTACACAGAAATCACTTTGTTGTATCCCACACACACATGTAATATATGCACTCACAAAGAAACCACTTTATGGTATGAGTCAATGCATGCTTCTACAAAGAAAACATTATATGACATTAAGCAACTCATAGTCTTACACAGAAATCACTTTGTTGTATCCCACACACACATGTAATATATGCACTCACAAAGAAACCACTTTATGGTATGAGTCAATGCATGCTTCTACAAAGAAAACATTATATGACATTAAGCAACTCATAGTCTTACACAGAAATCACTTTCTTGTATCCCACACACGCATGTAATATATGCACTCACAAAGAAACCTCTTTATGGTATGAGTCAATGCATGCTTCTACAAAGAAAACATTATATGACATTAAGCAACTGATAGTCTTACACAGAAATCACTTTGTTGTATCCCACACACAAATGTAATATATGCACTCACAAAGAAACCACTTTACGGTATGAGTCAATGCATGCATCTACAAAGAAAACATTATATGACATTAAGCAACTCATAGTCTTACACAGAAATCACTTTGTTGTATCCCACACACACATGTAATATATGCACTCACAAAGAAACCACTTTATGGTATGAGTCAATGCATGCTTCTACAAAGAAAACACTATATGACATTAAGCAACTCATAGTCTTACACAGAAATCACTTTGTTGTATCTCACACACATGTAATATATGCACTCACAAAGAAACCACTTTTATGGTATGAGTCAATGCATGCTTCTACAAAGAAAACATTATATGACATTAAGCAACTCATAGTCTTACACAGAAATCACTTTGTTGTATCCCACACACGCATGTAATATATGCACTCACAAAGAAACCTCTTTATGGTATGAGTCAATGCATGCTTCTACAAAGAAAACATTATATGACATTAAGCAACTGATAGTCTTACACAGAAATCACTTTGTTGTATCCCCCACACACACATGTAATATATGCACTCACAAAGAAACCACATTACGGTATGAGTCAATGCATGCTTCTACAAAGAAAACATTATATGACATTAAGAAACTCATAGTCTTACACAGAAATCACTTTGTTGTATCCCACACACACATGTAATATATGCACTCACAAAGAAACCACTTTACGGTATGTGTCAATGCATGCTTCTACAAAGAAAACATTATATGACATTAAGCAACTCATAGTCTTACACATAAATCACTTTGTTGTATCCCACACACACATGTAATATATGCACTCACAAAGAAACCACTTTACGGTATGAGTCAATGCATGCTTCTACAAAGAAAACATTATATGACATTAAGCAACTCATAGTCTTACACAGAAATCACTTTGTTGTATCCCACACACACATGTAATATATGCACTCACAAAGAAACCACTTTATGGTATGAGTCAATGCATGCTTCTACAAAGAAAACATTATATGACTTTAAGCAACTCATAGTCTTACACAGAAATCACTTTGTTGTATCCCACACACACATGTAATATATGCACTCACAAAGAAACCACTTTATGGTATGAGTCAATGCATGCTTCTACAAAGAAAACATTATATGACATTAAGCAACACATAGTCTTACACAGAAATCACTTTGCTGTATCCCACACACACATGCAATATATGCACTCACAAAGAAACCACTTTATGGTATGAGTGAATGCATGCTTCTACAAAGAGAACATTATATGACATTAAGCAACTCATAGTCTTACACAGAAATCACTTTGTTGTATCCCACACACACATGTAATATATGCACTCTCAAAGAAACCACTTTATGGTATGTGTCAATGCATGCTTCTGAAAAGAAAAAATTATATGACATTAAGCAACTCATAGTCTTACACAGAAATCACTTTGTTGTATCCCACACACACATGTAATATATGCACTCACAAAGAAACCACTTTATGGTATGAGTCAATGCATGCTTCTACAAAGAAAACATTATATGACATTAAGCAACTCATAGTCTTACACAGAAATCACTTTGTTGTATCCCACACACACATGTAATATATGCACTCACAAAGAAACCACTTTACGGTATGAGTCAATGCATGCTTCTACAAAGAAAATATTATATGACATTAAGCAACTCATAGTCTTACACAGAAATCACTTTGTTGTATCCCACACACACATGTAATATATGCACTCACAAAGAAACCACTTTACGGTATGAGTCAATGCATGCTTCTACAAAGAAAACATTATATGACATTAAGCAACTGATAGTCTTACACAGAAATCACTTTGTTGTATCCCACACACACATGTAATATATGCACTCACAAAGAAACCACTTTATGGTATGAGTCAATGCATGCTTCTACAAAGAAAACATTATATGACATTAAGCAACTCATAGTCTTACACAGAAATCACTTTGTTGTATCCCACACACACATGTAATATATGCACGCACAAAGAAACCACTTTATGGTATGAGTCAATGCATGCTTCTACAAAGAAAACAGTATATGACATTAAGCAACTCATAGTCTTACACAGAAATCACTTTGTTGTATCCCACACACACATGTAATATATGCACTCACAAAGAAACCACTTTATGGTATGAGTCAATGCATGCTTCTACAAAGAAAACATTATATGACATTAAGCAACTCATAGTCTTACACAGAAATCACTTTGTTGTATCCCACACACGCATGTAATATATGCACTCACAAACAAACCTCTTTTTATGGTATGAGTCAATGCATGCTTCTACAAAGAAAACATTATATGACATTAAGCAACTCATAGTCTTACACAGAAATCACTTTGTTGTATCCCCACACACACATGTAATATATGCACTCACAAAGAAACCACTTTATGGTATGAGTCAATGCATGCTTCTACAAAGAAAACATTATATGACATTAAGCAACTCATAGTCTTACACAGAAATCACTTTGTTGTATCCCACACACACATGTAAGATATGCACTCACAAAGAAACCACTTTTACGGTATGAGTCAATGCATGCTTCTACAAAGAAAACATTATATGACATTAAGCAATTCATAGTGTTACACAGAAATCACTTTGTTGTATCCCACACACACATGTAATATATGCACTCACAAAGAAACCACTTTACGGTATGAGTCAATGCATGCTTCTACAAAGAAAATATTATATGACATTAAGCAACTCATAGTCTTACACAGAAATCACTTTGTTGTATCCCACACACACATGTAATATATGCACTCACAAAGAAACCACTTTACGGTATGAGTCAATGCATGCTTCTACAAAGAAAACATTATATGACATTAAGCAACTCATAGTCTTACACAGAAATCACTTTGTTGTATCCTACACACACATGTAATATATGCACGCACAAAGAAACCACTTTATGGTATGAGTCAATGCATGCTTCTACAAAGAAAACAGTATATGACATTAAGCAACTCATAGTCTTACACAGAAATCACTTTGTTGTATCCCACACACACATGTAATATATGCACTCACAGAGAAACCACTTTATGGTATGAGTCAATGCATGCTTCTACAAAGAAAACATTATATGACATTAAGCAACTCATAGTCTTACACTGAAATCACTTTGTTGTATCCCCACACACGCATGTAATATATGCACTCACAAAGAAACCTCTTTATGGTATGAGTCAATGCATGCTTCTACAAAGAAAACATTATATGACATTAAGCAACTCATAGTCTTACACAGAAATCCCTTTGTTGTATCCCACACACACATGTAATATATGCACTCACAAAGAAACCACTTTATGGTATGAGTCAATGCATGCTTCTACACAGAAAACATTGTATGACATTAAGCAACTCATAGTCTTACACAGAAATCACTTTGTTGTATCCCACACACACATGTAATATATGCACTCACAAAGAAACCACTTTATGGTATGAGTCAATGCATGCTTCTACAAAGAAAACATTATATGACATTAAGCAACTCATAGTCTTACACAGAAATCACTTTGTTGTATCCCACACACACATGTAATATATGCACTCACAAAGAAACCACTTTACGGTATGAGTCAATGCATGCTTCTACAAAGAAAACTTTATATGACATTAAGCAACTCATAGTGTTACACAGAAATCACTTTGTTGTATCCCACACACACATGTAATATATGCACTCACAAAGAAACCACTTTATGGTATGAGTCAATGCATGCTTCTACAAAGAAAACATTATATGACATTAAGCAACTCATAGTCTTACACAGAAATCACTTTGTTGTATCCCACACACACATGTAATATATGCACTCACAAAGAAACCACTTTACGGTATGAGTCAATGCATGCTTCTACAAAGAAAACATTATATGACATTAAGCAACTCATAGTCTTACACAGAAATCACTTTGTTGTATCCTACACGCACATGTAATATATGCACGCACAAAGAAACCACTTTATGGTATGAGTCAATGCATGCTTCTACAAAGAAAACAGTATATGACATTAAGCAACTCATAGTCTTACACAGAAATCACTTTGTTGTATCCCACACACACATGTAATATATGCACTCACAGAGAAACCACTTTATGGTATGAGTCAATGCATGCTTCTACAAAGAAAACATTATATGACATTAAGCAACTCATAGTCTTACACAGAAATCACTTTGTTGTATCCCACACACGCATGTAATATATGCACTCACAAAGAAACCACTTTTATGGTATGAGTCAATGCATGCTTCTACAAAGAAAAACATTATATGACATTAAGCAACTCATAGTCTTACACAGAAATCACTTTGTTGTATCCCACACACACATGTAATATATGCACTCACAAAGAAACCACTTTTATGGTATGAGTCAATGCATGCTTCTACAAAGAAAACATTATATGACATTAAGCAACTCATAGTCTTACACAGAAATCACTTTGTTGTATCCCACACACACATGTAATATATGCACTCACAAAGAAACCACTTTACGGTATGAGTCAATGCATGCTTCTACAAAGAAAACATTATATGACATTAAGCAACTCACAGTGTTACACAGAAATCACTTTGTTGTATCCCACACACACATGTAATATATGCACTCACAAAGAAATCACTTTTTACGGTATGAGTCAATGCATGCTTCTACAAAGAAAACATTATATGACATTAATCAACTCATAGTCTTACACAGAAATCACTTTGTTGTATCCCACACACACATGTAATATATGCACTCACAAAGAAACCACTTTATGGTATGAGTCAATGCATGCTTCTACAAAGAAAACATTATATGACATTAAGCAACTCATAGTCTTACACAGAAATCACTTTGTTGTATCCCACACACACATGTAATATATGCACTCACAAAGAAACCACTTTATGGTATGAGTCAATGCATGCTTCTACAAAGAAAACATTATATGACATTAAGCAACTCATAGTCTTACACAGAAATCACTTTGTTGTATCCCACACACACATGTAATATATGCACTCACAAAGAAACCACTTTACGGTATGAGTCAATGCATGCTTCTACAAAGAAAACATTATATGACATTAAGCAACTCATAGTCTTACACAGAAATCACTTTGTTGTATCCCACACACACATGTAATATATGCACTCACAAAGAAACCACTTGATGGTATGAGTCAATGCATGCTTCTACAAAGAAAAAATTATATGACATTAAGCAACTCATAGTCTTACACAGAAATCACTTTGTTGTATCCCACACACACATGTAATATATGCACTCACAAAGAAACCACTTTATGGTATGAGTCAATGCATGCTTCTACAAAGAAAAAATTATATGACATTAAGCAACTCATAGTCTTACACAGAAATCACTTTGTTGTATCCCACACACACATGTAATATATGCACTCACAAAGAAACCACTTTATGGTATGAGTCAATGCATGCTTCTACAAAGAAAACATTATATGACATTAAGCAACTCATAGTCTTACACAGAAATCACTTTGTTGTATCCCACACACACATGTAATATATGCACTCACAAAGAAACCACTTTATGGTATGAGTCAATGCATGCTTCTACAAAGAAAACATTATATGACATTAAGCAACTCATAGTCTTACACAGAAATCACTTTGTTGTATCCCACACACACATGTAATATATGCACTCACAAAGAAACCACTTTATGGTATGAGTCAATGCATGCTTCTACAAAGAAAACATTATATGACATTAAGCAACTCATAGTCTTACACAGAAATCACTTTGTTGTATCCCACACACACATGTAATATATGCACTCACAAAGAAACCACTTTATGGTATGAGTCAATGCATGCTTCTACAAAGAAAACATTATATGACATTAAGCAACTCATAGTCTTACACAGAAATCACTTTGTTGTATCCCACACACACATGTAATATATGCACTCACAAAGAAACCACTTTATGGTATGAGTCAATGCATGCTTCTACAAAGAAAACATTATATGACATTAAGCAACTCATAGTCTTACACAGAAATCACTTTGTTGTATCCCACACACACATGTAATATATGCACTCACAAAGAAACCACTTTATGGTATGAGTCAATGCATGCTTCTACAAAGAAAACATTATATGACATTAAGCAACTCATAGTCTTACACAGAAATCACTTTGTTGTATCCCACACACACATGTAATATATGCACTCACAAAGAAACCACTTTACGGTATGAGTCAATGCATGCTTCTACAAAGAAAACATTATATGACATTAAGCAACTCATAGTCTTACACAGAAATCACTTTGTTGTATCCCACACACACATGTAATATATGCACTCACAAAGAAACCACTTTACGGTATGAGTCAATGCATGCTTCTACAAAGAAAACATTATATGACATTAAGCAACTCATAGTCTTACACAGAAATCACTTTGTTGTATCCCACACACACATGTAATATATGCACTCACAAAGAAACCACTTTATGGTATGAGTCAATGCATGCTTCTACAAAGAAAACATTATATGACATTAAGCAACTCATAGTCTTACACAGAAATCACTTTGTTGTATCCCACACACACATGTAATATATGCACTCACAAAGAAACCACTTTATGGTATGAGTCAATGCATGCTTCTACAAAGAAAACATTATATGACATTAAGCAACTCATAGTCTTACACAGAAATCACTTTGTTGTATCCCACACACACATGTAATATATGCACTCACAAAGAAACCACTTTATGGTATGAGTCAATGCATGCTTCTACAAAGAAAACATTATATGACATTAAGCAACTCATAGTCTTACACAGAAATCACTTTGTTGTATCCCACACACGCATGTAATATATGCACTCACAAAGAAACCACTTTATGGTATGAGTCAATGCATGCTTCTACAAAGAAAACATTATATGACATTAAGCAACTCATAGTCTTACACAGAAATCACTTTGTTGTATCCCACACACACATGTAATATATGCACTCACAAAGAAACCACTTTATGGTATGAGTCAATGCATGCTTCTACAAAGAAAACATTATATGACATTAAGCAACTCATAGTCTTACACAGAAATCACTTTGTTGTATCCCACACACACATGTAATATATGCACTCACAAAGAAACCACTTTATGGTATGAGTCAATGCATGCTTCTACAAAGAAAACATTATATGACATTAAGCAACTCATAGTCTTACACAGAAATCACTTTGTTGTATCCTACACACACATGTAATATATGCACTCACAAAGAAACCACTTTATGGTATGAGTCAATGCATGCTTCTACAAAGAAAACATTATATGACATTAAGCAACTCATAGTCTTACACAGAAATCACTTTGTTGTATCCCACACACACATGTAATATATGCACTCACAAAGAAACCACTTTATGGTATGAGTCAATGCATGCTTCTACAAAGAAAACATTATATGACATTAAGCAACTCATAGTCTTACACAGAAATCACTTTGTTGTATCCCACACACACATGTAATATATGCACTCACAAAGAAACCACTTTATGGTATGAGTCAATGCATGCTTCTACAAAGAAAACATTATATGACATTAAGCAACTCATAGTCTTACACAGAAATCACTTTGTTGTATCCCACACACACATGTAATATATGCACTCACAAAGAAACCACTTTATGGTATGAGTCAATGCATGCTTCTACAAAGAAAACATTATATGACATTAAGCAACTCATAGTCTTACACAGAAATCACTTTGTTGTATCCCACACACACATGTAATATATGCACTCACAAAGAAACCACTTTATGGTATGAGTCAATGCATGCTTCTACAAAGAAAACATTATATGACATTAAGCAACTCATAGTCTTACACAGAAATCACTTTGTTGTATCCCACACACACATGTAATATATGCACTCACAAAGAAACCACTTTACGGTATGAGTCAATGCATGCTTCTACAAAGAAAACATTATATGACATTAAGCAACTCATAGTCTTACACAGAAATCACTTTGTTGTATCCCACACACACATGTAATATATGCACTCACAAAGAAACCACTTTATGGTATGAGTCAATGCATGCTTCTACAAAGAAAACATTATATGACATTAAGCAACTCATAGTCTTACACAGAAATCACTTTGTTGTATCCCACACACACATGTAATATATGCACTCACAAAGAAACCACTTTATGGTATGAGTCAATGCATGCTTCTACAAAGAAAACATTATATGACATTAAGCAACTCATAGTCTTACACAGAAATCACTTTGTTGTATCCCACACACACATGTAATATATGCACTCACAAAGAAACCACTTTATGGTATGAGTCAATGCATGCTTCTACAAAGAAAACATTATATGACATTAAGCAACTCATAGTCTTACACAGAAATCACTTTGTTGTATCCCACACACACATGTAATATATGCACTCACAAAGAAACCACTTTATGGTATGAGTCAATGCATGCTTCTACAAAGAAAACATTATATGACATTAAGCAACTCATAGTCTTACACAGAAATCACTTTGTTGTATCCCACACACACATGTAATATATGCACTCACAAAGAAACCACTTTACGGTATGAGTCAATGCATGCTTCTACAAAGAAAATCTTATATGACATTAAGCAACTCATAGTCTTACACAGAAATCACTTTGTTGTATCCCACACACACATGTAATATATGCACTCACAAAGAAACCACTTTATGGTATGAGTCAATGCATGCTTCTACAAAGAAAACATTATATGACATTAAGCAACTCATAGTCTTACACAGAAATCACTTTGTTGTATCCCACACACACATGTAATATATGCACTCACAAAGAAACCACTTTATGGTATGAGTCAATGCATGCTTCTACAAAGGAAACATTATATGACATTAAGCAACTCATAGTCTTACACAGAAATCACTTTGTTGTATCCCACACACACATGTAATATATGCACTCACAAAGAAACCACTTTATGGTATGAGTCAATGCATGCTTCTACAAAGAAAACATTATATGACATTAAGCAACTCATATTCTTACACAGAAATCACTTTGTTGTATCCCACACACACATGTAATATATGCACTCACAAAGAAACCACTTTATGGTATGAGTCAATGCATGCTTCTAGAAAGAAAACATTATATGACCTTAAGCAACTCATAGTCTTACACAGAAATCACTTTGTTGTATCCACACACACATGTAATATATGCACTCACAAAGAAACCACTTTACGGTATGAGTCAATGCATGCTTCTACAAAGAAAACATTATATGACATTAAGCAACTCATAGTCTTACACAGAAATCACTTTGTTGTATCCCACACACACATGTAATATATGCACTCACAAAGAAACCACTTTATGGTATGAGTCAATGCATGGTTCTACAAAGAAAACAGTATATGACATTAAGCAACTCATAGTCTTACACAGAAATCACTTTGTTGTATCCCACACACACATGTAATATATGCACTCACAAAGAAACCACTTTATGGTATGAGTCAATGCATGCTTCTACAAAGAAAACATTATATGACATTAAGCAACTCATAGTCTTACACAGAAATCACTTTGTTGTATCCCACACACGCATGTAATATATGCACTCACAAAGAAACCACTTTATGGTATGAGTCAATGCATGCTTCTACAAAGAAAACATTATATGACATTAAGCAACTCATAGTCTTACACAGAAATCACTTTGTTGTATCCCACACACACATGTAATATATGCACTCACAAAGAAACCACTTTACGGTATGAGTCAATGCATGCTTCTAGAAAGAAAACATTATATGACCTTAAGCAACTCATAGTCTTACACAGAAATCACTTTGTTGTATCCCACACACACATGTAATATATGCACTCACAAAGAAACCACTTTACGGTATGAGTCAATGCATGCTTCTACAAAGAAAACATTATATGACATTAAGCAACTCATAGTCTTACACAGAAATCACTTTGTTGTATCCCACACACACATGAAATATATGCACTCACAAAGAAACCACTTTATGGTATGAGTCAATGCATGCTTCTACAAAGAAAACAGTATATGACATTAAGCAACTCATAGTCTTACACAGAAATCACTTTGTTGTATCCCACACACACATGTAATATATGCACTCACAAAGAAACCACTTTATGGTATGAGTCAATGCATGCTTCTACAAAGAAAACATTATATGACATTAAGCAACTCATAGTCTTACACAGAAATCACTTTGTTGTATCCCACACACACATGTAATATATGCACTCACAAAGAAACCACTTTATGGTATGAGTCAATGCATGCTTCTACAAAGAAAACATTATATGACATTAAGCAACTCATAGTCTTACACAGAAATCACTTTGTTGTATCCCACACACACATGTAATATATGCACTCACAAAGAAACCACTTTACGGTATGAGTCAATGCATGCTTCTACAAAGAAAACATTATATGACATTAAGCAACTCATAGTCTTACACAGAAATCACTTTGTTGTATCCCACACACACATGTAATATATGCACTCACAAAGAAACCACTTTATGGTATGAGTCAATGCATGCTTCTATAAAGAAAACATTATATGACATTAAGCAACTCATAGTCTTACACAGAAATCACTTTGTTGTATCCCACACACACATGTAATATATGCACTCACAAAGAAACCACTTTATGGTATGAGTCAATGCATGCTTCTACAAAGAAAACATTATATGACATTAAGCAACTCATAGTCTTACACAGAAATCACTTTGTTGTATCCCACACACACATGTAATATATGCACTCACAAAGAAACCACTTTATGGTATGAGTCAATGCATGCTTCTACAAAGAAAACATTATATGACATTAAGCAACTCATAGTCTTACACAGAAATCACTTTGTTGTATCCCACACACGCATGTAATATATGCACTCACAAAGAAACCACTTTATGGTATGAGTCAATGCATGCTTCTACAAAGAAAACATTATATGACATTAAGCAACTCATAGTCTTACACAGAAATCACTTTGTTGTATCCCACACACACATGTAATATATGCACTCACAAAGAAACCACTTTATGGTATGAGTCAATGCATGCTTCTACAAAGAAAACATTATATGACATTAAGCAACTCATAGTCTTACACAGAAATCACTTTGTTGTATCCCACACACACATGTAATATATGCACTCACAAAGAAACCACTTTATGGTATGGGTGAACGTATACGTATACTCTCACAATGAAACCCCCTTTTGGTATGAGTCTACGTATGTCCCTACAAAGAAACCATTATATGGCATTAAGCACAGAGTTTTACAAAGAAACCACTTTATGGTATGGGTCAACGTATACTGTCACAATGAAACCCCTTTACGGTATGAGTCTACGTATGCTCCTACAAAGAAACAATTATATAGTATAAGCAAAGAGTTTTACAAAGAAACCGCTCTATGGTATTAGTTAATTCCTTACTCTATGGTATACTCTATGCTATTAGGTATTCCTTTAACCATTGTAGGGCGTTAAAGAAGAGTTGTCTCGCAAAGAAATTACTTTATTATTAGTCAACGGATACTCTTACAAAGAAACCAAAACAATGCATAGTCTTACAAAGAAATCACTTTATGGTATTATCCAATGAATGCTTTTAAAAGGGCATTAATCAACTCATAATTTCACAAAGAAATTACTTCATGGTGTCAGACCCATTGACAGATCTAATACCTATGAGGTATGTTCTCCAGACACTTTTGAAAAATGATATGTGTTATTAAACTATGTTATTAATTACAACATATTGTGTTAATCATAGGTATGTTTAAGGAATACTACTTTATTTTTCTTATTCATAAGCAATCATTCATTTTATCAAAAGTATTCATATAACATAATTCTCTATGTGCGATGAAAAGAAGTATTCAAGATATATTCACCATCATAGAAAAGATCAGCAATTACTATCCATTAGTTTTTTTTTCTACTAAAGTAATCAAACTTTTTTCATAAAAAAGACGTATTGGGGAACGTGCTTTTGGATAATGGAAGAACTAGAAATACAGAATAGTTTAAGTTACTGAATGGGTCAATTTTTGCTAAACGTGATTTACGTGCCACCTCCCGATTCAGAGAATTAAACCATCAACAAAAAAAATAACTTAAGGTCATTTTGAATTAACACAAAATAAAACAGTAGCATTTAATATTTTTATCCTTTGAATTTGAAAGAAGTGAAGTTAATCGATAAAAACTAATTACTCAACAATTACCAACAGAATAATGCATGACTTGTAAGCAGTTTATAACAAGTGGAATTAGAATGTAGGAATAACTTTCAAATCCATTCTGTCACTCTTTATATACGTGGAGACTTAACGCGATTGTGAAAGCATGTCTAAAGAATTTCGCATCAATAATTATATTAAAGAAATTCTCTTTCTAGAAGATAAAGAAGAAAGAGTTTTATGGGTTTGTCTTGCACGCAACACATAAATCAGTGGAATTTATTCCTAAACCCTAATCCAGAAACCAATGCTTTGATCCTCATTATTTATGGATTGTGAAAGAAGTAGAATGTTACGGCTACAACTGCACAAAAAAAGTTAAATTCTAAAACGAGATGTAATTAAAAGATTTTAGTATTATAAGACAAAATAAAAATGTATTTAGTTTTCAATAATTCTTTTGTATTAATATTACTTTGTGCTATATTTTTAATTTCTCTAGAAAAAATAAAGGGAAAATAATTTTTTTTACTCAATAATTATAAAAAAGAAAATAACAATAAGGAATTGTTTATCTACTCCATTAAGAAATTAGTAATTAAATACCAATAACAAGTTTTATTTTTTAAAGTCTTATTAGATAAGAATATTTTATTATCATACAATCACAATATTAACGTGCTATTTTCGCTAGATTGTGATAAAATGTTTTGAATTTATTCTATCACTGTTTTAGTATCTAAGATATTTTTTCTTAATGATGGTGAGTGACTTTTTTTTATTTATAAAGTCTCCATTTTCAACTGAGATAATTTTTTAATGATAAAATTCATCATCATCATCATTTGTGCAACAGCCCCATCGTGGGCCAAGGTCGTCTGCTGCCGGCAGATTTCAAGACAGGTTTGGTTTGGTTTGCGGTCATTTTTAGTTACAGTTCTACATTTACATTACATTTAGTCACAGTTTAGGCTAGTTAAATCGGGACCTACAGTTTAACGTAGATTCCAACCCACTCACAAACACCGCCAGGATTTGAACATGAAGCCTGTGATACCAAAGCCCAGAACACTAGCCAATTGTGTTCATGAGACTGCTCAAGACAGGAGATGTCTTTTTATGGGGTAGGGTTGTCAGCCCTAAGCCCAATGTTCTTCAATCGTATTAAACCCAGACCTACGGTTCAAAGTGGATTCCTAACCACTACATACATACATGGCACCCCCGGGACTCGAACCTGTGGAACAGAGAGCCAGTTTTATCATCAAGCGATAGATAAAATTGAAAATGTGTAATAGATTCATAAATACTTAAAGATGTACTACTATCTCAACAAAGAACTTCACCAAAGGATTTATCGTTACATCCCTATCATAGGAATATCATTATTAGGAGAGTTTCAAACCCATACCCTTTAACTCGAAAGAACAACATGTTAACCCGCAGCTTGTCTTCTTTGTGATACCCCACTGTTACTACATCACAATACATGATTGTCTAGAGCTGAGTTGCCCCTTTACAGTTTGGGAATGATGTGGGTGAGAAGTCTGATTGGGCTCTGTGGCGCACTACCGTCATATGAGACTGGGACCTACGGCTTGAAGTGAATTCTGAAACGATACAAGCATTCATGGCCCTGCTGGGATTCGAATCCAAAAAATGTGATACCAAGCATCAGAATCAGAAACCAAGCATCCATTCGCCCATAAGGCCCATTCTTGTGATGCACCACTAACCTAACAAAGACCTTCGAATAAAAAAGACTCATTGTTACATCATCATCATCATCATTGACGCAACAGCCCCATGGTAGGCCATCTGCCTACTGGCAGATTACGTGACATGAGATGTTTTCATTTTACAGTGTAGGGCTGCCAACCCTTCTCCCAAAGCTCCACAATCATATTAGACTGGGACATACAATTTAAAGCGGATTCCGAACCACTACAAACATCCATGGCGCCGCCGGAACTCGAACCCGAAGCCTGTAGTACGGAGCGCTGGTTATTGCCCCCCATTGTATCCCAATATAAAAAAAGAAGCGTCCAGTTCGTCATTCCTTGGCGGGTTTTGAACCTAGATCTTTTAGCCCAACATGGTGTTCAACATACCAGCTGGTTTCCAATTGTGTGTATATAACTTTTTTTTACAATTTTTCCATTTTATTTATTTCCTTAAAATTCATTCAGAATTCTTAAAATTGCATTTTATTAATTTAAAAGCATTTTTGATTTAATAAATATTTAAATAAAAATTGAAAGTTTATTAAACAAGTTAAAAGCTTTCTTAATTAATGGATTTTTTTTAAAGTCTTCGTCTATAAATGCATAAAAATGTGTTCCGATCTTCTAAAGCTGCTAGACAAAATGATGGGATGATTGTTACGAAAATACAAAATTTTTAAAGTAATATATGAATTTAAAATATCCCTTTTAAGAGATTTATTATAATTTCTCAGTATTTTTTTCTAAAGTAATATTATTAAAGTTGTGTTCCCTAATTTAGTTAAAGCTTTCAAACAGCCTAAAAATGTTTAAAAATCATGCATGGTATACATTTTTTGGCACATTTCGGACAGTTACAAGAAATTAAATTAATCGAAAAATAGTTAACAGTCAATAAAAACCACTGAGGAGATTTTACAGCTTTAATTATATTAAAAGTCATTTTCTTAGTTTAAGTAAACTTTCAAAACCATTTTATCTTTATAATGACAACTAAAAGGAATTATGGGAAGAAAAATTTTCAAAATATTATTAAATTAATAACTTAAGAAGGTAAAATTTGAAATCATAAAAAAAAAATATATTAAATGCTGATTTCATTGGAAATTCTATTTGCATCTATTGTTATTTAGCTATTTTATTATTGCCTTTATTCTACATAGTAGCCTCGCGGATAACCTATCGGAACCTTTTTCAATGGTGATGTTCGGTTCGAAATCCGAAAAGTACAAACCAAACAAAAAAGATGTCATATTTATGAAAAGGGAAAAGTATGATAGGTCGTTAAGTTCTTTCTTTGGCCATGAACATAAGCCTCATACATGAACAATTAAAAATACTTTAGGCAGCTAAGTTCTTTCCTTGGGCCAGAGCAGAAAAATGACATGTTTATGAACAGGGAATAGTACCTTAAGACGTTGAATTCTTTCCTTGGCTTAGAGCAGAAAGATGGCACATTTATGAAAGAGAATAGTACGTTAAGATGTTGAGTACTTTCCTCGGACTGGACCAGAACAGAAAGATGCCATATTTATGAATAAGAAAAAGTACGTTAGGGTGTTTAGTTCTTTCCTTGGATCAGATCACAAAGATGTCATATTTAAGAACAGGAAATAGTATGTTAAGATGTTGACTCCATTCCTTGAACAAGAGCTGGAGTCATTTTTATGAACAAGGAAACGTACGTTTGACCGTTAGTTTCTACCCTTGGAAGAGAGCAGAACGATGATATATTTACGAGTATGCACAGAGAACAGTTCGTTAGAACGGTGAGTCCTTTCCTTGGACCAGAGTAGAAAGATAGTATATTTAAGTACAGGAAATAGTACGTTAGGAAGGCGAGTCCTTGCTTTGGACCAGAGGAAAAAGATGTCAGATTTATGAAGAGAGGATAGTACGTTAAGACATTGAGTCCTTTCGGTGGACTAGAGCAGGGGTCTCCAAACTTTCCAGCCTTCGGGCCACACTGTTTACTCCAGTAAGTACCAAGGGCCAAAACCGTTTTAATTTTTCTGCCATTAACTATAATTTTTAGACTAGTCGCCGAGTACGGCGGGATGTTCGCTAGTTTATAATGTTAGTGGGATTCATTTCAATTATTTGTTACTTGTTATGCTTAAGTTAAATTTTCTGCGTAATAGGCTTGTCATTAAGCTTTACCTAGCAAGTCAATAAAACCGAGTTATTATCATTCTGTGTTTTTTTCATCCAACTTATTACAGCAACAATAAGCTATTCGCTGTCGCGGGCCGGATGGATGACACTGGCGGGTCGGATTTGGCCCGCGGGCCGTAGTTTGGAGACCCCTGGACTAGAGCATAAAGATGACATATATATTATAAGAACAGGAAATAGAATGTTACGACGTTGACTCCATTCCTTTGGACCAGAGCAGAAGTCATATTTATGAACAACAAAACTTACATTTGACAGTTAATTTCTTCCCTTTGAAGAGAGCAGAAAGATGGCATACTTATGACCAGATAATAGTTCGTTAAAACATAGAGTCCTTTCTTTGGATCAAAGCAGAATGATGTCCTGTTGATGAACAGGGAACAGTACGTTAGGCTAAGTTCTTTCCTCGAACCAGAGTAGAAGATGCCATATTTATGAACAAGAAAAAATGTTAGGACATTGAGTTAATTGGACCATTAGACCAGACAGAAAGACGCCATATTTGTGAACAGAAAATAGTACCTTAAGATGTTGAATCGTTTCCTTGGACCAAGGCAGGAGCCATATTTAGGAAGAAGGAAAGATTTGTTAGATGTTATGTTCTTTCCTTGGACCAGAAGAGAAAGACGCCATATTTATGAACAGGGAATAGTTATGTTGAGCCCTTTTTTCAGAGATCATAACACAACTGTGTGTCTCCCCTTTTCTGAAAACCTTAATTACTATGGACGCCTTCATTGGATTCGAACCTCAATATTCTTTTATATGTTATTTATGATAAAACACAGAAAAAAAACTCACATCAGACATTCTAGCAAACAATGAGATACTCTTACTCTAGTTGACATAATCATTTGTATCTTGTCGTTTCTGAAAGCCATAATTTCTATAGGTGCTTTCAGTGGATTCGAACCTCAATATTCTTTTACGTGTCGTTTATGGTAAAACCTAGAAAAAACCCCATCAGATATTCTAGCAAACAATGCGATATACTTATTCCAGTTGCCATAATCATAACTGTGTTTCTCTCCTTTTCTGAAATTGGTTAACGCTCTGGCCTTTGGTACCACAGGCTCCAGGTTCGAATCCTGGCGGTGACTTGCATGTTCGTGAGTGGTTCGGGATCCACTTTAAACTGTAGGTCCCGGTCTGCTTTAGCCCTCGTGTGCACAAGTTGACTGTAGAGCGACAAACCAAACACCTGAACCCTTTTTGTGAAAACAGTAACTGATATGCACTCCTTTAGCAAATTCGAACCTACAATAGTTGCTCTTATTACCGTTAGGTAATATATCGAACCATTTATTAACTTGAATAATAAATTACAGTTATCACCCTACTGGAAGGGTTAAACCCATGAAAACTAAAAAAAATATTCTAATGCTAACTGACTAAAAGCAAATTCTTGACGAAGTATGAAAGATTATTTTCTTATGAGATTAATTTGTTTCCAAATACTTGAACTTATTTTTTACAAAAACAATCGAATCGTAAAAATTGATTCTGGATTTTTTCAGCGTTATTATAATGACATGCGACTAAAATATGCCCTAAATGAAAAAAAAAATAATATGGTGGAACAATTCTTCCGATTGTTTTGCCAATGTTTTACTCGAATGCACAAATCTCGTATCTTAGCAACGGGAAGACGTCCATACAATTTTTTTCCCCGTTCATTGCTTGCTCATTATGGGAAGCGATTTAAATGGATTTAGGACTCATTGTTTTCAAACTAATATCAGTAGAAAGAATAAGATGCTAGAGGGCAGAAGTCCTCCATTTTAAATGTTAATTAAGTATAACATTATTCATTTGCTTAGTATAATTACAAAGAGGGTGCATGTGTTTAAATTTCCATATTATTAATTACACTGAAGTGACAAAAGTCATGGGATAGCAAGATGCAAATTTTCAGATGGCAGTAGCATCGCGTAGAACAGGTATAAATGCGCAGTGCTTTCGCAGAGCTTTCATTTCTGTTCAAGTTATTTATGTGAAGAGGTTTTGACGTGATGATGACCGCACGACGGGAATTAACAGACTTTGAACGCGGAATGTTAATTGGAGCTAGACGCATGGGTCATGCCATTTCGGAAATCGTTAGGGAATTCAACATTCCCAGATCCACTGTGTCAAGAGTATGCCGAGAGTATGAAATTTCAGGCATAACATCCCACCATGGACAGCGCAGTGGTCGACCGCCTGCACTTAACGATCGAGACCGGCGACGTCTGCAAAGAGTCGTAAATTCTAACAGACAAGCAACACTGCGTCAAATAACCGCAGAAATCAATGTGGGACGTACAAGGGACTTGTCTGTTAGAACTGTGCGGAGAAATTTGGCTTTCTTGGGCTATTCCAGCAGAAGACCGACTCGAGTGCCTTTACTGACAGAACGACATCGCTTGCAGCGACTCTCGTGGGCACGTGAGCATATCGGTTGGTCCCTAGATGAATGGAAAACCGTGACCTGGTCCGATGAGTCACGATTTCAGTTGGTAAGAGCTGATGGTAGGGTTCGAGTGTGGCGCAGACCCTACGAAGCCATGGACCCAAACTGTCAGCAAGGCACTGTTCAAGCTGGTGGTGGCTCCGTAATGGTGTGGGCTGTTTTTCATGGCATGGACTTGGTCCTCTGGTGCGACTGGACCGAACATTGACTGGAAATGCTTATGTTCAGCTACTTGGAGATCACTTGCAGCCATTCATGGACTTCATGTACCCAAACAACGATGGGATTTTTATGGATGACAATGCGCCATGTCACCGGGCCACAACTGTTCGCGATTGGTTTGAAGAACATTCTGGACAATTCCAACGAATGATCTGGCCACCTAGATCGCCCGACATGAATCCCATCGAGCATTTATGGGACATCATCGAGAGGTCTGTTCGTGCCCAAAATCGTGCACCATCAACGCTTTCACAATTATGGACGTCTATCGAGACAGCATGGCTCAATATTCCTGCAGAAGACTTCCAACGACTTGTTGAGTCCATGCCACGTCGAGTTGCTGCACTTCGCCGGGCGAAATGAGGGCCGACACGATATTAAGAGGTATCCCATGACTTTTGTCACTTCAGTGTATATCATTCATACATATTAATTATTTTTTAGAATCCTTTACAATATTATGCGTTGGAAATAATAATAAAATATGAATAAATTTAGGTACGGTAGCACCTCGGTATGAGGGTCTGATGTCCGAGTGACTAGCGCTTGGTGCCACAGTTTTCGGGTTCGAGTCTCGGTGGTGCCACGGATGTTTGTAGTGGTTCGGAATCCCCTTAAAATATTTATATAATTTATTAATAATCTAATTATTTTAATTAATTAATAACTTAATTATTTTAACTAAGTAATAATTTAATTTAATCTGGAAACCGTAAGTTCCGGTCTAATATGAAATGCAGATTCTTAGACTCCAACCCTACCCCGTGAAAAGAAAACATCTCCTGTCTCGAAAACTGCCAGTAGGCAGCCGGCCTTGGCTCACCAGGGACTATTGTGCCAATGAAGAAGAAGAACGCCTTTGGTATACTTACTTCCACTTTGGAATAAGTTTAACTTGATATACATCCTCTATGAACAAGAAAAATTCCGTTTGGCATATGACTGTGATTCGGAATATGACTTGCTCGCGTCAAATTCTACACCAAATGGACGGATTTCAAACACTTTGCAGAGAAATTTCATCCCAACAGAGGACAAACATGTTGTAATAGCATTGTCTGAAAATGATCCCATAATGTATCATTTCTAAAACATCTCGAGGATGGAGATTTTGTTCTAAATTATGGTGCCACAATGTGCGTGCAGTCTAGAAGCCATCTATCCTGGTGACCCTATATAACACTGAATCTCCTACACAATCTGTTGTTCTAATGGCGAATAACATGAAGTCAAAGTGACAAGCATTAAAAATATTTCAGGTAATAAATCATATTTTGAAAAGTAAATTCTAAACATTTTGAAGAAATTGTTATAGAAAAGGGATGTATTGAAGTAGACAGCTTAGAGATCAAAAAGATAGTTGGACAAATAATATAAAATTAAATGGAATGTTTGGTTTGGTGCTCTAAGGCCAACTTGTGCACACGAGGGCTAAACAGACCGGGACCTAAAGTTTAAAGTGGATACCGAACCACTCATAAACATCTATGCCGCCGCCACGATTCGACCTAGAGCCTGTGGTGCCAAACGTCAGAACCTGTTTTCATTTCATATGGCCATCATGAAGGGGAATACGGAACTGTAAGTTTCTGCATTCAGTTGCTATGTACCTTAAATATTTTCTGAACCAATATTGACATCTTTTTCAATAACTACTTTTAAAACCAATATAGAAATGTAAGGGTTTAAAGTGTGTTATGTATTATTTATTGAAATAAATTATAAATTATAAATATTATACAATATATACAAAAGTGCTTTGTTTATATTAGTACGGTAATCTTTTTTAAATCAATACAAAATTGTCGTAAACCAGTCGTGCACATTAAATTCATGCAAATAACGACTCCATTCCACTATATTTCCATCTTTAATTTTCTGTCGGAAATCCTTTACTTTTATAGCACAAGTGTCTGCAAACAAGTGTTAGGATGATAATATATAACGAAAACCAATGGTTAAATTTACCAAGCGGAGTTTCATTTCACTGACACAAAATAAATAGATTTTCTACTATCGTGATGAGTTTAGTGGAAAAAGAATTGGTTTTAGTTCTAGCATTTTTTTTTTCTTCAAACTGCAAGCTTTATATTGTCAGGCATAAACACGAGATGTGATAAATTTGGTCATTATAGTTAAGTGGAATAATCTGTGATTCAATATTTATCACAGCAATTTTGCGTTATTTGAAGAAAGTTTTAAGATCGATATATTGAAAAAAATATTTTCTTCGGATAATATAAAGATACTTATATGGTAATGTTTTTCGTTGCATTAGACAGTAATATATTTAAAAGATATTTGCTGTCAGAAACGAATTTATTTTTGCGATTATGAAGCAAATTAGTTAGTGTTCTTTAACTATTATTTTATTTTATTGCGTAGATGTTAGGAAACTTGTTAGTGTTTCTAAACTATTCACATTGAGACGAATGAGTATTAACATTAATTGTTATAATTGATAAACTGTTACAATTTATAACATCGAGTAATTATAACAAGAAACACAAATAAAGTTTTACAAAGGACATCAAAAAGTATAGCAAGAAATGTCAAAATATAACAATGAATATCATGTATGTATGACAAGAAACAAAAACAACATGAAATGAACATAGGTATAACAATGAAAATTAAGTATAAAACGAGCATCAACGTATAACAAAGAACATTCAGAAAAAATAACATTGAACCTTAAGGAGTGACAAGAAGAATAAAGAAAGTATGACAGGGAACATCAAATATAACAAAGAACATCAAGAAAATATAGCAAGGAACGTCAAAGTATATATCATTGAACATCTAGAAAATATAACAAAGAATATCAGGAAGATATAACAAGGAACATCAAAATATACCAAGGGAATATCAAAGTATAATAATGAACATCTAAGTATAACAATGAACATCAAGAAGGTATAACAATAAATATCCAGAAAATATCACAAAGAACATTAAGAAGCTTCGTTCGATCATTAAGAAGCATTAATACACATTCTTTGTTTCTTATGTAACAAGAAATAAAGTATAATAAGAAACATCAAAAAAGTTATAACTAGAAACAAGGAACAAGTTTAACAACGAACAACAAGGAACCACTATATATTTGATTACTTCTCAATCCTTTCCATATAAGAATTTAAAAGGAAAATAATTACACAGCTGCCTGAAAATAATCCTACTCTTATTGGCATAGCATAAAATTGATAATGTTGCATAACATAATTTTAATTCTGCTTCGTGTTAAAATACTCAAATAAACCAGAAGTAAAATTAAATACGTGCATTAATGAGATATACCAAGTTTATTTTTGTCTTTCCTATCTGTTTTTCCTACTGGGTCCAAAATCACGCAATATGACATTTATTAAAAACAAGTTATTTCTATTTTATTTTGTCCTCGGGAACTTTCGAACATGTGACATTCCCTGGACAATGACTCACCAATGTTTTTGACACCCCCGCATTGGTTAAAGATTTTGATGCGTGCTTCTCGTATTCCAAACAAAGGTCGTATACGAAACAGTATTTTTCGCTTTCAAAACAGGTCGTATAAAGAGCCGACGTTTTCTTCTGCATTGATAATAAATATTGCTATTAGAATAATATTGAAAATCTTGAATTCCCAGTAGTTTTTGTAATCTAGTTAAAATAATTCGAACATTCTTATCTTTTTAGTACTATTTTGATTAAAATTAAAGATGAACTACGAAGCGTGGATAATACAGTGGTGGAAAATACGAAGCATGGATAATAAGCGTGGATAATACAGAAGCGTGGATAATAAGCGTAGATTATACAGAAGCGTGGATAATAAGGTTATTCCTTTGTTCTATATACGTGGATAATACGAAGCGTGGATACGTGGATAATACGAAGGATACATGGATAATACGTGAAACGTAACTGTATACGTGGATAATACGAAGTATACGTGGATAATACGTGAAACGTAACTGTATACGTGGATAATACGTGAAACGTAACTGTATACGTGGATAATACGAAGCGTACGTAACTGTATACGTGGATAACGTACGTAACAGTAACAGTACAGTACAGTACAGTAACATGCAGTACAGTATACGTAACAGTAACGTACGTAATTGTAAACGTGGATAATACGAAGCGTGGATAATAAGCGTGGATAATAAGGTTATTCCTTTGTTCTTTAAAAATGTAAAAGAGCCTTTTAGATGTAAAAATGCATGTTTTGAATTTATTTAAATAGTGAAAATAGCAGGATCAAATTGGTAAACATATCTACAAATATTTTGACAATATTAAGAGCTATCACTTAGTTATGTTAACATGGCTTCTTATAAATGATCTTGAAATCCGTTTTAAAAAAAAAAATTAACGATCTTTATATTTATGTAAAGCGTGAAAACAATGTATGGAAACCTTTACCAAAATCTATAATTCGTTTTTATCACCTTTTTTAATATTATTTTGTGTATTAAATAAGCTATCAAATTTTAATTAAATGAGTTGATTAAAATTAATTTTTAAAATTTCATTCTTATAAACGACATCTAGGATCGAATCATTACTACTATAGCGGGAAAATATCTCGAGCTACGTCAAATTTTGAATCTATGAACAGATAGGGGCTGTTGAATCTGAATCTGACGATAGCAGACGGCGTCCGTTGCAGCCACTGCTGTATGAAACGTGGAGACACGATGGGGATTGTTAATATATGTGTGAGGCGTTCTGCGTCGTTAATCAAATTGTATGATTGGGGCTCTCTTCCATTCGACACACAAACGCGGATCAATTCCTCTTAAAAGTTCTTTCGGAAAGCACCCTCATCCCCCATTGGCGAGTTGTTCGTGTTAGATGATCAAAGAAAAAAAATATAGCTATATTTCTGAGCTTAAGTTTTCAGTTAAATCTCACGCAATATGCAACTGTATGCATTTAAAAGCCTCTCAATAGTCTTTGGCGCTCAATAAAATAATTTGAAAATCAACAAACTGAAAGATGCTTGAGAAATAACATCGTTGATTCAAATGGAAGCATAAGTGTTTTCTCGCTGATTATTGCACAAATATAACAATGGTTTAGGCACTATATAAAATGTGTGGTTTCAGCATAGGTTGGTCATAAGTTGGCAAAGGTGTGGGCAGAATTTGTTTATGGCATTACATAATAATGTGAGACTTAATAATGTATGACATTAAGATATTAATGTTTCTTCAAACGTACCACTTTATGATAAAAAAAAAATCCTATAACCTATTTTAAACACAAGTCTAATACTTTTTTAAGGTAGAAAATTGCATTATCGATGGTATTACATGTCATTAATAAGTTGTTTTGGGCATTATATAGTAATGTTTTAACCATTATTTGCACAATCATTTCTTCGAATATACAACTTTATAATGTAAAAAATCGATTAACCTATTTTAAACAATACATTGGTTGAGGCTAAAAGTAACACTATCTATGGCATTATCTATTATATATAATTCCCGTGTCACAATGTTTGTTCGCGATGAACTCCGAAACTAACCCTCCGATTTTAACTTTTTTTTTTTTTAAATGTGTGTTTTGTTCCAACTTGAGAAATAGGATAGTTTTTATTCAGATTTTTTTGTATTTAAATGCAAAATCGGTTAAAATCTAGCATTGAGGAAGGCGCCAATCTTGCAACCCTCAATTTTCGCCAATTTTCCGCCGATTTCTTTAGGGTTGCAATACTGCAATTAGAGGAATTCGTAGCTTCATTTTTCGAACAATATAATGAATATTTTTAGATGGCGCCGTGTCTCGATGCCTGTACTACATAACCATAAAATTCTCATGTTCTGAATATTATTGTTTTATGTACTACTTTAAATTTTGTGAAAATTATATTGTATGAAATTTATATTATTTCTATGCGAAATAAATCAAATGTATGTAAGTATTACTTGATTTGATTATCAATATTTTTTTTTATTTTCTAAGTTTGAATTTGAATTGGAATAAAATATATGGAATGAAAAGTTGTGAATCAAAACATTTAACTTTTCTATGCTTAAAGTTTGTCAACATGTGTTGTATTTGATTAAAAATTCTAAAATAAATTGTGATCTACAAGATAATATAATATAGACAATATAATTTTAAAGAAAGATGATGAATTTTAAGGATTTTTTGAAAAGTGTGAAAATGAAGTAAACTCTGCAATTATTTGATATAATGATAACATTAAAATTTTATAAAAGGTATTATGATAGTTGCAAGTTGAAAATCAAGGATATTTTATTTTAAAAACTTTTAATATTTGGAAAACAAAGAATTTGAGTTATAAATTTGAGTGATTTGAATATTGTCGAAGAAAAATGATAAATGGTACTTTTAAGTTGGAAGTTATTTAAAGAAAAGGAAACAAAACAACTAAATAAGTGTTTATATTAATAAAGGAGAATGTAAAGCTCATTAACTTTTCCATTTGTTTTGTGATTTTTTTCATCATAAAATAATAAAACATTTTTTGTGAAGAAGAAAAAACACATTTTCAAAATTTGAATTTGAATTGGCATAAAATATATTGAATGAAAAGTTGTGAATCAAAACATTGAACTTTTCTATGCTTAAAGTTTGTCAACATGTGTTTTATTTCATTAAGAATTCTAAAATGAAATGTGATCTGCAAGATAATATAATATAGACAATATAATTTTAAAGAAATATGATGAATTTTAAGCATATTTTGAAAAGTGTGAAAATGAAGTAAACTCTGCAATTATTTGATATAATGATAACATTAAAATTTTATAAAAGGTATAATAGTTGCAAGTTGAAAATCAAGGACATTTTTTTTTTTTTTTTTAATTTTTGTTATTTGAAAAACAAAGAATTTGAGTTATAAATTTGAGTGATTTGAATATTGTCGAAGAAAAAATTGATAAATGGTACTTTTAACTTGGAAGTTATTTAAAGAAAACAAAACAAATAAATAAGTGTTTATATTAATAAAGGAGAATTTAAAGCTCAATAACATTTTTATGTATGTACATTTGTTTTTATTTACATTTAAAAGTTGGTTTTAATTATTTCTTATTTGAATTTTTATGCATTTTGTATCCATTAAAAACACCATAATACTAATATTTCTGTTCTAAATGCTTTGAAACTTCATGTAAAAGTTTTCTTTAAATGTATGAAAGGAATAGAACATGGAAATTAACCTAAATTCATAAATTACTTTTATTTCAGTTTTTAAATTAAGAATTTTTGTAAATTTGTAAAAAAAAGTTTGTGTCGACAAACTTTAAGCATACAAAAATGTATAAATAATTAAGATATAAATTTGAAAACAGTATATTACCTACATAAGGATATTCCCAGCATAAAAATGCTTGCAAAGGAAAAAAACTATTCATGTTTTATTTATTTTTGAATTATCAAGTTTTGCAACAATATCACATTTTTGCAATGTTTATCCATATTTTAAAGAATAAATTGTATAAAAAATATTTAATTGATATATATTTAATATTATGTTAATATTTTTATGTGAAATTCAAAGGTTTTGAATATATTTAATCAAAACTCTTGAAAAAAGGCTAAATATTTTAAATCCAGGTCATTTCATATTAAAAAGCCTTTGCAAATAGGAGGAAGTTCTAAAAAAAAATTTTGTCGAGCAAATTTTAACTTTTTCAAAACAAAGCTCAGAAAATATTTAGAGCTTTAAGGAAAAATAAAACTATATTTTTTAATAAATAAGACTATGAACTTGATAATTCAATGGCATTTTAATATATTTACAACATTTTTAAAAGTAATATCTCTAATTAAATGTTGTTTTTAGCTTTTTTTCAAAATGAATTTTTATGCTTTTTGTTTTCATGTGAAACACCATAACAGAAGTAATTTTGATCCAAATGTTACAAAACTTTGTATTTATGTTTTTCATAAATGTTTACAGGTAATAGACATCTGAAATGATTATAGCTACATAAATATTTTTTATTTTAATTGTTAAGCTTGGAATTATATGCAAATTTTGAAAGAATGTTGTGTCGACAGCATTTAAACTAGCACAAAATAATAAATAATAAAGATATCAATTTACCAGAGGTCCATTCCCTGTAATATGTTAGTACAAACTTAGAAATTAAAAAAATATTGATTTGATTTTGAGTTATGTTTTGTAACAGTATCAACAGTATTTTGGCCATTTTTACCCTTATTTTAGCTTATAAAAATTAAAAAAAAAATAATAATAATAATAATGAAATTCTTTTATGTGAAATCATTAGTTTTTAGTTACATTCAATCCAAATTGTGCACAAAGATAAAAAATTTCAAAAAAATTCATTCGAAGGTGTTCGTGTACCTTAAACAATCGTTTACATTTTATTGTGAATTTTTTTTTAAGTCATTTATTATTATATCCCGATTTTATTTTAATTATATTGTATTTTTTCGATTATCATTTTCAGTAAAATGCCAACAAAAAAATCTAACCTCAACAATGCCCGTAGGCGTGAGGCACGATGTAGACGTGCTGAGAGGGCCCTCATGTCAACAAATCAAACCACGACAGCAAACGATAACAATACCAATTATAGTATCTAATAATTGAACGAAATACAAGAAAGCCACAGCAACACGTGGCCGGGTCTTCTAGTATGTTTATATGTTTTAATAGTTTTATACAATAATATTTTGGCCAATATGTGTAGTGCACAATATTTATAATGCCAACATTTGTAGTGCAATATTGCTTTTCATGCCACTGATGTTTGATTTTTCATTCTGCTTTATGCCAGGAAAAATCTATTAGATCATTTTAGACAATGGATTAATATATTTTTTATACGAGAAAAAATTGACATTATCTATGTCATTAATGCGATTTTAAGGGTTTATATTTTAACAATTTGACCAGTATTTGTAATGAACAAATATTTCTTCAGATTTATAACTTTAAAACATAAATAACCCACTAACCCATTTTAGGTAATTAGTTAATAGATATTGTACGTCAAAAAGGGACATTAGAGAGTTTTTGCATACCGTACGTTAGTTACCGTAGGACGTCCGTTAGATTTTTCTCCCTAGCGCGTATGCTCATAGGAAATTATGTTTCCTATGAGCATGCGCGCTAGGGAGAAAAAGCTAACGGACGTCCTACGGTAACTAACGTACGGTATGCAAAAACTCTCTATTATCTATGTCACTTCAGATTTATAGAGCCTTCATAAGATGTTATGACAATATTTGCGCAATGTTTGTAGTTCACACATAATTCTTTCAATTGCCCAGTTTACGCCATTTTAGGCAGCGCAACGTTAAATAGAATATTTTCCACCCATTTTCTGTGATAACGTTTTTAAATCAATCAATTTTTTTGTTATTGGGTGGTATAAAGATATTTACCCTGTTACTACCCCGGATACTCAATATATGATTTCTCTCCGGGGGAAAAGTCTGTAGGCCAACTAATACACAGGATTGCGTTAAATATATTTCCTTCCCGAATGAGAGACTATAAACAAAACTTTTCTCAACAGAAGACTTGGTTGTCCTGTAAATCCTTCGCGTGATATTCTCGAGACCTATTGACCATTTCTCCTGAACGCCAAAGGAGGGGGGAGAAAGGTTACAGGACAAATAACACTTGAATATAAAAAAATTTCCTTGAAAAGAAGTGCTGTTACAACTCTCGCATGTGGAAAACGTAAATTTCCTTCAATTGAAAAATGCTTTCATCTTCAATCACGTATTAAAGATCAAATAAATTAACTTATACTTTAGTTAACAAATGGTATATAAATACCTTATTTGATAATGTTACTTAAAAAAAGATTTTGAAAATATGCTATTGCTTTTCAAAAATTTCAACAAAAATATGTATGTTTATTTCTGTTTTTCTTTGTAGAGAAAAAAAAAATTGAAATAAAAATAAGATAATAAATTAATTTAAATAAATCTAATTATCTAATTATTCAAACAAAAAAAATGCTGTAGCATTTTTTTTTTTTTTTTTTTTTTGGAAGCATTAAATATTCTTTAAAAAAATGTGTATGCCATAAATAGAACTGTTATGAAATATCCTATAAGTTTTTCGTATTGAAGAATATGAAAAAATTCAACATTTCTTTAAACAACAACAACAAAAAGTTAGAATAACTTTCTTTTTACTAATTTTCAATGAACAAAATCAAATAAAAAAAATGAGAAAAATTTAAATCGATAAATAATTATAATAGTTAGAATTGTTTTTCTCATTTGCACTGAAAAAATATTAAAATTAAAATCTTGCTTTTTTAATGTAAAATTTTTTTTCAACTGTTATCAAAGTGATAAACGAAATACCATGAAATATGATCAAAGCAGTTAGTTAATTAAAAGTAAAATCTTAATAGAAAAGACAAAATTAAATACAGTTATTTAAAAAAAAAATTGTAAGCATTATATTAATGAACTTACTAATAGCATGAAGATTAATGGGAATGGGAATAGTAATTTTAAAATGTAGATAAATAAATATTTTCAATTATAAATCATAAAACTTTAAAAAATAACTTTAAAGACAAAAGAATTAAATTTTGATCATCAAAGAGTTAGTTTTAATTAATTAAAGTTGAACTTTTAAAATAAAAAGAATTTATTTTTGAAATTATTAATAAGCCAAAAGTTTCGAAATGCTTGAATATCAATTAAGTAATAAAATTTATTTGGATTAGTAGCTTATACAAAAGAAATAATTTTTTTCTATAGATAAACTTAAAAAAATGAATGTATTTGATGTACAAAAATTAAGACTATATTTAGAAATATAATATATTTATATCATATAAATACAGCAAGAGCATAGAGCGTAGTGCATAGAGTGCATAGAGTTTGCATAGAGTTCTGCATAGAGTGCATAGAGTAGTAGTGCGTAGTGCATAGAGTTCTGGTGCATAGAGCGTAGATTCCCCTCAACCCTGAGGGAGTCAAGTTCGAAACTCGTGTGTCCATATTTAAGAAAAGGGAAAAAGTGAAAATAAATCTGTTGTATAATTCTGTTCTGTCATTGTATTGTAGCATTTTTCACTGAAAGAGTTTGGCATTTCATTGCCAGGAGAGAGGGATGTATGACAAGTATATAATATTAACAGATCACTCAAATTTGAAAGCAGACAAGAAGTATTGTGGGTAGTTATATTACATGCAATAAGTGTTTTGTACTAATGAGAACTACCTGGCACTCACATCTGATAGCAGATATTTGTATTATCTATAATGAGACTCCGGAAATTAGCTAATGTCTGTGTGAACTTCATAGATCGAAACAACTACAGATTGAATGTGAACTATACCATGAGTTGTTCCATCGTGATTACTAACAGACTACAAGCTGAGAATACTTTCTCCAATGAAAAGTGAGGGAAGCTGATCACCACCGGAAGCTGATCACTTGACGGATTATCTTAAAAGAAGGTTTTCGGTGAAGAAGAGAGAGAGTCCGAAGCAGATTCGAGCAGAAGTGTTTTTATATAATTTTATTTTTCTCTAAAGTGACTGAATAGGCCGGATTTTTTTAAATTGAACCCATTGTGATTGAACCCATTCATCACGCCATATAATTAATGTCTACTGTAGACCAAGATAATCAGATTCGGCGTAGACTGAGAACTCTAAAAAATCTCGGACTTGGAGTGAACTGTACTTGTGATTTAAACGTGCACTTGTGATCAAATGTTATTTTTAATCTTTATTGCATTGTATAATAATCCAGAGTTTATTATATACATAGTGCATAAAATACACATAATAAATAAAAAGCTAAGCTTTCCCATGAACCTGAAAGTGGCCCTCTTTTTGAAACCATTATAGGTCTAATATAGGCCGAGACGTTACAGCATTGCGCTCGAGGATGAAGCCATCATTAGCAAAGTGTGAAGACAAAATGTAGATGCAATGTAACAGACCCTGGCCAACACTGGATCTGTTACAGATTTTTCATTCTATTGGTTAATGGCTTAGATTACATTGCCCATCATTCTAAAATAAATTTTATAGCTATGTTTGTAGAAGTAATTAAATCACGATCACGAAAATCCACCAAGAGGAGATGGGGCCAGCTTCCCTCACTTCTCATTGAAGTAGACATTTCTCAGCTCATGTTCTATCCCCAATCACGTTGGAACAACTCATGGTATAGCCCATATTCAATCTGTAGTTGTGTCGAATGTTCTGTGAATGTTGACATTCGCGAATTTCGTAAGTCTCATTATACATGACACCGAATATCTGCTATCAGATTTCAGTGACATGCTGTTCTCATTAGTACAAAACACTAATTGCATGTTGTATAAATGACCACGATACTTATATGCTGTCCAATTTGAGTGAGGGGTTGTTATTATGTATTTCTCTAAGAATATACCTTCTTCTATACTGAGAAATGAAATGACAAAACTCTTAACATGAGAAAAAATACCACAATAGGTATTCATT
Source organism: Caerostris darwini (assembly GCA_021605075.1). Classification (NCBI taxonomy): domain Eukaryota; kingdom Metazoa; phylum Arthropoda; class Arachnida; order Araneae; family Araneidae; genus Caerostris; species Caerostris darwini. The sequence goes on along the minus strand of BPLQ01015724.1, from coordinate 88,439 downwards.
ATAAAATAAATATGTATACAATAAATGTTTATTTTAAAGTTAAAAAAAATACTGAATTAAATTTTTAAAAAAACAATCTTTTTCTTAACGTATCTCTTTAAAATGTCACCGATTACATTAAAAATTCTTACTATGACTATTAACATCTGGAATGCTTGCAATCTTTGTGAATTTCTCCAAGCCGAAAATAAGATTCCTCTTTGTTAATACTCTTAGAATAATAAATGATGAAAAGTATATGCTTATTCTCTCCATTAAATTATTACTTTGAAACTAAAAATTGAACGTAATCTGCTTTAAGATAAATTGGATCTGCGATTCAATTATGAGCATTATCTCAACGAACTTTCAAAAGACATTAAATTAATAGCAAAATGATCGACTTAAACCAATTATATGAAGCTTTCAAGTTATGAATCTTAAGCCTATTCGCGAAGTAAAATTACGCATTGACAGCATTTAGAATTAAGTACGAAAATTCATTAGTTGATTTCATTAAAGAATGACGTTCAGACAGCCTTATATTTACCAAAGGAATTACTTTAATTCATAATGTAAGAATTTCGCAAGTAACAGATTCATCATTAATACAAGGGGAGAGATGTGAAATTAAATTTATTTTGGTACACCCTTCCATATTCTTAAAGATATGAATTTAAGAGGATGGGTTTCTCAAAAATTACCTTTAGCGTTTGTAGTCGATAGCAGGTTTGGTTTGGGTTGGTTTGTCGCTATACGGTTATTTTGTGTACACGAAAGCTAAACAGTCAGAGAACTATCGTTTAAAGTGGATTCCGAACCACTAACAAACATCCATGCAACAGCCAGATTCGAACCTGAAGCCTGGGATACCAATAATCGATAGCAGAGATCGGGAGTCGAGTATTTTCGGAAGATATGGCAGTCGGCAAAAATAATCTCCCGACACTTTATAAAAAATAATTTATGTAATTCTTTTTCAAAATTTGGGATCTGGAGTTTATTTTTTTTCTAGTGAATCATTTTTTTTTCAGTTCTGGGGATTTATTTTTCTAAAAATTCCGGGAAAAAAAATATTGATGTACAGATCGCCAAGCAGCGAATATGCCTGTGCTTAGAAAACGCCAAAAGGCGATAAATAATACAACATGGTAATCATTGAACCCTAGTTTCTCCTTCATTGGCTCAACAGCCCCGTAGTGAGCCAAGGTTGTCTGTCTACAAGCAGATTTCGAGATTGTGCTAATATAATGTGAATTGTATGTCTAAAATTGTCAATATTAATAAATACACTTTTATAAATGTTTTATAAGGGTTTAAATTTTAAAATCTAAACACCGCCACACAGCCTCTACTGTCAGAAGCGACAAGACTCTATAATAATTGTTATAAAACGTCTCGTATAGAAGACCTGCCTGCTGCCTATTGGGAGTTTTCCGGATTTTCTCCCACACGAAAATGTTGGCAAATTTTTTTGAGATGTCCTCCTTTTATCGCTTGTTCATTGGTTGTTCGTAGCACAGATGATTTCCTTTAATGTTCAGCGGCCTGGTGGAATATTGGCTAGCGCTCTAGCCTTTGATACCACAGGCTACAAGTTCGAATCCGGCTTGGATGTTTGTGAGTGGTTCGAAATCCACTTTAAACTGTAGGTCCCTGTCTGTTTAGCCCTAGAGTGCACAAGAGGACTGTATAACTCCAAATCAAACCTTCAATTTTCAGTCATGATTATCAATAAATTATTTTCAAAATATATAATATTTTTTTAATCTTCAACGAAGTAAAACAAAATTATTCAGATATGTAAATCAATTATCACAGTATATGTACATTTATTAAATTCATAATAAATTATTTACTATTATTATTTGTAAAATATAATTAAAAAATTACTTGAAATGAAAATAAAATTAATTGAATCTGAACTTCCTTAATCAAAAATTTAATATTTGTTGTCAAACTCTAAAGTAAGATGTAAATTTAATTTACTATTATATACAACGTGACAAAATTGTTTTCAGAAGTTATAAAGACAACTTTCAATAGATAAATCATTAAACTGAATGCAAATGTTTTCACTAAATTCCCTTTTGCTTTTATATTTATTTTTTATGTATGTTTTTATTCATGAAACTATTTCGGGAGTGAAAAATTCAGGAAATATTCTTTAACAAAGAATAATGAAAAAAGTTTTATTATTCATTAAATTAATGCCACTGCAAATAAAATGTTATATTCTCTAGCTCATTAATTTTAGAAAGTCTAAAGTTTTCATAATATTTACTTTAATGCATTTTCTTTTATGTGAAAGAGATTTATCACTGGAGTAATCATATTTTCAGCGCATCAATCTGAAATTATTGTATTTCTAGGATTTAAAATTCTCATAAAATTCATTGTCCTTACTTACTCGAAAGTTTAGGTGGAATAAATTCCACATTAAATTTCCGATTTAAATTATTTTTCATGAATGATAATCGTAAAGGATTCTTTTGACTATTTTTTCAAAAGTAAATCACATTTAGGTATAATTAGATTTAAACATATTTATATATAATATATTTATATTAATAAGTAGACTACTCACGGGATGCTCACCCCGCACTGCAGGACACTGAGGATATGTCACATGATTAAAAATATTAATACATTTTTATTAATTTATTACATATTAGTTTTTTTAATTCGTAGTTTAGAAGTCGACATTTGAGTAAATTGCAAAATATCCGTAATGGAAGCACTGTTAATTCGTTGATTTAAATATCATGCATTCAGCATGTCTACAAAATGAAAATTATTTAAAAATTAAGTCAATTCCTACTTTTTAAGTTGAAATTTTCTTCTTACACTTGGCGCCATCTATTGGTAGAAACATGCAACTTAAATCTAAAAAAAACTAAAATGAATTAATAAAATTTAATTAATGAATGAATATTTGAAATAATTGTGTTAACATCAAGTGTCATGCACTACAAGTTAAAAAAAAATGCATTTGAACTTGAGTGTATGAATAAAAAGTATTTTATGAACGATTGAAAATATGAACAAGATATATAGAGGGAGAGTGTGAACTAATAGTAGGAATTGAATAAATCGATTAATAAGTCACTGAGATTTATATCAGGGAAGAAGACTTGGGTTATTAAAAATAGGGATTACTTTTAAGTAAGTTCAATTTAAAAAAAAAAACATTTAAATACTTTAAATATAATATTAAAATTAAGCAGAACACAAAATAATATATATTTTTAAAAAAAAAATCAGTGGGCCTCTTGCATCATATATATAACCATGAACATCCACCTTATATTAAAGTTATTTGATTTTAAAAAAAAACTATTAAATACATTAAATAAATTATTAAAATTTTGCGAAACGCAAAAATTATATTTATTTATTAATATAAGATCTGTGAGATTCAAGTACCAATTATGTATAGCATAAACATCCACACATCTGAGATGAGGTGAGGACAATGCCTTTCGTGAGGACTTTTAAAGGTAAGTGCCGCGCATTTGCGTATCAAATGGCCGGCAAGGCGCTCTACATATATTATCCAAATCGCAGTCGTATCTTCTCGTTTCGGAAAGCACTGACTTCAACAATGTAGCCAGCGAATTCAAACCTTGCACCTTGTGCTGGCTTTATACATTGCCATTCAACCACCAGTCGGGAAAGAAGATGAATTTTTAATGCGACTCATTATGATTCAAAACCGAGTAATGTGTCTTAAGATTAAGAACATAATGCATGATTATACATAATTGGAACACATTAATGAACATAACTCTGTGTTCTAAATTTGGAAAATTTCTGCATAGCTTGTAGACATTTCCAGCGTCCAAATGAAAATTAGAAGACTATTGAGAATTAAGTAATACAAACATTTCCGAAATGACTAATGGCGACTTTTCAATGTTAAAGGGCCATGAGAGTTGGTGAGAACTCTAATTTAATAGTTATATTTTAGTAATGATTGACTCACATTAAAGTTAATTGAAATTCCAAAGTTTTCGCAAAGATTTATTTTCAGAATCGTAATCTGTTTTGAAAGAATTTGACCTCCCCATTCAGTAGCATATAAGAGAAATGGATAACCTCACTTCATTCTGTCAACACATTCACAACAATTCCTGTCGTCTTTCATTTATTTTTCTGGATGGAAATAAGTTCCACATTCTCTCAATACCATTCTCTTTGATGAAACTCAGTGTTCAGACCATCCATACATCGAAGAATCCATCAGAAGATTGATTCGTCCCTGAATATCACATTGACCCAATGTCCCAATAGGTCAATGTGACATTCAGTGACATTGGGTGAATGTGATATTCAGTGTCAATTTGTCCAGTTCAAACGATCGTGTTTATGTTCAGACGCAAAAGGAATGCAGACAGCTGGTCATCTGGTATATAGACCCCCCCTGATTGAATCTCCTGTTCACAATTTGTCTGGAAATTCGTACTCGGCTGTGAATGACATATCCAGGGGTCAACGGGTAACAACTTCTTTGGAACCTTTTCCGCACACTGAGGTACATTCAGAAATCGAGATAAATCGTTTTGTGATGATCTAGATTCCAGCCTTCCAAATATTCTCCCTTTCTTAAATACTTCTTAAATATGTTCATTTGACGTTTTTTTTTTTTGTTATCATTCGTCCAGTTTGGATCGTTAACAAGGTTCCTCCGCAAAGCAATTGTATGAAGCCTTCCTGAACTATTTACGCCATTTGATTCCCAGCCAACGCCTCCAGGTGTTTTGTGCATGATGACTGAGATGTATGCATAAAGACAATGTACCACATTTAAAAAATAATCATCAACAAGTGATTTTGAACAATTTGCCATTATGTACTCACTTTTTTGTTGTATTTTACGAACTATGCTTTACTTTTGAATACCAGTGTTGATTCTGGCAGAGTGTTCAATTGTTCGACTTGTGGCAGGGTGCACTTCTTGTGTGTAGAAAAGCTCAGATTCGAATTCACTGTCGACATCCGTTGCACTTCTTTCAGCAACAAATGACGATGTTGCAGGTTCAACTTGCAGGAATGAAGAGAATCATTGGTGATTGTGGCAGCGTATTTAAGCATCTTGTATACATACTGTAGGATCAGGTAGGAATTTTCAAGGTTTTTCTTCCATAATATACATAAATATGGGGCAGCTATCCTTAAGAGTCCTCACGAAAGACAAAACTCCTTTCTTTTTTGTGTCAATGCATTCTTTATGGTGTACATAAGACAAACACGTGGATCAAAGAAGGGAAAAATTCTTTCTTCGTTACACATTTAATGGACCCTTTGGGGAGTACATAAGACAAATACGTGGTTTTCCGACGATACAATGAATTAGTAAATGTGCAAATATAAAGATTAAAGCGATAAAAATATAGCATATGATGTATTTTACGTGTTAATATTTCGTTATATTGTAACATCATGATATATAAAATTATGATTTTAAATTGAGTATCCTGAGTTTAAATTTATTAAACAAGTTGTCAATTTATTACATTTTTAAAGCTTATCAAACAAATTAATTATTTAATATTCACACGTTTTTTGTACTTCGCAAAATTATGACTTGACATTTAATATCTTTATCTGCACCATTTGAATAAGAATTAATATTAATCGATTTGACGAATTCATACCAACTTGAACACAGAAAATTAGCGATTTTCTTTATCCTAGACGGACACTATCTAAATTACCGTAACACACTTTGTCTCGGGTTTTATTCTCTCTTACGAAGAACGCAAACCTGCATGGGTCACCCTCTGTTTGCACCGCTTTCCTTCCGCTGCATCATTACGTAGGTTCTCAGCTGGGATCTTCTCCCTAATCTTCTATTGCGGAGGGAAATGACAACCCTAAATGGGCCCGCCGCCTCCATTAGTCCCTGAGTAACAGCTTGCTTTTCCGAACCTCTTGTTTTCCATGGGCCCCAAATTGCAGTCCTGCTTCGGGTAATGAGGAAAAGATGATGTGTAGTTTTCTTTGGGCAGTGTTTTTATAGCACCCTGTCTGTTTTTAAAGAGGTTATTCCTTCAGTTGAGTTTTCAAATTCTTTTAAATCTAACAGAGATTATCTTTAGCCATAGATGGGGAAATAATGATAATTTTTCAATGCTTGGTGTTTATAATTTAGTTCATTTGTTGCTGTTTGTTGACAAGAAAGAGAAATCATCAGAATTTCATCACATTTTCAGAGTAAGAAATGATGGGAAGGAGTAAGATTAAGAATAAGATTCTGTTAAATTTTAAGAATAAAAAAGTGACGAGGAAAAGAGTTAAAAATATTTCAGATTTTCCTTAAATTTTTTAAATAAAAAATGATAAAGATATGCCTCATAATTTCTTTCAAAATTTTAGAGTAAGAAATGATAAAGAGGAGAATAAATTAAAAATTTCATCAGAATTCTGTTAAATTTTAAGAGTAAGAAGTGATGGGGAAGAGGGTAAATAAAAATGTGAGATTTTCGGTAAATTTTTAAAATAAAAAAATTATAAAAATTCCTCATAATTTCGTCAAATTTTCAGAGTAAATAATGACAAGGAGGATATTAAACAAAAATCTTTATTGGAATTTTATTAACTTTTCAGAATAAAAAGTATAGAGAGTAAATAAAAACATTCCTCAGAATTTCGTTAAATTTTCAGAGTAAGAAGTAATAGGGAAAAGAGTAAATAGGAATTTTCATCAGAATTTCGTTAAATTCTCAAAATAATAAAATGACAGTGAAGAGAGTAAATAAATATATTCATCAGAATTTCGTTAAAAGTGATAATAATGATTGTAAATAATAGAAATTCATAAGTAATAATTTGTTAATTTTCAGGACATCTTAAGAAAAACGAGAAACAAAATTGTGACTCGAATAAAAAAAAAGTGGTTCGAATAATCACAACTAAAAGAAATGTTACAATTTAATTCAAAAATAATAGTGCACAATTGCATATTCATTGCAGAAACGTGCTCAAAATTTTGCTAAAACTCCGTTGTAATCGTGAAATGATTTCAAATCTTATTTAATAGTACGAACTTTCTGATATTTAATGCAACGTGCGCATTTAAGTATTTACAATTATACAATACTATGTTGCCCAATACACATTGGTATCAGTAATAAAAATTAATTATTGAACATGAATGTTATTTTCAAAATAAATTCTACGGTTCAAATATGATACTTCTCTTAAAAATTAATATTAATAAAATGAACACATTTTATAAATATATTTTAAGAAAATGGAGTTTGCTTAAACAGAAGAGTTTAGGTCTATTCGGGATATTATTATCCAACTTTACTGCTCATGCTCATACATAAATATCCGAAACGCCATCTAAATAACTATTTAAATAGTTGAGTCCTCTATGGGAATTGCTTGCTTGAGAGATTTTAGTTTTTTGAAATTATTTTTTTATAATTTAAAAAAAATTGAAGTAGAAATTTAAATATTTCTTTTAATATTCAAAATACTTCAAAGAAGTGTACTTCATATAATATAAATAGATGGAGATATGTGGCAATTTGCAAGTCAATGCGAATGCGCAGAATGGAATAGAAGGTTTTAGGTTCTAGAGTCTTGTATTTAATCTATGTATACATACGGATACAGGGTAATTTAACAGTCATGGGACACGCTTTGAGGTGTGGTACACCTTACTAAAACATGCATTTATTGTATGGGAATGTATGGCGAAAATGGACTCGGTGAAGAACGAACACACTTTCAAACAAACTTCTCCGAGCTGCAAAGCACAACTGATACCCATCACATGACGAGGTTCAAGTCCCCTGAGTGGCAATGTGCACTCTATTTTATTAATACTCTGTGTTTTGAACTGTGTTCTTTTTTTTTAAACGGCTCCAGTTGACACTGTTGTGGACCTCGCTTCCCAACTGTCCATTGCAGCTGCAGGCGTGCTCGAAATATATGTCGCCTGTTCGCCAATCCCTCCTCTGACGTCATCAAGCATGCATCAGTAGCAATTTTGACCATTTACTTTAAACATCGAATCAAAGTAGCACTTTCCCATGATGTCGCAAATAAACAATGTTTTTGTCTTTTCAAATAGACAAGGTTTTCGTGTTGAATGAGTCCCTTCCAACCTTATATTTACGCTCCTTATGGTTTGTCTCATGACATTTGAATTATCTGAATATTGACATTTACGTACATTGACATTACTTAATACATTGTTATTATGTATTACTCAATATTGACATTAACGTACATTGATATTTTGTATTACTGAATATTGACATTAACACACATTGATATTACGTATTACTGAATTTTGACATTAACGCACATTAATATTACGTATTATTGAATATTGACATTAACGTACATTGATATTACGTATTATTGAATATTGACATTAACGCACATTGATATTACGTATTACTAAATATTAACATTAACGCACATTGATATTACTTATTATTGAATATTGACATTAACGTACATTGATATTACGTATTATTGAATATTGACATTTGTGTACATTGATATTACGTATTAATGAATATTGACATTAACGCACATTGATATTACTATTACTAAATATTGACATTAACGCACATTGATATTACGTATTACTGAATATTGACATTTACGTACATTGATATTACGTATTACTAAATATTGGCATTAACGCACATTGATATTACTATTAATAAATATTGACATTAACGCACATTGATATTACATATTACTGAATATTGACATTAACGTACATTGATATTACGTATTACTGAATATTGACTTTACGTATTAATTTATTGCATACTGACATTTATGTTGTACTTATATTTTAATTTGCGTTCAAGAAAAAGTTTTTTTTTAACTTCATAAATACTCAACCAAGGTAGTAAAAGAAATACTTCTTCTTACGAGTAAACCAACTAAAAGTGGCTTCAATTATTCAATAAAAATTGCAACTTTTACGACAAAAAAATTTTATTGCTGGGATTCAACATAGCTACTTACTTCAAACTATCAATAAACAAGTAATAACAAAATTGTAAAGTCAATTCCTGCTTTTTTTTCGCTCTATTACAGAAAGTGCTTTATAAATAATTTTCATTCATTTTTTAAAAATTTATCTGGCACCATCTATGGGGAGATATATGCAACTTAAATCTAAAAAAAAACTGAAGTTAATAAATTAAATTTAATGAATGAATGAATATTTGAAAAAACCGTGTGAACATCCAGTGTCATCCACTGCAAGTTCAAAAAAATGTATTTGAACTTGAGTGGACGAAGAAAAAGTATTTTATGAAAGATTGAAAATTTGATCAAGATATATATAGGGAGAGTGTGAGCTAATAGAAGGAATTGAAATAAAAAGAAAATAAAAAGACTGGAAACTATATTAGAAAACGAGTTTCATGAAACTGAGAAATCCCTTTTACGATATATGATATAGCAGCGAACAAAATATATTGGAACTCAATTTGTTAAACAGAATTGTCTCTGTATTCGCGTTTGACGAAACCGTTCAATCGTGCCTTAATTAAATCGACACATTTTCTATGTCGCTTCCGAAAACGTTGTCGTTCTATGTCGTTCCAATTCGAACCCATTATCCGGTAACAGCTTTTAAATTGATCTTTTCTTCTTCCAGCGGCAAGATCACGCTTTGCTGGAGAAAGTTTGAAAAGTCGGATTCTCAGTTTTGTGTTATTTTGTTTCTTAAATAAAGAAGCAATTCCAACTGAGTTATTGTGATTTCTCAATACCATTGTGTTCGGGGCAGCTGAAGGTAGTAAATAGAATTACTTAACAATCTGGTATGCATATTTTATTAGAGTACTATGTCTGAAAAAAGAAGAAAGTATTTTTTATTGTGTTACCAATATATAATTAACTTATATTGTATATACATATTATATATTAACTTACATCGTGCTTTTTTGTGGACCTGAACGGCCGAGTGGCTGGCGCACGGTACCACAAGTTTCGGGTTCAAGTCATGACGGGGCCATGGCCGTTTGTAGTGGTTCGGAATCCACTTTAAACCGTAGGTCTCGGTCCGATAGGATCTGGCTCTCGGTACCACAGGTTTCGGGTTCGAATGTCGGCGGTGCCATGGATGCTTTGTAGTGCTTAGGAATCCACTTTAAGTAGTAGGTCTTGGTCTTGTATGACCGTAGAGAGTTACAGAGCCCAATTACACATCTTCTCACCCACATCATTCCCAAACGGTATTGTTATTCCGCGTCTGTAGCTTATCTTCAAGCTACACGCACCTCCTGTGTCGGGCTAAGTGAGTAACGTCGGTGCAGCGCTTGCTTGAAGGCATCCAAGACAATTGTCTAAGTGTTTGCCAGTTGTATTAGAACAAAAAAAATATTATGTTTTTTTAATTCCTACTATTAGTTTCACCCTCTCCCTATATATATCTTGTTCAAATTTTCAATCGTTAATAAAACATTTTTTATTCGCCCACTCAAGTTCAAATATATTATTTACTTTTTTTTGAACTTGTAGTGGATGACACGTGATGTTAATACAGTTTTTTCAAATATTAATTAATTAATTATAGTTTTTTTAGATTTAAGTTGCATGTATCTACCAATAGAAGGCGCCAGCTGTAAGTGGAAAATTTCAACTTTAAAAGTGGGAATTGACTTAAATTTTTTTTTTATATTACTTGTTTAAACTTTAAATCTATCAAGATGTTTGAAGATATCTCCAGATTTCAAATTGGATTAAATTTTCTATTTTAAAAAGCTGTAATGTAAAAAAGTGCACTTCTTTATTGGAGCAACAGCCCCGTGGTGCGTCACTGTGGCCAGAAAAGAGATGTCACTTTACAATAATGTTGGGTTAAGAAGTGACACTGAATTTTGGACGGACACATACAAGAGACACATCAAGATAAGTCGCATTCTCCTCGAATCCAAGGAAAGGCATACCATCTTACGGATTTATAATACTCATTCTCTGTATTCATATTGAATCTTTAATCAATTGTCGAGTTTCGAGCCAAACACTCCTAGGATGGAAATACAACCCGGTACTGAAATAGTATAATTTTTTCCACTACAATCTAACTTCCCAGCACTACAGCCCATGGAGTCCAATGCCGCCTGCCTACCGGCAGATTTTTACGGGATAGGGCTGTCAGCCCTACGCCCAATGCTCTACAGTCGTATTAGACCGAAATTCACGGTTTAAAGTGGATTCCTGACCACTTCAATCATCAATGGCACCACCGGGACTCGAACCTGTGGAACAGAGCACCAATTTTATCACTAGGCCATCAGGTCATAGATAAAATTGCAAATGTATGATAGATTCAGAAATGCTTAAAGATGCACCACTTTCACAATAAAGAATTTCACCAAAGGATATATCGTTACATCTCTATCATAGGAATATTATTACTTGCCAAGTTTCAAACCCATATCCTTTAACTCTTAAAAACGACATGATGTCAACCACTCTAGCTTGTCTCCTTTGTGAGGCCCTATTAACCTAACAAAGAACTTGGGTTAAAAGTACTCGTCGTCAGCATAAAAATAGAACAGTTCGCCATTCCTTGGTTTGTTTTGAACCTAGATCCTTTAGCCCAACAAGCCAACTGGTTTCCTTTTGTCTGTATATAATTTTTTTTAAAGTTTTCAAGTTTATTTGTTTCCTTAAAGATTCATTCAGAATTCTTAAAATTGCATTTTATTAATTTAAAAGCATTTTTGATTTAATAAATATTTTAATAAAATTTGAAAGTTTATTAAAGGTAAAAGCTTTCATAAGTGATGGATTTTTTTAAAAGTCTTCATCTAGAAATGCATAAAAATTTGTTTCTATCTTTTACAGCTGCTAGAGAAAATAGTAGGATGATTTTTTTTAGTTAAAATATCCCTTTTAAGAGACCATTTTATGAGTATGTAATTCTTCAGTATTATTTTTGTTTTAAAATAATATTATTAAAATTGTTTTCACTAATTAAGTAAAAGCTTTCAAATAGCCTAAAAATTTTGAAAAATCATGTATGGTAACCGATTTTTAAAGTTACGCTTCTGACAGTTACAAGAAATTAAATTAATCTACAAATAGTTAACAGTCAATAAAAACCACTTAGGAGATTTTACTGTTTTAATTATTTTAAATGACCATTCAAAACCAAAATTTTCAGAACCATTTTTATCTTTATAATGACAACTAAAATGAATTATAAGTAGGAAATTCTTCAAAATATTATTAAATTAGAACTTTAGCAAGTAAAAATTGAAATAATAGAAAAAACAATATTAAATGCTAATGTCATTGGAATTTTAGGGGTATCGTTATTTAGCTATTTTATTATTGTCTTTATTCGACGTAGTTTTTTTTTCTAATGCAGCTGACAAACACTTAGACAACTTGGTCTTGGAGGCCTTGAGGCAAGCGCTGTACAAACGTACTCACTTTGCATGACCCAGGGGGCGCGTGTCACTTGTAGATAAGCCACGGACGCGGAGTAACAATGCCCCCGCAACGCTCTACGATCCTATTAGGACCGAGACCTACAGTTTAAAGTGGATTCCGAACCACTACAAACAACCATGGCACCGCCGTGACTAGAACCTGAAACCTGTGGTACCGAGCGCCCGAGCGCTAGCCACTCGGCCAATCACGCACCTTTTATTCGGCGTAGTAGTCTCGTGGATTTCCCATCGGGTTTTTTAATTCATGATGTTCGGTTCGAAACCCGACAAGTGTAAACCAAACAAAAAGAAGTCATATTTATGAAAAGGGAAAAGCAGAATAAGTCGTTAAATCCTTTCCTTGGCCAAGAACAGAAGCTTTATAAATGAACTAGGAAAAGTACTTTAAGCCATTAAGTTCTTTCCTTGGACTAGAGCAGAAAGATGCTATATCATAAATAAGGAGAAGTACGTTAGGCCGTTAAGTGATTTCTTTGGACCGGAGTAAAAAGATGGTATATTTAAGAACAGGAAATTCTACGTTCAGACGTTGAGCCCTTTCCTTGGACCAGAGCAGAAAGATGCCATAATTGTGAACAGAAAATAGTACGCTAGGACGTTGAACCAGAGCAAAAGCCATATTTATGAACAAGGAAAAGACTGTTAATTTCTTCTCTTGGCAGGGAGCAGAATGAGGGCATATTTATTTCTGAATAAAGAATAGTTCATTAAAACGTTGAGTCCTTTCTTTGGACCAAAGCAAAAAGGTGCCCTGTTTATGAACAGTACGTTAGGAAGCTGAGTCCTTGCTTTGTACCAGAAGAAAAAGATGCCATATTTATGAAGAATTGTACGTTAAGAAGTCCTCCTAGGGTCGAGTCCTTTACTTGGACCAAAGCATAAAGATGTCATATTTAAGAACAAGAAATAGAATGATACGACGTTGACTCCATTCCTTGGACCAGAACAGAAGTCATAGTTATGAGCAAGGAACTGTCAGTTAGACCGTTAATCTCTTCCCTTTGAAGAGAGCAGAAAGATGTCATACTTATGAACAGAGAATTGTACGTTAAGAAGCTGAGTCCTTTACTTGGACCAGATCGTAAGGATGTCATGTTTAAGAACCGGGAATAGTACGTTAGGCTGTTAAGTTCTTTCCTCGGACCAGAGTAGAAGATGTCATATTTATGAACAAGAAAAAAACGTTACGACATTGAGTCCTTTCATTGGACCAAACAGAAAGACGTCCTATTTGTGAACAGAAAATAGTACGTTAAGATGTTCAATCGTTTCCTGGGACCAGGGCAGGGGCCATATTTATGAACAGGGAATAGTTATTTTGAGCCCTTTTTTCAGAGATCATAACACAACTGTGTATCTCCTCTTTTCTGAAAACCTTACTTACTGTGTACGCCTTCATTGGATTCTTTTACATATAGTTTATGATAAAACCGGAAAAAAATCCCATGAGGCATTCTAACCAACAATGCAATGCTAGCAAACATATTTATTCCAGCTGCCATAATCACAATCGTGTTTCTCCCTTTTTCTGAAATTGGCTGGCTCTCTGACCTTTGGTACCACAGGCTCCAGGTTCGAATCCTGGCGGTGACTTGCATGTTCGTGAGGGGTTTGGGATCCACTTTAAACTGCAGGTCCCAGTCTGTTTAGCCCTCGTGTGCATAAGATGACTGTAGAGCAACAAACCAAACCCCTGAACCCTTTTTCTGAAAGAAGTAACTGATATGCACTCCTTTAGCGAATTCGAACCTACGATAGTTGCGCTCATTACCGTTAGCTAATATATCGAACCATTTAATAACTTGAATAATAAATTACAGTTATCACCCTATTGGAAGGGTTAAACCCATGAAAACTAAAAGAAATATTCTAATGTAAACTGACTAAAAGCAAATTCTTGACGAAGTGTGAAAGATTATTTTCTTATGGGATTAATTTGTTTCCAAATGCTTGAACTTGTTTTTTTATGAAAACAATCGAATCGTAAAAATTGATTCTGAATTTTTTAACGCTATTATAATGATATGCGACTAAAATATGCCATGGATGAAAAAAATTAATACGGTTGAACAATTCTTCCGATTGTTTTGCCATTGTTGTACTCGAATGCACAAATCTCGTATCTTAGCAACGAAAAGCAGTTCAAATAATTTTTTTTCCCGTTCATTGCATGATAATAATGGGAAGCGATTTAAATGGAATTAAGGCGTATTGTTTCCACACTAATATCAGTAGAAAGAATAAGATGCTAGAGGGCATAAGTCCTCCATTTTAATTGTTAATTAACTATAAAATTATTCATTTGTTTCGTTCAATTATAAAGAGGGTTCATGTGTTTGAGTTTTCATATTGCTGAAAGCTTATTAATTATATCATTCACAAATACGAATCTTAGAAACCTTTGCAATTTCATGTGTTGCGAAATCAAAAAATCACGAATAAATTTAGGTACTGTAAAGCCTCAGTATACGTCCCATTTTTAGTAAGGTAAGTTTAACTTGATATATGTCCTCTTTGGACGAGATAAGTGTTGTTCGAAATACGACTTGTTTACGTCAAAATCTTTGCCAAATGGACGGATTTGCAGAGAAATTTCACTCGAAATAAGTAATATAAAAAAAAAAAATGAAGTCAATTCCTATTTTTTTTTCACTTTATTGCAAAAGTTCTTTATAAAAAATTTTCATTTATTTTTTAAGTGTATCTGGCGCCATCTATCGGTGGATATTTGCCAATTAAATCTAAAAAATCTCTATTAATATCAGGTGTCATCCACTTAAAGTTCAAAAAAAATGTATCCGAACTCGAGTGGAGGAATAAAGAGTTGAACAAGATATATATAAGGAGAGTGTGAGCTCATAGAAGGAATTGAAAAAAGCCAAACGTTTTGTAAAGAATCGTCTGAAATGAGCACCCCATTTCTAAAACCCCTCGAATGTGAAATTTTTCTATTCTAAATTAGGGCGTCGCTATGTGCATGCAGTCCTGGTGATCCTACATAGCACTACACGTTTGCCACTGCCTGATGGCCAATGGATGGCTAGTTCTCGGGACTGTGGCACCACAGTCTTCAAGTCCGAATGCTGACGGTGGCGTGGGTTCTGAATCCATGCTAAACTGTAGGTCACGGTCAAATCAGTCCAAATTGTTCACAAAATAACCATAGAACGATAAACCAATTCCAAAGTAAAAAAAACTGTAAACTGGAGTTAAATTAATAGCTGGTCATAATTGATAATCTATAATAAAATATGATGGTGTACAGTATTGCCTGTCTTCAAGAAATCAGAGAAATGAGTATTTATTTAAATTATTAGTCATTTTTTACCTTTCCAAACTGAAGATATCCACCTAACATTCGTTATCGGAAAAAAGAAATCAAATTTCAACAATTAGAACTTGAAGGTGAAATTGTGATTATTCTAAAATTGTTAAAAAAATGATCAAAATGTATCTTTAATTCCTATTTGAATCGAATCGTAATACTTAAGAAAATACACATTTGCTGTTATACTGGCGAATGACACGGCGTCAAAGTGCCCAGCATTAACAAATATTTCTGGTAATAAATCATATTTTGAAAAACCAACTATAGCAAACTAAACATTTTGAATGAATTGGAATTGAAAAGAGATGTATTGTAGTAGACAGCTTAATAATCAGAAAGATAGTTGGACAAATGATGTACAAGGAAATTGAAGAGAATATGAAATTGTAACTTCCTGCTTTAAGTTATGCACCTTACTCATTCTCTCATTCTTTAGCCGTCTATCCTGGAGATCCTATATAACACTGGATCTCTTACCCATTTGATGCTAACTAATGGCCAACTGGCTAAAGCTCTGGTCTTTGGTACCACAGGCTTCAGGTTTTCGAATCCTGGATGCGGCATGGATGTTTGTGAGTGGTTCGGAATCCTCGTTCAACTGTAGGTCCCGGCATGCTTAGCCTAAAGTGTGCGCAAAAGGACGGTAGAGGACAAACCAAACACACGTGTGCTGTTATAGTGATGAATGACGCGACGTCAAAGTGGCCAGCATTAAAAAATATTTCAGGTGATAAATCATATTTTGAAAAACAAACTCTAGACATTTGAGATATATTGTAGTAGACAGCATAATAATCAGAAAGATAGTTGGACAAATGATGTAAAAGGAAATTGGAGAGAATATGAATTGTAACTTCCTGCTTTAAGTTGCACCTTACCATTATTAAAAACCAAACTTACTCTAAACTAATATTAACATCCTTTTCCAATAACTATTTTTAAAACCAATATCAAAACCTAATGGTTTATTGAAGTGTCTTGTATGTAATATGCATTATTTATTGAAATATTGAGTATTTTGGGATAAGCAATAAATTTATAAATATTATATAATATAAAAACTATATTGCGTATATTAATTTGGTAATTTTTTTAAACCAATACAAAAATGTCGTAAACGAGTCCTGCATATTAAATTCATGCAAATAACGATTCCATTTAAGTTTAAATAAATACATTTCCATCTTTAATTTTCCGTCGGGTAACCTTTGCTTTTATATGAAAAGCGTCTGCAAACAAGTGTTAGGGGTAGAATATATAACGAAAACCAATGGCTAAATTTACCAAGCGGAGTTTCATTTCACTGGCGCAAAATAAATTGATTTTCTACTATCGTGTGATGTGTTTAGTGGAAAAAGAATTGGTTTTAGTTCTAGCATTTTTTTATTTATTTGCAAAGTTTACAACGTCAGGCATAAACACGAGATGTGATAAATTTGGTCATTATAGTTAAGTGGAATAATCTGTGATTCAATATTTATCACAGCAATTTCGCGTTCTTTGAAGAAAGTTTTAAGATCGACATATTGAAAAAAAATATATTGCTTTCGGATAATAGAAAGACACTTCTAAGGTAATGGTTTTTGTTGGGTTAGATAGTAATGTATTCAAAAGATATTTTCTGTCAGAAAACGAATTAATTTTGCAATTATGAAGCAAATTAGTTTTATCAAATAATAGTTTTCGTTTACTTGTTAAAACAATAGTTTTCTTTTACTATTATTTTATTTTGTTGCGCGGATATTAGGAAACTCATTAGATTTTCAAAAATTTTCACACCATTAAGACGAATGGGTGTTAACGTTAATTGTTATAATTGATAAATTGTTACAATTTATAGCATGGATAAATTATAGCAAGGAACATCAAGAAAGTAAAATAAGAAACGTGAGGAAAATTTAACAAGAAACACCAAAAAGGTATAAAAGAAGCATCAAAGTATAACAATGAATATCGAGAAGGTATAACAAGAAACATAAGGAGAATGCAATAACATGTTTTCCGTAATAAAATATAAAAGGAACATCAATGTATACCGAATATCCAGAAAGTGTAACTATGAACATAAAGAAAATGTAACAAAAAACATCAAGGAAGTATAACAAGGAACATAAAGAAAGTATAACAAGAAACATCAAGAGAATATAACAAGGAATACCAAGAAATTACAACAAGTAACATCAAAATATAACAATGAACATCTAGAAAGTATAACAAGGAACATCAAGAAAGTATAACAAAGAATAACAAGAAACATCAATAATAATGAACATCTAGAAAGTATAACAAGAAACACAAAGAAAGTATAACAAAGAACAACAAGAAACAGGAATTATAATGAACATCTAGAAAGTATAACAAGAAACATAAAGAATGCGTAACAAGAAACAAATAAAGTATACAATAGACAACAAAAAGGTTTAACAAGGAACGAAGTATTAACAATGGAAACAACAAGGAACCACTGTATATTTGATTACTTCTTAATCCTTTCCATATAAGAATTAAAGGGAAAATAATGAATCAGTTCTCTGAAAATAACCCTACTCTTATTGGCTGCATAACGCTGATAAGATAATTTTAACTCAGTTTTGTGCTAAAATAAGCAAAGACAACAGAAGTAAAATGCAATAGATGCATTAATGAGAATACTATATATCAAGTTTAATTTTGTCTTTACTGTCTGTTTTTCCTACTGGGTCGAAGTTCCCCCAATATGACGTTTATTAAAAACTTGTTATTTCTATTTTATTTTGTCCTCGGGAAGTTTCGAAAATGTGACATTCCCTATACAATGTCTCTGCAATGTTTTTGACCCCCACGTATTCGTTAAAGATTTTGATGCGCGTGCTTCTTATTATTCCAAAGAAAGGTCGTATACCAAACAAAGTTCGGTCGTATAAAGAGCGGATGCTTCCTGAGGATAAATATTGCTTTAGAACAATATTGAAAATCTTGCCTTACCTGTAGTTTTTGTATTCTAGATAAAATAATTCGAACGTTTTTATCTTTTTAATACTATTTTGATGAATGTAGGATGAAGTACAAAGCATGGATAATAGAGTGGATATTTCCATTGTTCTTTAAAAAATGTAAAAGAACATTTATGTGTAAAATTGTAAAATAATGCATGTTCTGAGTTTATTTAAATAGAGAAAATAAAAATTTAGACCAGTTAAAATAAAAATTTCATCCACAAAAAGTCAGACAATTTTATTAAGTGGCATCACTTTGGTATGTCAACAGGGCTTATAAATTATCCTGAATTCATTTTAAACAGCGTGAAAAAATACATTGAAACATTTAATAATAATTAACATAATTCTTTTTCATCACCTCTTTAGTACTGTTTTGTGTATTAAAGAAGTGTCAAAATTTTAAAAATGTTATTCTTATAATGCGACAACTAGGATGAATGGTGAAACAATCTGGAGCAAAGTCAAGTTTTGAACCCAAGCACAGCTAGCGGGATTCAAATTCGAATCCGTTGGTGGCATCTATTGCAGTCTTTTTTTTTTGAGAAACGAGGAGACATGATAGCTATTTTTAATATATGTGTAAAGCGTTTTGACTCAATAATCAAGCTGTATGATCGAGGTTTTCTTCCATTCTACGCACAACTGTGGGCTAATTACTTGTAAAAGTTCTTAAGGAAAACAATGCCCTTCCCTCCTCTCACCCGTCGGTGGGCTGTGCGTGGCATATATCAGTAGAACACGAGTCAGCCCGATGCCCAAAAGAAAAAAAAAACTATAGCGTGAAACAACACTGATCAAAGTTACGTTTTTATAGCTTAGGATTATAACTCCTGAATACAAGGAATTTTAATAAACTCATCCTTAAGAAAAATCAAATCTCGCTCGATATCCAATTGTACGTATAGAAAAATCTCTTAATAGATTTTGGCATTTAATTAAAATAGTTTAAAAATGAACAGACTGAAAATGACATGTCGAATAGAAGCATAGGTGTTTTCCCTATGAATATATAACAATGTTTAGAAAGATCTTAATAATATATCAGATAACATATTAATGCTTTGCGCAATAATTGTGGTGAACAAACATTTCTTCCAATGTACCACTTAATGATATAAAAAAATCTATTGACGTATTTTAGACAATGGGTTATTAACACATTTTTTATGGAGGCATTATTTATGGTATTATATGACATTAATAAATTTTTTTATGGCATTTTATAATAATGTTTTACATAATAATTGTAGTGCACAAATATTTATTCGATTATATATACAGTTAATGATATGAAAAAAAAATCCATTAGCCTAGTATTTTAGACAATGGGCTAATAGATTTTTACGGCAGAAAGGGGCATTATCTATGGTATTATATGACATCAATACATTTTTATGGCATTTTATCATAATGTTTTTACCAATATGTGTAGTGTAGAATATTTGTAGAGACAATATTCCTTTTCATGCTACTGATGCCTGGTTTTTAATGCTGGTTTATGCCGTGGAGAAACAATTAGCTCATTTTAGACAATGGATTAATAGATTTTTTGTATGGCAGAAAAATTGGCGTTACCTATGACATATGGAATAAGATCATAAATTATTATATATTAATGTTTTGTCTAGTAGTTGTGATGAACAAATATATCACTTTATATCATAAACAATCTACTAATTATTTTTAGATAATGGGTCAACAGATTTCGTACGACAGAAAGTGACATTATCTGTGACACTCCAGGAATATCAGAGCTTCATAAGATTTTATGAAATTATATAATAATGTTTTGCACAATAATTGTGGTGAAGAAGCATTTATTCGCGTATACAAACCTAATGATATAAAAAACATCCATTAACCTATTTTAGACAATGGTCTAATAGATTATTACGGCAGAAAGTGGCATTATCTATGACATTATATGGCATTAATAAATTTTTTAAGGCATTTTATATAAATGTTTCACCTATTTGTTTGTAGTGCACAAATATTTGTTCGAGTATACTCACTTAATGATATAAAAAAAACAATAACTTATTTTAGACAATGATCTAATACATTTTTAAAACAGAAAGGAGCATTATCTGTGGTATTATGAGATTAATAAATTCTGTTATGGCATTATATAATAATGTTTCATTTATTATTTGTAGTGCACAATCATTTCTTCGAATATAACACTATAAGCCCTAACAAATTTATTAATCCTTTTTAAACAATACATTGGCTAAGGCTGAAAGTGACATTATCTATGGCATTATATGTTGTTAATAAGTTTTTAACAGCATTAATTTAAAAGAAAGGAAAAATAAATGTTATATAATTCTGTTTTCTTCGCGATGAAGAAGCCATCAGTAGGAAAGTGTTAATACAAAAGTGTAAAGTCAAAGTATGGATGCAGGGCAGCAAGGTCCTGGGTAACGCTGGATCTGTTACAGATTTTTCATTCTGTTGATTAGTGGCTAAGATTAAGATGCCTATAATTAAAAAAAAGCATTTTATTTTCATAATTATATTTATAGAAGATAAAAACAAGTAAGATAAGAATAAAGTTTGTAAGGAATAAATTTATGGCAAACAAATATTTGAAATGTAGGAATATTCTACAATTATTCGCAAATTTTATTTGAATGTTCAAATTCTGAATTCTAATAAATTAGAAAACTTAACAGCTTTTCGTAGGTAATTAAAGATGTGGAACAAATTTCATAGTTAGGAGCTCCGAAAAGGAACATCTTTCGTGCATTAAGCGATTCAGAAAACAGCCAATTTCTTAATTGAGATGGAACTAAATTTTAGAGGTTTTGCTACCTTCGGAAGACTTTTTCCTGCAAAATGGCGTACAGAATACTGGAGAATGAAAAGACAAATGTGGATATAAAAAATTCCCATTTAGGAATCAGAAATCAAAATTTATTAATCGAATCTTCGTACCTGCCAAGATTACATTATTACATTACATTACAAGATTACCTGCCATACATTATTAAATAAATTATCCAATGAATGTTTCTTTTAAAGTTACAACATACTAAATTAAATTTTAAAGCAACCCGTCTATTTTAAAACGGATCTCCTCACAATGTAAGGCTAGAGCTCTGGCCTTTGGTACCACAGGCTTCAGGTTCGAATTCCGGCGGTGGCATGGATGTTTGTGAATGGTTCGGAACCCACTTTAAACTGTAGGCCTGGTCTATTTCGCGCTCGGGGGCACAAGATGACCGTAGAGCGACAAACAAAACCTCACAATGTAAATGATTACATTGCAAATTTTTACAACAACTATTAAACCTGAAATGGTTTGTGAATTTCTCCAAGAAGAAAATGAGATTTCTCTTTGTAAATATTCTTAGAATAATAAATGAGGGAAAGTATATGTAAATAGGGGCTTATTCTCTTCATTGAATTATTTCTCTGAAAATAAAAACGGGAACATAATCTGCTCTAGAACAAAATGGATCTGCGATTTAATGATAAGCATTATGTCGGCGAATTTTCAAAAGACATTAAAGTAATAGCAAAATGATCGATTGAAACTAATTAAATGAAGCTTCGACGTTATGTCTCTTCAAGCCTATTCGCGAAATTAAATAAAGCATTGACAGCATTTAGAATTAAGCATGGAAATTCATTAGTTGATTTCATTAAAGAATGACGTTCTGTCAGTTTTATATTTACTAAAGGAATCACTTTAATTCATAATGTAAGAATTACGCGAGTAACAGATTTATAATTAATACACGAATTGAAGATGTGGAATTAAAATTATTTTTGTACGCACACCCATATTCTTGAAGATGGGATATGGAAAGAAAATTTAAGAGGATGGGCTTCTTAAAATTATTTTTAGAGTTGATATTTGAGTGTCCCAACTGCTTATAGCTGCTTGGTGGACAAGTGACTAGCACTTTGGTATTTGGTATACTTAGGCTAACCTTTATACCAAAGGATGATACCTACCTAGAAAGGATGATACCTTCTTAGCATACCTACCTAGCCTTTGGTATCACAGGCTTTAGGTTCATATTCTGACGGTGGCATGGATAGTTGTGAGGGGTTCGGAATCCACTTTAAACTGTAGGTCCCGTTCAGTTTAGCCTTCGTGTGTATTAAATATTATTTTTTACAGCAATTTTTAGATGTTCTCCCATACGAAAATGAAGGCCAATAACGTTCAGATGAACTCACTTCATCGTTCTTTAATTGGTTATGCATGAAATAAATGATTCCCTCCAATGTTCAGTCATGATTTTCAATAAATTATTTTCAAAATAAATATTTCTTTTTTTTTTAATCTTCAACAAAGCAAAACAAAAATTATCCAGATATTTAAAAGAATTATCACAATATATATAGTTAACAAATTTATAATAAATTCTTTATTTATTTTCGTAAAATATAACCATTTATTATTTAAAAAGACTTCCAATGAAAATAAAATTAAAATGTAGATAATGGAATTTAAATTTGTTTAATCAAAAATTTAATATTTTTTGTCAACTGTAATTTAATATTTGTTATAATATTTGTTTGTATTGTACGGCAACTGTAAACAAGATCTAAATTTAATTTACCGTTATATATAAAGCGACAAAATTATTTTCGCAATTTATAAAGACAACTTTCAGTAAATAAATAATTAAATTGAATGCAAATGTTTTTGCTAAATTCCCTATTGCTTCCTATATTTATTTTTTATATATGTTTTTATGTATTATTTTATTTATGAAAGCTATTTCGGAGCAGAAAATTCATAAAATATTCTACAGCAATGAATAATAAAATACATTTTATTATTCATTAAATTAATGCCACTGTAAATAAAAAGTTATATTCTCTAGCTCAGTAATTTTAGAAAGTCTAAAGTTTTCATAATATTTACTTTAATGCATTTTCTTTTATACGAAAGAGATTTATTACTGCCGCAATCATATTTGCATCGTATCAATCTTAAAATTATTTTATTTCATGGATTTAAAACTCTCGTAAAAATCAAGGTCCTTAGCTTGCTCGAAAGTTTAGGTGGAATAAATTCCATATTAAATTTACGATTTAAATTATTTTTCAGGAAGGATAATCGGACAGGATTTTGTTGATTACATTTTCAAAAGTAAATCTCATCTAAGAATAATTTGATTTAAAACATAGTTATGATTTAAAGTTCTTTTTTTAAAATATTAGTACATTTTTATTAATTTATTAAATATTATTTTTTATTACTTGTTTAGAAGTCGATATTCGAGTAGATTGTGAAATATCACTGATGGAAGCACTGTTACTTCACTGATTATTTAAAAAGCATATACACGGTGATTATAATTAAAGTCCCCCTTTCAAAATGCTGTAAAAAAAAACAAAATTGAACTGAAGATACTTGAAGGAGGGGCAAATGGTACGGCATCAAAAGTAAAGTTCCACCGATTTTTCCCATTTAATTTCGTATGACCTTGCCGTGGTGGATGGGTTTTCCACTAATAGTACCACAACTGTTGAATAACTTGGAATTCCTGTTTTCCGTCAAAAACCGAAACCATCCAGCACATTGAACACTACAGTTGGTTTCATGTGCAACTCATGCCTCTCAACTCGTTATCATTTCTATTCAAAATATCATTGACTACCGAATTCACTTTCTTTATGCAGATTACAGCGCCATCTACTCATACACTTTAGAACTTTTTAATGCCGTACCGTTTCCCCCTTTTTTCAGTATCTTC
Source organism: Caerostris darwini (assembly GCA_021605075.1). Taxonomy (NCBI): domain Eukaryota; kingdom Metazoa; phylum Arthropoda; class Arachnida; order Araneae; family Araneidae; genus Caerostris; species Caerostris darwini. The sequence goes on along the minus strand of BPLQ01015724.1, from coordinate 63,982 downwards.
AGTTCAAATTGAACTCATTGTGACGAGGGGTTCTTTTATACAGCATTTTGCAAGTGGGACTTTTATTATAATCACCCTGTACATTTAGTATGTCTACAAAATGAAAATTATTTTTAAAAAATATAAATTTGAGACAAGATGACTTGGGTTGTTAAAAATATGGGTACATACTTAAACTAAACTTAAAACTATACTTAAAATTTACTAAACTAGTTGCCAATTTATCCAAACAAAGCAATTGTTTTATATTTACATGTATTCTGTACTTCGAAAAAATTACGATTTGATATTTAATATCTTTATCTGCACCATTTGAATACGGATCAATGTGACGAATTAATTTTGGCCAATTAATACCAACTTGAACACAAAAGTTAGCGATTTTCTTATCCGACACGGACACTATCTAAATTACCATAACAGACTTTGTCCTGTGTTTCATTATCTCTAAGAAGAACGCAAACCACTGTTTGCACCGCTTTCGTCCTACTGCACCATTCTCAGCTGGCCTCTTCTCCCTAATCTTCTATCGCGGAGGGAAATGACAACCCTAAATGGGTGCTCTGCCTCCATTAGTCCGCGAGTAACAGCTCTCCTCTTGTTTTCCATGGGCCCCAAATTGTAGTCCTGCTTCGGGTAATGAGGAAAAGATGATCTGCTCTTTTCTTTGGGCCCCGGCCATTGTTTTTATAGCACCACGTCTGGTTTTTTAAAGGGTTATTCATTCAGTTGAGTTTTTCAATTCTGGTTCAGCATAACCCTTTCAGCACCGTGTTTGTATCTTCAAAAGTTTTTGTGGTATGGACAACTAGTCCCTAATTATACCCAATTTAAACTTAAATTCTTTTATTTTTAATCTTAATTTTTATTCATTTTTAGTATTTTTAAGTTTTGAGTCCCATTTGTTTAATTTTTGCAACTTTATCTTGCAATTATTTGTTTTATATAATCGTAAATTTAATCTACGAATTGAGACGAGGAGGTTAAGGGGTCTCTCCCCACGGGTACTCCGTAATTGGTACGCCAGATGCCCTTTTTCAATTCTGTTAATGCTAGTAACCCGTGCAGTCTCGTGGAAGGAGGAAAATGGCAGATTCTATTGTGATGGAGCACCGTAGGTAGAAGTCTCCTTTGGCTCTGGGATGCTAACTTTTAAAGGGGTAGGGTTGTCAATTTTTTGCCCAACAGTCATATTAGACCTCAACCTACGGCTGAAAGTAGATTACATGCCACTATAAACATCCAGGCCACCGTCGAGACTCTAACCAGATGTCTGTGGCACCGACCGCCAGCGCGCTAGTTATCGGCCCTCAGGCCCTATATTGACATTTAGGTTGTACTGATAATTTAATTTCTGTTCAAGAAAAAAATTTGTTATAAGTGCATAAATATTTTTAACATAGACAAATATAACAAACCTATAAAAAGAGCCTTCAATTATTCATTGCAACTTTTCACACACGCACGAAAAATGCTTTCAATTCAACACAGCTATTTCAAACTGTCAGTAAAAAAAGGAAAATAAAAAGAATGCAGACTATGTTAGGAAACGAGTTTCATGAAACTCATAAATCACTTCTACGTTGTTCGACACAGCAACGAACACTATATATATAGAAACTAAATTTGTTCGACGGAATTGTCTCCGTATTCGTGTTTGACAAAACCATTCAGTTGTGCCTTAATTAAATCGACACATTTTCTATGGCGCTCTCTAGAAAACGGAAAACCCAATTCGAACCCATTATCCGGTAACAGCTTTTAAATTGATCTTTTCTTCTTCCGGCAGCGAGATCACGCTTTGGTGGAGAAAGTTTGAGAAGTCGGATTCTGTGCTTTATGTTGTTTTGTTTCGTAAATAAAGAAGCAATTGAGATTTTTCAGTACCATTGTGTCTCGGGACAGCTGACGGTAGTAAATGGGATTACTTAACATGCTGGGATGCTTTTTTTATTAGAGTACTATGTCTGATTAAAGGACAAAGTATTTTTTAAAAACTTATTCAATGCTTTTCCAAATTTCTCATCTATTAAGATGTTTACAGATATCTCGAGATTACAAATGTATTAAATTTAATACTTTAAAAAGCTGTAATGTAAAATAATCTTCTTCTTTATTGGAGAAATTTATTCTCTATCTAAATTTTTATATCCTAAATTTTAATTTTTTTTATAGAGATTCAGACAAATACACAGACATATGCACATATATACACATAGATCATACAGAGAAATGAATGCATTATAGATATTAATTCTTATTTTTATATGCACTTATATATTTATTTTCATGGGTTTTTCCTATTTATTGATTATCTTAGTTTATTACTATTATTGCTATTATTATTTATTTATTATTTTGTTATTACTATTATTATTATTTCTGGGCACAGTGATGCATCACTGGGTGTCATTGTGCCCAGAAATGAGACGTCAATTTACAATAATGAGAATGATGTTGGGTTAAAAAGTGCCACTGCAATTTTGGGCGGACGCATACAAAAAACATGGTTTCCTCTGCCTATTCAAGTCCAGTTTCTCGTACCAATCTACCTAACTTAATAGGATGGACTAGTTATAGATTCTGCTCGAATATAGAGGAGTTTACCCCAGAGGATTCAATCAAATAAGTGCTATTTCAGGAAGTATGTCAATGATAAAACTAGCCAAGTACCTATCGCTCCTATAACAGAAAAACGCCCCAATCGAGTTAGTGACATTGGTTTGGTGTGTCGCTCTATGGTCATCTTGTGCATACGAGGGCTAAACAGATTGCGACCTACAGTTTAAAGTGGATTCCAAACCACCAACAAACATATCGACATTTACGTACATTGATAATACCTTTTACGTACATTGATGTCACCGTCGGGATTCGAACCCAAAACCTGTGGTACTAAGTGCCAGAGCTCTAGCTATTAGACCATCATGCCCGCGAGTTAGTGAGAATTTTTTTTTATTTACAATGGCAAATTATGAACAGTTACAGCAAAAAAGGAACAACGAAAAAAAAAACATACAACAACAACAACAACAACAACAACAACAAAATAATACAACAGAACATGCTAAAACAGAGTTCATGAATCTAACAATAATGCCAAGTTGCAGATCTTTTAGCCACTAAGAAGTGTTACCAGGTGCACCACGGGGAGGTAGATCTTCTGAGCAGACTAGTGAGAATCTAGCTAGCTTAATATTACGGAATAGGGGCTCCATGACCTAGGGGCTAGCGCTCTGGCGTTCGGTACCACAGGTTTCGGGTTCATGTCCCAGAGGTGACATGAATGTTTGTAATAGTTCATAATCCACTTTAAACCGTAGTTCCCGGTCTAACAGGATCGTAAAGCGTTGCTGAGGTATTGTTACTCCGCGTCCGTAGCTTGTCTTCAAGCTACGGACGCTTGCCTTAAGGCATCCAAAAGAATTGTCTAAGTGTTTGCCAGCTGCATTAGAAAACAAACAAAATATATTACGGAATTGTAACAGATTTTTGGTTTAAATAAGAAAGAAATTACCACGGGTGATATGTTACACCTCAATACTTAGAGGTTTTATTTCAAGAAGTATGCCAAAGATAACTATTGTTCAACCAACTCTCGCTTAGGAAATTGACAAATGGCCCATTCGAGTCCAGTTCTCAGTGAGAATACAACTTGTTTAATATGACATAACTGTAGCAGATTGGGTTTAAATAAAAATGAAATAGCACGGTGTATATCTTATTGTAATAGGTGTATAGAAATTAGGTGTTTAGGTATAGGTGTAATAGGGATAGGTGTATTAATGTATATAGGCGTTATTTCAATAAATAAGCCGCATCTAGTTACTGCCCAATCAACAAGCCCTTGCAAAATTTGAAAATGTCTCATTCGAGTAAATGAGAATCTAGCTGGCTTAATTTGAAGGAATTGTAACAGGCTTGTTTTAAATAGAAAAGAAATCACCATGGGCTGCATGTTATATATCAAAAAGATATTATTTCTGGAAGTATGTCAAAGGAAACTGCTGTTCAATAAATATCACTAATATATTAAATTGACGATATACCCATTCGATCAGTAAAAATCTACATAGTTTAATATAATAGAATTGCAACAGATTTGGCTAAAATAAAAAAAGGAATCACCACGGAAGAAGTAAGAATTCATTACCCACGAGAACTATGTTACCGACTGCACGCGGAGAAAAAAAAAGAAATGTTTAAATAAACTGGATCTACCATGAATTCGCACGAGAACTATAAAGAGGGTTTCGCGCAGACAAATATTTAAATAAATTGTACTCCAGATTTGTGGCAACCCTCAGAATGTTCTGTCGTTTTTAAAATTAGAAGTTAGTCAGTCATGGCGTTGTTAATTGTAGTTTAGGCATTTTATAGTGTTGCTTTGTTAGTCAGTAGCCTGCTTTCCGTAGCAGAAAATAACTTACATGTTTGTGTCAGCGTCTTCTCTCAATTCTAACATTTCAATAATCATATACAACTTATGTTCACCATATAACGAAATCTCAAAATTCTGCTCTTGTGAACATTTCAAAGTTACAGATTGCGCAGAATTCATCTAACGCCATTACGTCTTGAATTGCGAAATCACCTCCGGCCATAAATTGTACTGGCACAGCCAAAAGAGTTTCAAAGATGCAGGAATTGACAGGTGAGAATTTATTTTTCTTATAAATGTATGCTCCTACATTTTATGTCAGTTTAAAGTTAAATATTGATATTTAATCTGTTATTTTTAAAATTTCTTCTTTTCCATCCGTAAAAAAATTTTAATTTCTCACCGGAGAATATGCTCAATATATAATCAATACATATAGGTGTTAGTTCAAGAAGTATGTCAAATGTAATGAGTATTCATCCAACTATTGGTTAAAAGAGGGTCCATTCACATCCAGTTCTCAATGAGAATCTAGTTAGCTTAATATGATGGCATTGTGATAGATTTGGTTTAAATAAAAATTTAATTAATAAAATTGGCTAAAAATTACATTAAATATTTTCAAAAAAAAGTTAGATGAAAATTTCTATAACGTCTATTTTTTTTAAATTACTTTGTAACAAAAAATTGACTCATCCATTTATGCCTTTAAACCAGATATTTAGCTTCCTTTTGAATAAGTAGTAGAACTTTACATCATTTTATTGGCGATAACCATAAATATCTTCTGCTGTAGGAATTCTTTGTCATAGTTTTCACCAAATATACTTATTTTTTCAAGGTACTCACCGTAAAGTTAGATTCATACTAAATAAAAGTCTTTAGACTAAAATTAGATTTTTAATAAGACTCTTGCTAAGAATAAAATTGGGTCCATACTAAAGACTAAAGTTGAATTCATACTTGACACTGAAAATGAAAAGAAACAAATTTTTTGTCTATAATTATTAATCCAAAATTTGTTTTTTCGACAGGAAAAATCAACGTTTACAATCAGTTGTTTAACAGTACGGTTAACGTAACATTTGTTTTTTTTTTCTTAATTTGAATAAAAAATAAGTGAAAAATATACATAACATAAAAAGTCCTTATAATAACGTTTTTGATTTCTCTAACGTCCCTTTGCGTTTTTATACTAAGCCTGAAGTCGGATTCATGCTATAGACTCGAATAGAAACATTTTCCCCCTGTGATTCTCAATCCAAAGTATAAGTTTTTCGACCGGAAAAATCAGATATACTATATGTTATATACTATTCACTTTATTTGTCTCTTTTTCATAATTTTTTAATGTACTGATTTTGCATTACTTAATAAATTAATGTTTAGTTAAACACGTATATAAATACTTTTCTGCTTCTGTATTCTTAATGTTAGAGTATAGAGTCAATAAAAAGTTAGTGTTCTCCTTGTATATTTTTAAAATTAGAGCACGATGTGTGATGAAAATGAGATCGAATTTTTTCATTATTTTTCACGAAACACAAATTATTTCACGAACAATTTTTCCATCGTTTACCTATGTTGGCAAATTAACAAAAGAAACAGAAATGTTGTTAATAAGAAACAATCAGAAAAAGATTTTGAGAAACAGAGAAATAACATCAATCATAATAGATTTAAAAATTGCAATACGCATAAGATATTACATTTTCTTAGACATCAAATACTTTATACTTTGAATTGGTCGCTTTCTCTATTTAGCTGTTAAGATCATAAATGACCTTACAGCAAGAAAGCTTGTACATAAAAAGAAAGCTTGAAATATAAGAGTACATACAAGAAAGCTTGTACATAAAAAGAAAGCTTGAAATATAAGAGTACATACACGAAAGCTTGTACATAAAAAGAAAGCTTGAAATATAAGAGTACATACACGAAAGCTTGTACATAAAAAGAAAGCTTGAAATATAAGAGTACATACAAGAAAGCTTGTACATAAAAAGAAAGCTTGAAATATAAGAGTACATACAAGAAAGCTTGTACATAAAAAGAAAGCTTGAAATATAAGAGTACATACAAGAAAGCTTGTACATAAAAAGAAAGCTTGAAATATAAGAGTACATACAAGAAAGCTTGTACATAAAAAGAAAGCTTGAAATATAAGAGTACATACAAGAAAGCTTGTACATAAAAAGAAAGCTTGAAATATAAGAGTACATACAAGAAAGCTTGTACATAAAAAGAAAGCTTGAAATATAAGAGCACATACAAGAAAGCTTGTACATAAAAAGAAAGCTTGAAATATAAGAGCACATACAAGAAAGCTTGTACATAAAAAGAAAGCTTGAAATATAAGAGTACATACAAGAAAGCTTGTACATAAAAAGAAAGCTTGAAATATAAGAGCACATACAAGAAAGCTTGTACATAAAAAGAAAGCTTGAAATATAAGAGCACATACAAGAAAGCTTGTACATAAAAAGAAAGCTTGAAATATAAGAGCACATACACGAAAGCTTGTACATAAAAAAAAAAGCTTGAAATATAAGAGCACATACACGAAAGCTTGTACATAAAAAGAAAGCTTGAAATATAAGAGCACATACACACGAAAGCTTGTACATAAAAAGAAAGCTTGAAATATAAGAGCACATACAAGAAAGCTTGTACATAAAAAGAAAGCTTGAAATATAAGAGCACATACAAGAAAGCTTGTACATAAAAAGAAAGCTTGAAATATAAGAGCACATACAAGAAAGCTTGTACATAAAAAGAAAGCTTGAAATATAAGAGCACATACAAGAAAGCTTGTACATAAAAGAAAGCTTGAAATATAAGAGTACATACAAGAAAGCTTGTACATAAAAGAAAGCTTGAAATATAAGAGTACATACAAGAAAGCTTGTACATAAAAAAAAGAAAAGCTTGAAATATAAGAGTACATACAAGAAAGCTTGTACATAAAAAAGAAAGCTTGAAATATAAGAGTACATACAAGAAAGCTTGTACATAAAAAGAAAGCTTGAAATATAAGAGTACATACAAAAGCTTGTACATAAAAAGAAAGCTTGAAATATAAGAGTACATACACGAAAGCTTGTACATAAAAAGAGAAGCTGAAATATAAGGTACATACAAGAAAGCTTGTACATAAAAGAAAGCTTGAAATATAGAGTACATACAAGAAAGCTTGTACATAAAAAGAAAGCTTGAAATATAAGAGTACATACAAGAAAGCTTGTACATAAAAAGAAAGCTTGAAATATAAGAGTACATACAAGAAAGCTTGTACATAAAAAGAAAGCTTGAAATATAAGAGTACATACACGAAAGCTTGTACATAAAAAGAAAGCTTGAAATATAAGAGTACATACAAGAAAGCTTGTACATAAAAAGAAAGCTTGAAATATAAGGTACATACAAGAAAGCTTGTACATAAAAAGAAAGCTTGAAATATAAAAAGTACATACAAAGAAAGCTTGTACATAAAAGAAAGCTTGAAATATAAGAGTACATACAAGAAAGCTTGTACATAAAAGAAAGCTTGAAATATAAGAGTACATACAAGAAAGCTTGTACATAAAAAGAAAGCTTGAAATATAAGAGTACATACAAGAAAGCTTGAAATATAAGAGTACATACACGAAATCTTGTACATGAAAAGAAAGCTTGAAATATAAGAGTACATACACGAAAGCTTGTACATAAAAAGAAAGCTTGAAATATAAGAGTACATACAAGAAAGCTTGTACATGAAAAGAAAGCTTGAAATATAAGAGTACATACAAGAAAGCTTGTACATAAAAAAAAAGCTTGAAATATAAGAGTACATGCAATAAAGCTTGTACATAAAAAGAAAGCTTGAAATATAAGAGTACTTATTATACTTCTTTACTTAGTACTTATTATCCAGCTTCAATCAAGTCGTTCGCTTACGATTCTTTCCATGTGAATTCGGTTGTTTGATGACTTTCACCACCCAGGTGGCGACAAAATGTTTTCATTTTCGAGCACTGTTTATGGTAAGCGTCAGTTTTTTAGTTCAATACAGCATAGAATTCTTTAATCTGCAGAATTCCTAAATATGTATTTAATTCGTAACGATTTGTTGAAGGTGAGATCTGAATCATAGATGCAACACAATACCAGATACTGTTTTAAAGAGTATGCAGATTCATGAGCATATTTTTTTTGTCATAGAGTATCACGTCACAACTTGTTTTAACTATCATTGTACAATACTAACTATTCTTTTGCACTGAATTTTTTAATCAATTCAATTGGTATTCAATGTATGAATTTTGAGTTTCTATTTGCTGGAATAAAAAAATATATATATAATCGGATATTTATATAGTCTACACAGTGGGTAAACCCCTTAAATATGCAAGGTTGTAATTTTTATGTAAAGTGGCTAAGGGCCTGAATGGCCGAGTGGCTAGCGCTCTGGCGCTTGGTACCACAGGGTTCGAGTCCCGGCGGTGCCATGGATGTTTGTAGTGGTTCGGAATCCACTTTAAAATGTAGGTCCCGGTCCTAATAGGAGCGTTGCGGGGGAATTGTTACTCCGCGTCCGTGGCTTATCTTCAAATGACACGCGCCCCCTGGGTAGTGCTAAGGGAGTAACGTCAGTGCAGCGCTTGCCTTAAGGCATCCAAGACCAAGCTGCCTAAGTGTTTGCCAGCTGCATTAGAAAGAAAAATGTAAAGTGGCTATCCATGTTAAAACTGCAATACAGCAGAGTCCATAACACATAGCGACCATGGTACGAAATATGCCGGACTATAGGGCATTACTGTATAAGCATCTATTTATCTATGCATTCTCTAACTACATGCCACTTTTTGTTACATTATAAATTTTTTTGTTGCATTTTTCAATCAGGCAATTATCTCCTCATTGTTGAATTTTAAATTAAGTTGTTTATTAAAGGATTAAACTTTTTTCCGAAAGAAGTATATTTATTAGGGATTGGAATATCTGACCAAAAGTTCAATATCGGTATTCGGTATTTTTTAGATCGTAATACCGGTAGTAGAAATTTTAGAAAAGAAAGAAAACACAGGTGTTTCTTGTTTTATTTGCCAGTTTTATTAGAGAATGTTAATATCACAAAAAAATTTTAACTTAGAAACTATATCGGTATATAAAGAATCACAAAAAAATATGGCAACATCTTATTTAAATCACAAAAAAGTGCAAATATCGCTATTCAGTCTGTGTACTATTACAAATTCTTGAAATGTGATTATAAAAAACATAAACCGAAGTATTATCAACTGATTTTTGTTCTTTAAACTTATTCTTATTCATTATTATGGGGTATTATTTCTGAGTATATATATAATAAATCTGAAAAATATTTGGAACTCTAAAGTATGATATGCAAATACAAGGCGAATAACAAACTCACCAATTTAAAAAATATCGAAATATTGCACACTTTCTTCACAACTACAACCTTGTTTTCACAGATAAGAATTTCTAGTTTTCAGATAAAAATTCCCAGATAAGAATTTCTAGTTTTCAGATAAAATTCACCGATAAGAATTTCTAGTTTTCAGATAAAAATTCCCAGATAAGAATTTCTAGTTTTCAGATAAAAATTCCCAGATAAGAATTTCTAGTTTTCAGATAAAAATTCCCAGATAAGAATTTCTAGTTTCAGATAAAAATTCACAGATAAGAATTTGTAGTTTTCAGATAAGAATTCTGAATTTGTAGTAAATACCGAAAAAACGGTATTTAAACTTGTGAATACAGGTATTACAAAATTGTACAAATGACTCAAAATACCGGTATTCGGTATCCCGGTATACTGGTATTGTAATCCCTTATAATTATGGTCTAATTTAAAGTCGAAATCGATGTGTAATCTTGAGAAGGGAAAACCAATTCAAACACATCATCGAGTAAAAATCTTTTAAACTTCTTTTTTCTTAAAAGATCACGCTAGTTGTAGAAAGATTGAAATTCGGTGCTTTGTTTTTTTATGCCAAGAATATCTCTTTCTTTATTTACAAAACAAAGGTCCGGTTGTTGAGATTAATTAATGCCATTGTGTCGCGGGGCAGTTCCGGTGCACTAAATTGGATTACAAGGAGTCTGAGTATTACATTTTATTAGATTACGCATCTGGGTAAAGCCCAGGGTATTTTTTCCCCTTCCTTTTTTTGTCCTTAATTGCAAGAAAGCTATTAGGATATTCAGGCTTAGGAGTTTGCTTGGACTGCATTTTCTCACAAAAATAAAGCCGTCTTGAAAAGGTCAGACGGTGAAGAAAATGTGTAATCTACTATAAGAGATACGTATAAATAGTCACATGTTGATTTTTATGTAAAAAAAAAATGCCGTTTATTTCCGAGTATAAGCCGAGAGGTCTTTTTCCTTCAAAAAATCCGTATCGATGTAGAAATGAATATGTATATATCTATATATAATGTATCCATGAGGGTGAAAATGTTGCCAAATAGGTAAAACGTGTGTAATATTTTCCAATCCAATCGCTATAAAGTAAAACGCCAAACATCCATTTTTATGATTCTGGTAACCCTATCTGAAGCTATTGCTTGCTTTTATACGATCTGTGCCATCCACATTTTATTAATAAAGTGGAACACGTCTCCTGTTCTAAAGGAACAGAAAGTTGGATCAAGCATCTCCCATCCAGTTTGTACTAGTGTTGGCATTGTACCTCTGCTTGGCTCAATTTCCTAGCGTGTAATTTAGAAAAATTCTGAGAAATGCCTGAAATTGTTTTTCTGGTCATACTTCTGAAGGCTTTCTCAAAATGAATACAAGGAATACCATTTTGTATAAATATAATAAAAGTTCATTTACGTGAATATTTTATTTTTAAATCATTTTGGAGTGAAAATATGGCACAAGAAAATGTATTAATAGAATATAATGGCCTAATATTTAAAAAAAAATTAAATTTACATTTATTTAAAGCTAAAAAAATGAAAAATTTCTTTTAAAATTCGTTGTATGATGGTAGACCTTTTCTTCCCTTCCCGCCAAGCAACATAGAGTAGTAATGGCCAAACCATAAAGATTGTTGGCATAAATCACCAAGATATCACCAGATATGTTAAACTACAAAACCCAGAAATGCTTAAAGCTAATTCTAAATAAGTGCAGTCCATTTCACAGCGCAATATAAGCACGTTTTACTTCTGTAAAAGCAAGTAGACAAAGTGATCAATCCTTGCAAATGAATGGCAGAGGGACCATGAAAGTGTTTGGCCATCATGTCTCTCCAGATAGTGGCAACAGTGGCGATTGTAAAAGTCACGTGAGGCGTCTGATCACGTGAGGATCTTGTTTGCCCCTAACTGGCAACTACGATTCTCTAGGGACTCTATTTTAGTATTGCTCTATGGTGGTATCTATGTTAGTCTATTATCTGTGCTATTTTATTTCTTACCTGAAACGTGAGCGGAAGAGGCATTCTTATGTGAAAAATTTGACACCGCAAGTGATCGAGTTTGCTGAAAACTCTAACAGCATGACAGCTCGATTTGTCGACTATTTTTATTTACGGAGACGACTCAACAACTTCGATTCACTCTATTTTTCAATTCCTACTATTAGTTCACACTCTCCCTATATATATATATATCTTGTTCAAATTTTCAATCGTTCATAAAATGCTTTTTATTCCTCCACTCAAATTCAAATGCATTTTTTTTTTGAATTTGTAGTGGATGACACTCGATGTTAATACAGTTTTTCAAATATTAATTCAGTAATTAAATTTAATTAATTAGTTTTAGTTTTTTTTAAGTTGCATGTATCTACAATAGATGACATTAGCTGTAAGAGGAAATTTCAACTTTATTCGTAAAGGACTTTTCTGCAATCTATTGAAAAAAAAGTAGGAATTGACTTAAAATTTTTTTTATATTAATTGTTATGTAACGAATAGCTCACTCGATTGATTTAAAGTTATTATTTTCACCATAAACATAATAAATATAAACTAAAGAAATAAAAGCGTGCTTTATTGGGCAATATTTAGCGATTTGTCACTTACGCCCGGTGAACCTAAATGTAAATATGGATGCTGGCATACCCACAATTCATCATTGCCCTTTATTCTACACTCCAACATAAAAGATTTTTCCAGATTGGTTTGGTTTGTCGCTCTACAATCATCTTATGAACATGAGGGCTAAACAAATCGGAACCTACATTTTAAAGTATTTTTTCCAGGAACAGTATATAGTAGGTAATAATATCGCACAAAATAGTGTTGTATAAGGAGTAATACTGACATATATGCCATTGCTAAGAAGATGTCTTCAGATCTAAGTAAAAGTCTGTCAACAACAACATATACTAGTACAGTAATGTACAAACACAGAATATTTTGGAAAGGCCAATGCTGACATATATTCCATTCGGTGCGGACAATGCTTGTAGATCCTTTTCCTACAACAACCATATTAGATAACAATATTGTATGAGATACCAAATCCTTCTTTAAAAGCATTTAAGAAATCTGTTTCAGTTGTTTTCATATGCATAGATCAAGAAAAGAAAATAATAACATAACTTTAAGAAAATAATGCTTTAGTCTTATCTGGAATGCTACTCATTTTAAAACACTAGATTTAGCGTTTTAATCTAGAATGAATTCTATAAAACTCTCGAATTGGTAAAAATTACCACTAAATTTTTTTGTTAAGTATGAGGCACTGCAAAGCATATGTTATGTGATAGAATTACCAAAAATCATTTATAATCAGATAAAAGAAACATTTTGTAAATCTAAATTATTTTGTTTCCATTTGCATTTAGATTTTATTTTAATGTAAAAAAATACTTCATTCTATGTGTAGTGGTTTTAAAGTAAATAATGTTCTGAATAATATTACTACTCTATTACATAATTACTACATCGATATTATGATTCAAATTTTATTACATTATTATTATATATCAGTTATTTATTTATTAATTATAAATATTTTTGAACAATTAAAAAAAATTGTTGAAAAAATACGTAAAAAACAAGTTTTTATTTGAGTTTTAATAAGGATTTTTTTCTCAAATTAAACATAAGAAAAAACTCTTCAAGTAGTTATTTTCCAAAGAATAATAATTTAAATGAAAATAAAAATAATTAATTATGAGATTGATGCAAAAACATTTTAATTAAAAAACAAAACAAATTCAAACCAAAAAAAAAAAAAAAAAAAAAAGAAAAAGAAAACATAGCCTAAGGCATTAATTAGTAAGAGGTTTCTTAATAATTGTTTTAAAATAGTAATAAAAAAATGCTTGTTAATATTTTTTTATATATAATTAATTCAATACTTTGTTACGAATTTTATACATTGTTAAATTAATAAGTACCTTCATTTGTATGCGATGAACTATTAAAAAGTTTGAAACTTGTTATCACATTAATGTATGTTTAATCTATTTTTTTATTTAATGTTATTAAGATTGAATTATTTCTATAATTGATCGTTGATTTTGATAAAACAATTCTAAAAAGAAATTTTTAGATTAATTTTTGCAAAATAAATAATTTAATGTACGGATCTGCTTGTCTTTAATATAATTAACTTTGAATTTTTACAAAAATATATAGAACAAACATAAAAAAAGATTACAATAATATTTTACATTGGTTATTTATTGCATATTCTTTTAACTTCCGATGAATTTTTAAGTTCTTAAAAAAAAAAAATTCATTATCACATAAACAGGATCGAGAATAGATTGATAGATAAGTAAATTTTATTCAAAGTTGACACAATTGCTAGTCATAACAAATGTATAATTTATTATTTTTAAACACAAATAACTTCGCTTTCATAACTTTTAAACACAAATAATAAACTGTAACTGAAACTGACTGAACGGGACGAAGACATTTACAACTGAATAAAGTGTTGGTACCATAGAATAGTATTATAATAGAGTGCGCATCAAGGTTGCTGGTATGGGGCAAAAGAACTCCTAGTATGATCATACTTGTCACGTGACTTTCACAATCATCACGTGAGCTTCGTCGGTTGAGGTGGAGGGTCGATCCGAGGGCTCTTCTTCTCTGTCTTCTTTGAACTGTTTATACCACTTGTAAACATTTCTTTCCGATATAGGAAGGCTCACCGAATGCCCTCTGCAACATTCTGTACGTTTCCGCGAACAAAATTGAATGCACTTTCTTTGCTCAATTAATTCAAACATTTCAGAAATTGCCGGAATCTGATTTAGCGTTACACTAATGAATATTTTGACGTCAAATTTCACACAGATGACAAAAACAGTGCAAACAACCTAAAAAAAAGTCCACATTCCGTAAGACCCGGGAATTTTAAATTGAACATTCCTCTTCCGTTTTGACACAATAATTTCATTTGTTTGTTACATTGAACGAATATAGAATATTTTAAAAGCAATTTTTATTGTTTATAATCCATCCCTATCTAATATAGTGCATCGTAAACCAGTATTATAATGCACTATGTACAGTAGATAGATTTTTATTGTAATGAATAGGTTTAATGCCCATCTATGGACCTGAGCTAATTTTATTCATTTAGAATTAGTTTGAGGCATGTATTACCGGATTTCGAAGTTGAGAAGACTTCTTGGCGTTGTTTGGCAACAATCTTTACTATCGCCCATTGCTACTCTATGCCAGGGGTAGCCGACCCAAATGATCTTGCGGGCCACTTTGAAAATATGTCATAACTCCGCGAACAGCATATAAAATTATATATCCCCCTATTAGATTTAGACCCACTATAGACAGTTTTTGGAGTGAAAAATTGAAACAGAATGAGCTATTATTATTGTATTTATTATTATTATTACTGCATGTAAAGATAGATGATATAATAATAATGATACTAAACGCATATTGTAAAGAATTATATAACACTAAAAATGAAATTTAAAAATATATAAATATAAATGAAATAAAAAAAAATATTTATTTTACTTGTACGATATTTGTTTCTCCACTCATCATGAGTTCACAGAATATAATTTAATTATTCTGCGAAGTCATACATAAAACAGACAATCTGTCATATATTTGCAAGAAAATTATTTTAAAATCAAAGTTTTTCATAATTTCGACAGTTAATTTTTAAATATATATGGGTATACAAATAATGTATTTTTTAATACATTAGTTTTCAATACTTTAGTCATTATAAAATAATTTGAAAATGTGTGAAAAATCTCACAGGCCAGAAAATTTTTTAAGGCGAGCCGCGAGTTGGCCAACCCTGCTCTATGCTGTTGGTGCTAAAGGAGAAAAAGGTCTACCATGCGAAGATTTTCAGAAGAAATGATTCATTTGTTTAGCAGCCAATGAATGTAAACGTAATTTTTTAAAAAAATATTTGGAATTTATATTCAATTAATAAATATTTTTGCGTAATATTTTCTCTCCAAAATGATTAATATTCATTTATATGAACTTTTTGTAAGGTTGCATTATATTTCATGCAAAATGCTCAGAGTTATGAACAAAATAACTTTTCTAGTATTTATTTCTCTTTAGTAAGCACATAGTTAAATAAATGTATGATTTAAAAAGAATTTCGGACACTGCATCCAAGTAAACGTGTTAAGAGAAAAGGAACGAAGCTTGGTTTGGTTTGTCATTTTTTGAACACTTTGGGCTAATTAATTTGGAATCGGGACCTACAGTTTAACGTGGATTCCGAACCACTCACAAACATCCATGCCACCGCCAGGATTCGAACCTAAAGCCTGTAGTACCAAAGGCGGAGCACTAGCCAATTGGCGATCAAGCGGGAGAAAACCAATCAGAGATGGAGCGTCAGCTCTAGTACGGATAGTATGGGAGATGTTCGCCACAACTTTCCTTTCCTTTAGAATACGAGGGTGCACTCTAGTTTATTATTACTTTATGGTTGGCACAATGCTATATGTTAGTTTTAAAATAAATTCACCTTGATTTAGATATGAGCAATTTGATTTGCTAGTAGCTTTTGACTCTTGGATGTCAAAAGGTTTGAATAGAAGCAGGAGCCCCACAAAATTAAATGAGTCGTAACAGGAATTGTCAGGAACGATCAGACAATGTCCCGTTTCAGAAGCATCCTGATGAGAAGGAAGAAGCAAAGTTCTTTGGGACATATTTTTAGTGATCGTCAAATCTAGTGATCTTCAACCAGGTTCGAGAAGAGATAGAAAGAAAAAAAAATTAAAAACGTAATTTATGTGTATATTTCATCAAATGGCTTCCTTATTTATGTAACTTACCATTAAGTAGAGTGTAAATTACATTACATTTTATTATTATTATTGTAAGATACCTTCAATGTTTGATATGTAAATCACTCTGGATCACTTTCAGAGAAGCATATTAATCCTCTTCCCACTAATTCTTAGAAGTGATGCATTTAGAAAATACAGCATTTAATGTAAAAGAATGTATTATGTAGTCACAATGTATGGATCATCCATTTAGATATGGCGGTGGGGTGTAATGTAGACTTACCTCCTAGTTATGCACCATGGCCAAAGTTATATACGGCAAAGTAGTCTACAGTTTTAGGCATGATCGGCCGGTTGGCCTGCATGTATTGAAATGGAATGTCGGTGACTTGTCTCAATCAAAAACATCTGATCTAAATAATATCTGCATCGCATTGGGAATTTTCACCAAACTGTTCTCTTTGGGAGGAACCAATGAACCGAGCTCATCTCCATCGTTGCTTGGCACTTTATGGCGAATCCGAGATGGCAAGATACTGGCAAGCTACAGAACTTTTAAGGCGATGACTTCGGTCAAATTTGTTGAACTCTTTTGTGTACTTTTTATTCTTTATAACGTATTTTCCCCCTTTTTGTATTGCCTTGCCTTTGGAAGTAAAAAAAGAATAATATACAAATTTCTCAATGCTCTGTATAATTCAGAAAGCGCTAATGAGTTTTCTGAAAACATCTTTTAAAATAGAAGGCAACCTTATTAGTTTCATAATGCTTGTGGTTTTCTGGCATTAAACGTCTTTTAAATCGGGTGTTCCTTCCTCCATTCAGGTGATCGTTCTATAGGCGACTGTTCGAAATTCTGGCCACAAATATCTTTTAAATGCATTATTATTTAGAATAACGAAAAATATTACCTTACAAATTTCTTTATTAAGTGGAAGAATTATTTTTCAATATATCGATCTTAAAACTTTCTTCAAAGAACGCGAAATTGCTGTGATTAACATTGAATCACAGATTATTCCACTTAGCTATATTGACGAAATTTGTCACATCTCGGGGTTTTTTTCCCCTAACACTATATAACATGGAGTATAAAAAACTATCCTAGAACTAAAACCAATACTTTTTCCATTAAACTCATCGCGATAGGAAAAAAAAATCACAAAAAGAATCCACCTAAGCAAACTGTAACAGAATTGTCTGAAATGACGAAATGCCACGTGGTCTGGAGCGACCAGACAATGTCGCATTTCCGATCAATCCAGAAGAGTAGTTCTTTGGATGGATTTTTAGTAAAGGTCTGGCCAGCGATTCTCCATCCGGCCCAAATAGGAAAAAGGCACAGAAAAGAAAAGTCAAAGTTGGTTAATTTTTCCCTCATGCATTCTTTTATACTAACTGCTTTTGCATTTTTGTATATTAGTACTACGATCCCTATAAAATGGCAAAAATAGGAATTATTAGACATTTGATATAGAAATGATCTAGTATAGTTCTGGAAAAGTGATGGTCGAGTGGCTAACGTTCTGGCTCTCGGTACATCAGGTTTTGGGTTTGAAATCCACTTTAAACCGTAGGTCTCGGTCTAATAGTATCGTAGATCGTTGTGGGGGTAGTGTTACTCGCGTCCGCAGCCTATCTTTAAGCTACACGTGATCCCTTGGTAGTGCTATATGTGTAACAGCGGTGCAGCCCTTTGCTTATGGCATAAAGATTAACCGTCTCTGTATTGCCAGCTGCATTAGTACAACAGTTCTGGAAAAGATTAAGTATCTTGCAAGGATTAGGAAGCAATGTAGTATAAGGTGTAAATTAAGGGGAAAAAATGGGACACTCCTGACAATTTTTGTAATTATCATGAGATTCTTCATATAAGTGTCTCATTGGAGTCGGCTCGAAGGGAATTAACTTATGGTGCAATTCAATTGATCAACAAAATTAGTTAACAGGGTTGATTAATCGAACTCCAAATTTGTCTATTATGCAGACAAAGAATTTTAGCTCAATCCTTTCAGAGGGTCACTGTTATGGTCTAAGAATAAAACATATAGCCCAATAGCGGACTGCAAAAACACATCCGCTTTATTCGAAAACCAAATGCACGCTGATGGTGTTACATTTCTTTCTCCATTCAGCCAGCTCGCCTCACGAAGACAGGATTTTTATATTATCGGACGCTGGCTTCCACTTCGATTTTTTTTTCTTTACATATTATGCAAGGGGAGTTATTTATCCATGAGGCAACAGTCACCAATTCTTGTGTCAAAATTCTCGTTGATTTTTAAAGTTACGGAAAAGGGACTGTCTATAAAATTACAGTAATTTCATTTATTAACTGAATATGTTACCGTCTTAGAAACAAGTAATCAAAAAAAGAAAAAAAAAATTAAAGTCAATTCCTACTTTTTTTTCCACTCTATTGCAGAAAGTCATTTAAAAATAAAGCTGAAATTTTCCTCTTAACATCTGGCGCCATCTATTGGTAGATACATACAATTTAAATCTAAGCAAAATATATAATTAATATAATTCAATGAATGAATGAATATTTGAAAAAACTGCATTAACATCCAGTGTCACCCACTACAACTTCAAGAAAAATGCATTTGAACTTGAGTGGATGAATAAAAAGTATTTTATGAACGATTGAAAATTTGAACAAGATATATATAGGGAGAGTGTGAGCTAATAGAAGGAATTGAAAAATGTAAGAAGAATTTTCTTGATTTTATTGAAAATAGATTGTAAACAATAAAAAAGAATTTAAAATGTTTATTTAAATAATGTTATTACAAAACTTTAGTACTTTATTGTAATTGTACCATTTTGACAGAATTAATTTTTTCATAACATCTCCTATGAGTGATAAATGGTTAAAATGTTTCGGAGATCACCCGTCACATTTTTTGAAGGTGTCTTAAATATTCTAAGCCAATGGCATCAATGACGATTGCTATTTGTCTCAACTCTACCAAATTAATGACCTTTAATTCAAAGCAGTTCTATTAAGTATTGGTTATTTAAATTTACGTACTCCGACAAATAGATAGTTGTCAAGAGCGAAAACCGGGGTTATTTTTTTTTTCACTGGTTTATTGCTAATTGATAAAAGTGAAAGGATTTTTTGTGATTGCTGTTGAACCGATATTTTAACTGTAAACTAAGAGAAATAATTATTAGAATCAGAAAATAATTATTAGAAAATAAATTACACTAAAAGTTCTAATGGATAGCATCGACATTTATTAGAATTTTTTTCAAAAAAATAACAAATTTAGGAAATATTTTTAACTTCTTTCATCATGAAAACAATATTTCTTTTTCTCTCAAAAATATTCACTTTTTTTTTTTTTTGCTAACGATATCCACTTAAACAAATTGAATTTATTTAAGCTTTTTTATGAACATTAGTCTTAGTTCATAATAAAATTGAAAATTTTTTTCGTCGAATGACAACCGACAATTTAATTATATGGACAGTAATTAAATGCGAAAGAGAACATTATCTTCTTCAAAGGTAAAAGGTTTCAACTAAAACTTTAAAAAAAATAAAATTATTTATTTTAAAATTTTATCTAAATGTATTATTAATTTGAACTGAAATGAATGCTAGGTAAATAGTTAGCTAGATAGTGATTAGCTAAATAAATAGTTTTCTTTAATAACTTATAACAAGTTATAAAAATTGAATTTTAAAAATTGCTAAAATATTAACATAGATTAGAACTTTTACTAATCTTGATATTTGATTTAAAATTGCTCGAATATAGCACGTTTACGCAAGAAAATATTATGAAGTCTATATTAAAAAAATAATCTTATGCACATTATAAAATAATAAAGTACTGCTTATAATTATGCAAAATAGCTGAACAGTTTTAAAGATCATTTAATTATTATTTTTTTTAAATATAATTGAAAAATAATCTTTTCCTTTTATAAGTGCAAATAATTTTATATTAAATCCAAGACCTACTCAATTCTGATTTAAAGAAAAAAAATTATTCTAATAGCTTTAGTAAAGTAAATGATTAATTATTTAAAACATAAAATACACACATTAAAAATTGCGTATTTTATGCTTAAAATAATTAATCATTCGATTTACATTTTTTTAGAGGTTTAATTATTAATATTTTATGAAGTAAAATGATGATAACTTTTGGTTCCGAAACATATTAGACAAATTAAAATATATATACTACATATTTTTAAATGAAAAAATCTAGTTAAATGCATAAGAAACTTAATTAAAAACTTAAACGAATTCAATTATTTCTTTAAAGTTTCCGTTTTTCCGATCTTGCGCACGAGACGTCACCATTATCTCGTTTGCACAAAAACAAATCTATAATTTAGATATAATTTTAATTTGGAAACGGTCCCTAATCGACATGTGTTTTAATTTCTCATAAACTTTTCATAATAATTTGAAACAAGTAAAATAAAAAAGTAAAAATTTTAAACTCAATTCCTACTTTTTTTTCCCTCTATTGCAAAAAGTCCTTTATAAATAATCTTCATTCATTTTTTTAAAGTTTATCTGGCGCCCTCTATTGGTAGATGCATGAAACTTAAATCTAAAAAAAACTAAAATTAATGAATTACATTTAATGAATGAATTAATATTTGTGAAGACTGTATTAACATCAAGTAAGTCATCCACTGCAAATTCAAAAAAAAATGTATTTGAACTGGAGTGGATGATTAAAAAGTATTTTATGAAAGATTGAAAATTTCAACAAGATATATATAGGGCGAGTGTGAGCTAATAGAAGGAATTGAAAATATATATATTAGGAGTTGACGATATAAGAAAGCTTACAGCATAAAATTTTATTATGTAAAAATTCATTTTTTTTCATAACGATATTTGATGTTTTAAAAATATTGCAAAAAAATTTAACTAGATTGATGTTTTTTCTATTGGAACGTAAATTTCTTTCGACTAATGCAAAAATTAATAAAAATATTATTTAGAACGCGAAAAAAACAAAAGTATAAGTTTTTTAAGCACGATATATCCAAAACTTTTAATCAAATCTCTACAAAAACATTATCATGTAAAAGTTTCATCATATTGAATCGACTGCAGTAGACAGATGGCCTTCGCTGACTATGGGGCTATCGCGCCAATGAAGAAGAATCGATTAAATTGAAAATCTCAGTTTCCGTAATGGAAAAATTTCGATTTATCTGTTAATTAATCACGTTAATTGATTTTGTTGATCAATTGCATAACATCATAAGTTAGTTACTTTCAAGGTATTTCTAACGATACCACATATGTGAAGGTTTAATGATATTTATAAAATTTATCAAGAGTGTCTAATTTTCTTTTCTACTTTACATCTTATATTGCATTACTCGTAATCCGTACCAATTTCTTAATATTTTGCAGAAACATACTAGAACTTCACTATGTTATTTCGTTTAAATACTACAAGGTTCATTCTTATAGATGTGCACGTGTACGTAGTGAAAAAAGTATTAGTAGATTATTCATGTGTCTGAGCCTTTTGCAGTAAAAAAGACTTGATACGTTCTCTACCGGCCACTTCAGGATATCTTCATATTTATTGACCAGCCGTAGAAGTGGAATTTTCCCAGAATGAGAGTGCAACATTTTATTACCAGGATTGAAAAATGGCAATAAAATATGATTTTGTGTATCATACTGATTACTTAGCAATAATTGGGGTTTTCCTGAAGGAATATATTGATTATATGCCAGCGTTTGTTAGGTACTAGATGTAAAATTATTTTCTAAATGCCACATTACTCGCACGCGCGTGATATGTTAAAATGAAAAAAACAATGAAAATAAGAGACAAAATGAATTATTTATATATGACACGTTATCACTAACAAATATTTAATATAAATGGGTAATTATAAGTCGGTTACAACGATATTATTACAGCAAACCTTGGAAAGAAATGAATTCACCATCGCTGTTATAAGTGACATCGTCCGAAAGCTCAGCATTTGCAATTCCATCATTTGTTAGAGACTTCTTAGATTAAATTTTTTTTTAATTTTCTCTACAATTTATATTTCAGAAATGTTTAATAACTGCTAAATTTTAAATTTGAAGCAACATGGGTTTACAACTAGTTTCTAACCTTTACTCAATGCTAATACCAGCAGATAAACCTAACATATATTGCCGATTGAAGCGTAGACGAAATCAATTGCTTCTTCCCGTGCGAACGCGTTATTGGCTACTTTACTCCTCATCACGCGCTGGTGCGAGATCGGCAGCGAGGTAACCAACAAAGTTCAAAACACAATTTTCTTAATTAAAAAAAATCGTTTTTTAAAAATATTTTTTAAAGATTTATCATTATATGCTTTTATATTTTTTTTATATATATTTAAAAATATTTTTAAAAAATTTATTTATTATTTTTAATATAATTTTAAAGATTACACCTGTAGTTTCTGAAATCAATTTTGATACAGCCGTTTAATCAAGAACTATTTGGATACTCAATTCATGTATTCATAAAATTCAGTTTGAATATACGTGATTTTACTATACCGCTGTCCTTTTTGAACTTCAAGTTTTATACTTACGTATGATACGTTCATAAACATGAGTTAAAAATTGAAGTAGCATGGAAATATCCACTATTTCAAAAATGCTCCATTCTGATATAATCAATCCTGATGTCTGTGACATGTTTTCTTCCTCTGACAAGACTTTCCTACTCATACCAACTAGTCAAAATCGAGAACACTGGATGTAATTCCTTTTTTTTTTACATAAATTTGTTGTACTTCCACATAAACAAAATGTTGTATATAAATAAACAACTGTGGTAACATAAAATTCCCGATATTTCAAAAAGGCTCAATTCTAATATTATGGACATGTTTTCTTCCTTGTAACAAGACTTTCCTACCAATACCACCTAGTCAAGATCAATAACTCACACTGAGTTTAGTTGTTTTTGCATAAAGAAATTCACTGGCTGAACAATTGGAGTAACAAAAAAGTCTGATATTTCAAAAATGCTTACATATTTCGCCTTGCCAAGACTTTTCCAACGATCTTATTCTGGTTCACTATTAAAATTTGGTACACTCCCTAACTTAAATTTGGTTTAAAGTATATCTTTATCAATTACGAACGTTAAAAAATAGCACACCAAAACACTTCAGATTGTTAAAAATAGCAATTGAAACCGTACTAAAAACTTTGATACTCTATTATTAGACTCTTAAATGCCGACTCGTGTCTCAGTTGCAATGTGCACCATCGGTGAGCATTAAGGCTGAAGTTCATAAACCTGGTGGCTTTGTTAGACCTAGTGGCCTAGACACTTCAGAAGTGGAGATACTTGATTACGTGTTTGTGATATTCAATATCTCTTGTTGTTAGTCGGAATACCTGGTAGAAGTTTTCCGGGTTTTCTCCCTTACTATACGTAAATTGGGGGTCGTTCACCCTGAAAGTCCTCCTGAGACCCTGTCCTCTTCCTTCAGAGTCACAGAGCCAAGTCAGACGTCTACCTAGGGATGTTCCATCACAGCAGAAATTGCTCAATTTCCCTCCATCCATGAGTAAACTACTCATGGGATGTCCGTCCAGCGCTGCAGGATACTGAGGATTAGTCACTACATAACAACAGTCTCCTAAATCAATTTCAAGTTATAGCATATTAACATAGCATTACGAACAACTTATGAACAAATGCAAGTTAACATAATATATGATTAGATTGTTCATGTTAAACTTTAAAAATTTTTTATTGATTAAAATAGACTCTAAAATAAAAAGGATTTGAAAAAATAATAAAATATATGGTAATATCTTACTGATCAATTTTTTGAGAAAGAAAACATTGGAAATGAATAATTTAAAAGTATTGTACTTTTTTTTCGATAGTTATTGAAAAGATAAAAAATGTGAATGTATCAAATTTGAATGTATGCGTGTTGAAAATAATATCAGTATTCCACAGCTAAATTTCCGAATTCTAAAGAAATACTGGTTTGTTTTCCTGGTGATATTTTTGAAGATAAATCCTTGTTTAGATTCCTGTCAACATGATAAATGAACTCTTTTATACGTTTGTAGTTTTTTCCCTGATATTTCCGTTGTATTTTATTTCATTCTGAATTATTTTTCTATGTAAGCTTTATGCATAATTTTAATACTTTGTCTTTTCTTTATTTTAATCTTTAGGATTTTTTTTATTATTCCTTTTAATTCTTTTAACTATTTTTCTGGTATATTACCGGTTTATGTGTAAGTAATTTTATTATTTTTGTGAGGGCCTGAAAGGCCGAGTGGCTAGCGCTCTTGCGCTCGGTACCACAGGCGTCGGGTTCGAGTCCCGGCGGTGCCATGGATGTTTGTAGTGGTTTGGAATCTAATTTAAAAAATAGGTTCTGGTCTAATAGGATTGTAGAGCGTTGCAGGTGTAGTGTTACTCTGCGTACGTAGCTTATCTTAAAGTTACACGTACCTCATGGGTTGTGCTAAGTGAGTAACACCTGTGCAGCGTTTGCCTTAAGACATCCGAGACAACTGTCTATGTGTTTGCCAGCTGCATTAGAAAAAAAACTATTTATTTTTCAGTTATACTAGTATGATAGGAGATTGCCTGTGGTTAAGAAAGAAACAAGTAATATAAAAAAAAATTTAAAATCAATTCCTACTTTTTTTCACTCTATTACAGAAAGTCCTTTATAAATAATCTTCATTCATTTTTTTAAGTTTATTTTTCGCCATTTTTTTGTAAATATATACAACTTAAATCGGAAAAAAAACTAAAATTAATTAATTTAATTTAATGAAAGAATTAATATTTGAAAAAACTGCATTAACATCCAGTGTCATCCACTACAAGCTTCAAAAAAATGTATTTGAGCTCGAGGGGATGAATAAAAAGTATTTTATGAACGATTGAAAATTTGACCAAGATATATAGAGGGAGAGTGTGAGCTAATAGAAAGAATTAAAAAATACTTGAAAAAATGAATATTTTAACGATAAACTTTTTATCATTAAAATAAATCATTTAATTTCAGTATATCGTGGTGAAAAATTAAAAGAATATTTTAACGATAAACTTTTGATCGTTAAAATAAATCATTTATTGCGAATTATGTCGTTGTGAATAAATTAAGGGAATATTTTAATGATTAACTTTGATTACTAAAATAAACCGTTGTTTATGAATTGTATTATTCAGAATAAATTATTTATAATTTTGTAATTGACAGGCAGATACACAAAATAAATCGGGTGCATTGTAGTAGGATCTTCATGATTCATCCTAAGTACATATCTGCCGTTTAACATACCTGCGGGACATATCTGATACATATCTGCTATACATAAGTACATATCTGCTATACATAAGTACATATCTGCCGTTTTAGACTTGAATTATCACGGATTGTGGGGGAAAATTGGCAAAGCGCTGTGATAGAACGAAATCAAACATAGAGATGTGATAGGCGAAAAATATATTTTGGGAGGATAATTATAATGAAAAAAAATTTAAATTTTAATATTTAAAATTTAAAATTACGTAAATAAGAAAAGTAAAATTAAGCAGTAAAAAATAATTTTGTATTAAAAGAAAATTAAGTAAATTTTTTACAATAAGTATTGAAATTTTTTATTTCAAAATTGATTTATGCTCCATATGGCACTTTTTTTGGCCGATTTGGCATATGGCCTATCCTTGCTTTTTTTTTTCTCACAATCGGGGTGGAAGTATAATACTGTTATATCTACAAAAGAAAATGATTCTTTCTCAAAAAAAAAAAAAAAAAATTCATTTTCTTTTTCCCCAAAACATTTGTGATACATATAGAAAGGCAGAAAAGAAATTGCCAAATTTTTTTTTGATCAGAATCCATATATGAAAAAAATTAAGTCAATTTTTTTTAAAATTTACAATTTTCTTTTCTATTTTTTGTAGTACAACTTTAAAATTTTTATATTTAAAATTTTATTTGCGTGTGAAGGTATTTTTCAAGTATTAGTATCTTATTTAGATAAAATGAAGAATATTTTTTAAAAAATAATCATACATCGTATGAATGTGGCTATTTTCAATGGAAAGATCTACGAGATAAGTAATATTTTTTGAGAAATGAATGTGCACTATTGTTTCATATGAGAGATGAACTCTGAACAGACAAACTGAATGTCGCTACAAACACGCTTCCACAATCAGTATCGAGTCTTTTCGTTTCCCAAAGCAGTGACTGCCCTACTCGACAACAGCAGTAATCGAACCTTTTTTAATACGCTTTTATTAGCTTAACCTGTATGTTTGTATGTATGTAACTGACTTTTTCCCCTGGAGATCTGTTTCTCCTCATATACGCTATTTCAGCTGCAAAGAAACATTTACAGGCATCTTTCAGAAAGAAAACAGTTGATTCTTTTTAATACGCTTTTATATTAGTTTCACCTGTATGTTTGTTTGTTTGTTACTGAATCTTTGGGCTCGATTTTGCCCTACTTTAAACGCTCAGATTTAATTTAAACGTTGTAGACTTATCAAGAACCGACGACACTAAAATAGTTTGATATGTTTATTATCTCATCATGATTAAGATCGCCAGGATTAGAGATTTTATTTTAACTTATGAAGAGCAATTTAACCCATGTAGAATGAAAGTATTCAGTAAAGACATTCAAACCTACGTGGGATAGTGGCCCAACGGACTATTCGCATTTAGCCTTTGTTTTACTCACAATTACATTATTGTAAGTACTATAGTTCCACTCCTCCGTACCGGGACCTCATTTAAATATTATAGTTTAAGAACACTAAAAAACATGCTTTTAGAGTTAATCAAACTAAAAAGTAAAAAATAAATGAATAGTTTAAAAAAAACTAAAAAAACACGCTTTTAGTGTTAATCAAACTAAAAAGAAAAAAAAAATTATTAACAAAAGAATAAAATGACTGACGAGAAAATGAATGTCACTGTTCTAAAAGCGTGGGGTGCTTTGTATGACATTTTTAAACTAACTCTGCATTTCGGAATGAAACTAGTGAAAAATTATAACGATTGATATCGAACACCCCACGCTTTTAGAACAGTGACATTCATTTTCTCGTCAGTCATTTTATTCTTTTGTTAATATTTTTTTTATTTACTTTTTAGTTTGATTCACTCTAAAAGCGTGCTTTTTAGTTTTTTTAAACTATTCATTTATTTATTATCTGCTAGTCTCAGTCCTAGGCTATAAATATGAATCAAAATTAATCTTTGCTTATTTTCAATGGAAAGGTAAATTCTTAATTATTTTGTAAGAATTTTGCAATTTATTTAAAATTCATAGATTGAATAAGCTGATATAATTAAAAATATTTTTAATGGCTAATATTTAGTAACTGTCAAAAATGTAGTTTTTAGAATTTATTTACGGTATTTAGATTACCCTAAATACTATTTACAAATTTTTAAAAATATTTATAAATACTATTTACAAATTTTTAAAAATATTTATTTCTTAAACATATTAATATTTACTTTTAATTATTAACGATTTTAAAGTTTGTATTTAATTTTCAAAAAAATTTTTAAAAATATTACTGTGCTTTCTAACTTGGCTTTAGTAGGCTATTTAAATTATTAAAAATATTTAGTTTTATTAAACTATAACTGTGAAATATAAATATTTCAATATTTAATGAAAAGTTCTGCTGTGCTAGTCCAATATTTAATTTACAAAAATTACTCAGATATCTTCATGAAAAACTTTTCAGACTCTATGCAAAATCAGTTTAAAAATACACATCTCATTTGAAAAGAATTTTATACGTGTAATACTATTTTTATAAAAAATATTTTTAAAATACATTTGGAAGAGATATATCATAATTAATATTGTATAAGCCTTTTTCCTAAAACGAAGTACAGCTAAATTTATATTTTACGAATTGATTTATTAAAGCAGCCCTATTTCGAGATAAAACACTTCTCAGCCGCCATTTTAAGAACTTTATTTTATTGGAATTGAAGCCGTCAAAGAGAGAACATTTACTATTTTATCGATAAATACACTCGCAAGAGAAAGAAGAGAAAAAAAGTCGTTTGACGGAAAGATAGAACTTGCTAAAGTTGGCATCAAAGGCGCCTTCAAAATCCGAAACAGAATAAAATTAGAAAGAAAAGTTACAAAAATCATGTTTTATACACACGTCAGATATGTCAGCTTAGTTAGTTATCGAATTCGTTAAAACCCCGCTGAGAAACTTGCTTCCTTTGAAGACATAATGTTGGGTTCGAGTTGTTGTTTTGTTGCTTCTCTTGTTGTTTACTTTCTAGAGAAACTTCGCTGTCGTGCTTACGAATGAGTTTCGATTGAACTGAGTAGTGTTTCTCAAGAACAAAATAGAGCAGTAGTAACAAATTCTTTTATTTATAAATGTAGTTACGTCTGTAAGAAGAAAAAAATTATATAATTTCGAATTGTATCACAAAACTTTTATTTGTTTGTTTTAAATAAGTTTATTAGAATTTTTAACATATTGTGTTGTAGTATAAATTCATGGTTTTATATTACAATTCATTATTTTATTGTAAAAAAAAAATCATGGTTTCATACTAAAATTTATTATTTTATTGTGAAAAAAATCATGTTTTCATACTATTTATTATTTTATTAATAAAAACAATATTGGCTTTATACTACAATTTATTATTTTATTGTGAATAACATCATGGTTTTATACTATTTACTGGTTTTATGCTATTTATTTTATTGTAAAAAAAATCATGGTTATATACTACGATTTATTATTTCATTTAACGTATTTATAAGAATATTTATTTCAAAACTTATTAATATTTATTTTTAATTCTTAGCGATTTTTAAAATTTGTGTTTAAATTTTAGAAACTGTTTAAAAATATTTTTGTGTTTCCTAATTTGGCTCTAGTCTAAATCATTAATAATTGTTTTGTTTTATTAAAATATAACTGTGAAATATAAATATTTCAATATTCAATAAAAAAAATTCTAATATTTAATTTACAAAAATTCCTCAGATATCTTCAAACATTTTTCAGGCAATAATCAATTTAAAAATACACATCTCATATGAAAAGAATTTTATACGAGTAATACTTTTTTTTAAAAAATATTTTGAAAAGATATATCATAATTAATATTTTATAAACCTTTTTTCCTAAAACGCAATACTGTGAAATTTATATTTTATAAATTGATTTATTAAAGAAGCCACATTTCGAGATAAAACACTTCTCAGCCGATATTTTAAGAACTTTATTTTATTCGAATTCAAGAGAGAATATTCCCTATCTTATCGATAAATACACTCGCAAGAGAAAGAAGAAAAAAAAATCGTTTGGCGGAAAGATAGAACTTGTTAAAGTTGGCATCAAAGGCGCCTTCAAAATCGAAAACAGAATAAAATTAGAAAGCAAAGTTGCAAAAATCGTGTTTTATACACACGTCAGATATGTCGGCTTAGTTATCGAATTCGTTAAAACCCCCGCGGAGAAACTCCCCCTTTGAAGACGTAATGTTGGGTTCGAGTTGTTTTTTTGCTGCTCTTGTTGTTTACTTTTTAGAGAAACTCCGCTGAGGTGCTTACGAATGAGCTTCGATTGGAACGTGTAAGGTTTCGCAAGAATAAAATGGGACCGTAACAAATTCTTTTATTTATAAGTGTGGTTTATATCTATCAGATGAAAATAAAATTGTATAATTTCGAATGTTATCACACCGATTTTTTATTTCGAATTTTGTTTATTTTTTTAAAATAAGTTTATTGGAATTTTAAACATACTGTGTTGTTGTACAAATTCATGGTTTTATATTACAATTTATTATTTTATTGTAAAAAAATCATGGTTTTGTTATAACATATTCCAAGTTCTTTTGGGACATTATAGGGATATATATATATATATATATATATATATAACTGGAGTACAATTAGAAATTAAGAAATATGCCAATTTTTATTTTTAATCAAATAAGAGATGTGATTTTTTAAAAGAAATTATCCCTAAAACGCTGCTGATAACTTAAGGATGTGTTGATAGTCATTGCCCCGTCATAGACTTAGTTTTTATAACAAATACTATTGAAAAGTGGTAGCAACCCCAAAAGCAATTTTAAAAAAATAAATTTTGTTTTTCGTTTTTCTGAAAAAAATTCTCAATGAAATAGTTATTTTTGTTGACTTGGTTATGAGAAACTTGATGAAAAATCATAATGCTAGAAATGTACTAAATGTAAAAAAAGAGATGTTTATACAGTATTGAGATACTGCTTTTTAAAAAAGTTTTTTGGAAACCCTAATTAGGAAATTATAATTCAAATTGTGTTATAGAGTCGAACAACTCGATTATAATAAGAATCTGAAGGTAAATTTTCTTCAATAAATATCACATTTTCCTCTCAAAATGTTGAGTTAATGAATGAAACACAAGGTGAATGTTACTCACTATATATTACTAAAGGCACTATAATGTAAATATAATGAGAGATTACCGTTGGTAAATTCATTGAGTAAATCCTATTTAGAGAAAGAGTAGTATCAACATATTTACCAGCAAGTGGTTACAAAAATGCAAAACTTTGGATTATTATGATGAAAGACAAATACCTTCTTAGCTTTTATCATCATAATATTGAAAAAAAATGAAATTGTTATTTTACAGCACTGGATATTAGAATCATAAAAGCAAACTTTAATTCCATGTTGTAGAAAAACTTTGTGTTACGAGTATGCAAAAAACTTCCGAATATTCGGAAGGAGCCGCCCAAAAATATAAGAAATATCTTAAACAATCATAAAAAAAGGTTTTTAAAATGCATTTTTTTCCTTTGCAGTGTAATATATTTAAGACAAAATATACCGAAAATTTTACAAAACAAAATATTACAGACTACAAAAACAGTAAAACGAAAAAAAAAAAAAAAAAAAAAAAAAATTACAAAAATAAAATTATTCAGAACAAATGCAAAATATTTCAGAAAATTATTAAAATTTAATTGGTTTAAAACAGACTTTTTATGAAGATTGGACAAGTCAACTAACTACGGTTTTTAACCTTAAAAGTACAATAAGATTATTTTTTAAAGTTTTAAAAAATAATCTTATTATACTTTTGATTAATCTTATTATCTTAAGCTTAATAATATTAATCTTATACGATTTTTTTTATTTTAAAAAAATGAACTTTTTAAAAAGTAGTTTAATTAATAATAAATATTTAATACAATTAAAAATTTACTGAAGCATCTTTTAAAAACATTGTAATGTCAAAGTCACGAACGTTTTATTATGTATTATCCTTAAATAATTATTAGATTCCATATTTGATTTGAGTAACACAGAGTTAAAAGAATAAAAACATTTGCATTATTTTGATATTTTTTCCCCTATTTTAATTCGAAAGGTTTACTATTATTAAATATGAAAATGTTGAAAAAGAATAAAAGTGAAAATGAAATTGAAATTTTTAAAGGCTTAATGAAATATTTTTTGACATAAAAAAAACATAGGTAAATTGACACACATTGACTTAGAAGTCTTTCCAAATAATTAACTTTGAATAAAATAATTATTTTATGTGGACTTTTCGAAATTAGTTTGTACTTGTCAAACACTTTCATAATTTTATCCAAGCAAAAACAAGACCTTTATTCTTATGCATAGTAAAAAATGTGAAAAACTGGTAATTGAAAAATAAATTATTTATGCTGAAATAACCTAGAAAAAATGGAAAGAGGGAATATTTTGCTTTGAAGTTGTTTAAAAAAAATTAAGAAATAGTATGAGTTTAATAGCATTATTATTATTTTCTTAGACCACCGTAAAATAATGCCAATTTTTTTCTCTTTTTAAATTGCAAAAAAGACCTTGAATTAAATAAAAAAAATATGTAATTAAGCATGAAAAAATCATTGCAAGCATTTATTTTTATAATACATAAAAAACCCCTTTTTCTTTTATGAATTGAAACGTCAGATAAGTTAAATAAGTAAATATAGTAGGATCAACAATATAAAACATAAAATTAATTTTGTAAACATTAAAGAGCATAAAGTTTAGTCATAGTAAGTGCTAAAATTTGAAGATTCTAAAATAAATAAAACAAATACTTTTTTTTTCTCTACCATAACTAAATAACTTTTTTAAATTATTTCTTGTTAATTTTATATAATACTAGTCAAGATTAGTAAAAAATAGGTTATTTTATGAGACATTAATTAAAAATTTCTAAAAAAAAAAATGTAATACCTAAAATCGATGGATGGAATAAATTTATAATACAGTGTTTAAAAAAGAATAAGGTCAAATTAAAAAAATAATAATAATTAGATAGTGAAAATTCTAATAATTGAAATGTTATAAAAATTTTGTATGATATACACTGAAGTGACAAAAGTCATGGGATACCTCTTAATATCGTGTCGGCCCTCCTTTCGCCCGGCGAAGTGCAGCAACTCGACGTGGCATGGACTCAACAAGTCGTTGGAAGTCTTCTGCAGGAATATTGAGCCATGCTGTC
Source organism: Caerostris darwini (assembly GCA_021605075.1). NCBI lineage: Eukaryota > Metazoa > Arthropoda > Arachnida > Araneae > Araneidae > Caerostris > Caerostris darwini. The sequence goes on along the minus strand of BPLQ01015724.1, from coordinate 30,847 downwards.
TCGATAGACGTCCATAATTGTGAAAGCGTTGATGGTGCAGGATTTTGGGCACGAACAGATCTGTCGATGATGTCCCATAAATGCTCGATGGGATTCATGTCGGGCGATCTAGGTGGCCAGATCATTCGTTGGAATTGTCCAGAATGTTCTTCAAACCAATTGCGAACAGTTGTAGCCCGGTGACATGGTGCATTGTCATCCATAAAAATCCCATCGTTGTTTGGGTACATGAAGTCCATGAATGGCTGCAAGTGATCTCCAAGTAGCTGAACATAAGCATTTCCAGTCAATGTTCGGTCCAGTCGCACCAGAGGACCAAGTCCATGCCATGATAAAACAGCCCACACCATTACGGAGCCACCACCAGCTTGAACAGTGCCTTGCTGACAGTTTGGGTCCATGGCTTCGTAGGGTCTGCGCCACACTCGAACCCTACCATCAGCACTTACCAACTGAAATCGTGACTCATCGGACTAGGTCACGGTTTTCCATTCATCTAGGGACCAACCGATATGCTCACGTGCCCACGAGAGTCGCTGCAAGCGATGTCGTTCTGTCAGTAAAGGCACTCGAGTCGGTCTTCTGCTGGAATAGCCCAAGAAAGCCAAATTTCTCCACACAGTTCTAACAGACAAGTCCCTTGTACGTCCCACATTGATTTCTGCTGTTATTTGACGCAGTGTTGCTTGTCTGTTAGAATTTACGACTCTTTGCAGACGTCGCCGGTCTCGGTCGTTAAGTGCAGGCGGTCGACCACTGCGCTGTCCATGGTGGGATGTTATGCCTGAAATTTCATACTCTCGGCACACTCTTGACACAGTGGATCTGGGAATGTTGAATTCCCTAACGATTTCCGAAATGGCATGACCCATGCGTCTAGCTCCAACTAACATCCCGCGTTCAAAGTCTGCTAATTCCCGTCGTGCGGTCATCATCACGTCAAAACCTCTTCACATGAATAACTTGAACAGAAATGAAAGCACTGCGCCTTTATACCTGTTCTACGCAATGCTACTGCCCTCTGAAAATTTACAATACAAATAAAACATTTTTTTTTCTTTCTAATGCAACTGGCAAACACAGACAGCTTGGTCTTAGATGCCTTAAGGCAAGTGCTGCACAGACGTACTCACTTTGTATTACCCAGGCGGCGCGTGTAACTTGAAGATAAGCCACGGACGTGGAGTAACAATGCCCCCGCAACGCTCTACGATCCTATTAGACCGGGACCTACTTTTTTAAAGTGGATTCCGAACCACTACAAACAACCATGACACCTGCGGGATTCGAGCCCGAAACCTGCGGTACCGAGCGCCAGAGCGCTAGCCACTCGACCATTTAAGCCCACAAATAAAACATAAAAGCATAAACTCATAGAAATTAAATATAAAAGGAAAACACTAGAAAATACTGAAAAAAGGATCGTACCAAAAACAAATATCTCCGTGTATGTTCAGCTATAGTGTACTGAAAAATTCGTGTTCAACGTCTAGTCTGTGGTTAGCTTTAGTGTATATGTATAATGTGTATTCCGTTTTAGTGTATATGAATAATGTGTTCAACTCTGTGTTCAATTAATGTGTTCAGTTTTAGTTCAGTGTACGTATTAAACCTGAATCTATTACACGTATTCCACGAATACAATGAAACTGAAACGTTCAATGTATTAAACCTGAACAAACATTATTCATATACACTAAAGATGAACACACGTTATTTACACTAAAAATTAACACCCATTATTCATATATACTTAAAGCTAAACATGCATTATTCATATCACTAGAGTTGAGCACACATTTTTATACCATAAAATGGAACATGCATTATTCATTTACACTAAAGTGAACATTATTTATATTCATTACCCTTATAATATATGCATTTATACACACTCATACATTATATATCAATAATGTATCTGTAGCTTCAAGTGTACATGAATAATGTGTATTCATTTTTAGTGTATTTAAATATTATGTGTTCAGTTTGAGTGTGAATGAATAAAATATGCTGAGTTTTAAGGTATAAAAATAACGTGTGTTCAACTCTATTGATATGAATAATATATGTAGCTTCAAGTGTTTTTAATAATGTGTTTTCGGCTTTAATATATATGAATAATGTGTGTCCAGCTTTAGTGTAAATGAATAATGTGAATAATTTGTATTAAACGTCAAGTGTTAACTCAATAGTAATCTATATGAATAATGGGAGTTTAGTTTTAGTATATATGGATTATATGTGTCAAGATTCAATATAGTTAAATGCGTATGGAACATCGTTAGAGAATTATACAGGTTCTGCAACGATTTTGCATGCTGAAAATGTTAGTATTTATAAAAATTACGTGGATAAATGAAAGGAAATTAATATATACTTAATTAACCAATAACATAACAATAATGTTCATGACAAACATGCTCATGTTAAAGGAGATGCGAGGTACCCACCGAATAATTCACGCTAAGTCACTCTGAGTTTGCTATGTATCTGGCATTTTCAAATTGAATGACTAATAATACGACAATCGACTTGTGTGGAAGGTTGGCAAGCGTTGGATGTATTCAAAAAAAGTGAGAAGGAGAGAAATGTCATTTCGTGGAAGTTTTAACTACAATAAAAATCATTTTATTTTTTGTAATCTTCAAAATTTTAAATCAGAAATTAATAAATGAAAAGAAAACTCCATGATTGTTCCCTATTCATTTAAATCGTTATTCACCATGTATATCTGACTAGCACCAATAACAAATAATTGATTTGTCACCTTCTGCTTCTAAAACGGATGTTTACATTTCTGTGGTCGAACTCTAGGTCAAATTGCTAGACAACCGAAAATAACAATTTATTTATTTTTTTTAATCTCAAAAACTTTCACATTAATTACAAATATAATTAATTGCAACAAACTTACTTCTTTGAGCAGTCCTGATAGTCAAAGAAACTTTGCAATAATGAACTATGTTGATAAACCATGATTGGTAAATTGCCTCATACATCAGACTCGAAGGAGTCTAACAGATTTATTCCCCGAATTCCAGAGAGATGTCGATAATTTGCGGACATGCTTTAATTACCACCATCCATCAGCCAGGACCCACGCAATATCGACTGTTACGCTCGCCAGATTACTCCGAGTGGGGACTTCTTTTAATGGCAATCGCCGATGCTATTACTGTTTGCCAGCTTCGGATTCGAACTGGCGACGATGCCCCGTGTAAGTAATCGAAATTCTCTCTTGATTAAACGAATTCATTTGAGTCACCGGATTGTTCCCGGAAAGGTTTTCTGGATGTGTTATCAACTTAAATAAAGGTTCAATTTGAGTTTTCAATTAAACTTTTCAGTGATTTATATAATTAGATATATAATTAGAAATATATTGTATTAAATCAGCGATCTACCCTTTATTAAACATATGAATAGCTCAATTTAGCTTCAGTTTAAAAAGTAAAAAATGAAAATTCTTTTTACAATATAAATTTTTAAAAATTGCATAATAAAATAAAAACAAATTGCCGCCACTAGTGCTATAAATTACCAGCTGGACGATTTAAACTGGATTCCGAACCATTACAAACATCCGCGGCAGCGCCCGGGCTCGAACCTGCAACCTGTGGCACAGAAGCGTCAGAAAGCTAGTCACTCGGCCATCGGGCCCCCATAATTAAAATAGAGTATGAAAAAATGCTTCCACTAGCAGCCTCCGTTGCATTCTTTACTTTTAGAAGCAAGAAAACTCAACAGCGTTTGTTTTAATTCGTATAAACCGTCACGTATTGAAGGACTGCTTGCTCTTTGGGAGTTTTCCGGGTTTTTCTCCCATACAAAAATAAAGGCCAATAACTTTCAGATGTTCATTCATACGAAAATGAAGGCCAATAATTTTTAGATGTCCTCCCATACGAAAATGAAAGCCATCAACGTTTAGATGCTCTCCCTCCATCACTTGTTTATTGGCTGTTCGTTTAATAAATGGTTCCCTGCAATGTTCAGTCATGATTTTCACTAAGTTATTTTCAAAGTAAGGTAACCTGATGGCCGAGTGGATAGAGCTCTGTTGCTCGGTACTACGGGTTCCAATCCCGGCGGTGCCATGGATGTTTGTAGTGGTTCGGAATCCAATTTAAACCGAAGGTCCCGTTCTAATAGGGACGTAGAGAGTGTTGCGTGCGTGTTGTGCTCACGTCCGTAGCCTATCTTCAAGCTACACGTGCCTCTTGGGTAGTGTTAATTGAGCAGCAGCGATGCAGCCCTTGCTTATGGCATAAAGATTTACTGACTCTGTATGGTCATCTGCATTAGAACACTTTCAAAGTAAATAAATAATTATTTTTTAAATCTTCAACAAAGAAAAACAAAATTATTCAAATATTTAAAAGAATTATCACAGTATATACTGTAGTTAACAAATTCATAAAATTTATTTATTTATTTTTGTTAAATACAATTAATTATTATTAAAAAAAAGGCTTCCAATGAAAATAACATCAAAATGTAGATAACTGAATCTAAATTTGTTTAATCAAAAATTTAATGTTTGTTGTCAAACCAAATAACAAGATCTAAATTTAATTTACCGTTATATACAAAGCGACAAAATTGTTTTCACAATTTATAAAGACAACTTTCAATAGATAAATAATTAAATTGAATGCAAATGTTTTCACTAAATTCCCTATTGCATTTATGTTTATTTTTTATGAATGTTTGTATGTATTATTTTATTTATAGGAGCTATTTCGAAAACGAAAAATTCATAAAATATTCTTCAGCAATGAATAATAAAATTTATTTTATTATTCATTAAATTAATGCCACTGCAAATAAAAAGTTATATTCTCAAGTTCATTAATTTTAGAAAGTCTAAAGTTTTCATAATATTTACTTGAATGCATTTTCTTTTATAAGAAAGAGATTTATTACTGCCGCAATCATATTTGCATCGTATCAATCTTAAATTGTTTTATTTCATGGATTTAAAACTCTCGTAAAAATCAAGGTCCTTAGCTTGCTCGAAAGTTTAGGTGGAATAAATTCCATATTAAATTTACGATTGAAATTATTTTTCATGAAGCATAATCGGAAAGGATTCTGTTGATTACTTTCTCAAAAGTAAATCCCATTTAAGAACAATTAAGAACTTTAAAACATAGTTATGATTTAAAGTTAATTTTTTTTTAAATATTAATGCATTTTTATTAATTTATTAAATATTATTTTTTTTTTATTCCTTATTCAGAAGTCGATAGTTGGGTCACTCGGCCACCAGCCGGGGAAAAAGATGAATTTTTAATGTGACTCTTGATGATTGACAAACAATCATCAAATAAAGGAGAATAAGAACATAATGCGTAAAACGCTGTGTTCTAATTTTGACAAATTTCTGCATAGGTTTCAAACGTCTCCAGTGTCGAAAGGAAAATAACGAAGGATATTGAGATTATTCAGAAGTGACCACTGACATCTTTTCTTTCTTACTTTTTCATCTTAACGAGTCACGATCTTTGTGAGCTCTCTAATTGAGTCTTCTAATTTCATAATCATACTCTAGTAATGAAGGCCTGATGACCGAGTTTCCAGCTCTCGGTACCACAGGTTTCGGGTTCGGGTCACGACTGTGGCACGGATGTTTGTAGTGTTTTGAATCCGCTTTGTAGAAACTGTAGATCCCGCTGTAATAAGATTGTAGTGTGTAGCCTATCTTCCAGCTACGTGTGTTCCCTGGGTAGTGCTAAATGAGTCACAGCGGTGCAGACCTTTCTTATGGTATAAAGATGAACTGTCTCTGTATTGTCAGCTGCATTAGAACAACAACAACTCTATTAATGATTTATTCTCATCAAAGCTTATTGAAATTGCATTGACTCTCATCAAAGCTAATTGAAATTAGAAAGTTTTCGCAAAGTTTCATTTATTTTATTTTATCCTTCTGATTGACTCTCCTGTTCACAGTTGTCTGGAAACTCGTATTCGGCTATGAGTGCTGAACCCACGGGTCGTTGGTTAGCATCTCCAGCACTTTGAAACCTGTTTCGCAGACTTGAAATCGCACACTGAGGTACATTCAGAATTCGAGATGCATCGGTTTGTGACTGCTTAGATTCCAGCTTTGCAACGAATCTCCCTTTCCGAAATACGTTCAATTGGTCAATTACCTGTCAATTGGCGACTTTGTGTCATCGTTTTTTCCAGTTTGAATCGTTAACAATCGTTTCTATTGTAAGTCAATTGCATGAAACTGTGTATGCCATATGAACAGCAACATGCCAACATGTTCGGGTGTTTTGCGCATGGTGACTGAAATGTATGCTTAAAGGCAATGTTTCGCCTTCAACAAATGATTCTCATAAAGTGATATTGAACAATTTACCATTGTGCACTCAATTTTGTTGTTGTAGTTTACAAGTTATGCTTAAATTTTGAACACCAGTGTACTTCTTCCAAAAGCAGTACCAAAGTGCAGCGCCTTCTTCTGTGCCAAAGTGCTAAATTTCCAGACTTGTGGCAAGGTGCACTACTAGAATGCAAGAATGCTAAGATTCCAATTCACTATCGACATCAGTTGCACTTACTTTTTTCAGCAATAAACAAGTAATGTAAAAAAAAAAAAAATAAAGTCAATTCCTATTTTACCCACTATATTGCTTTACAAATAAAGCTGAAATTTCCCTCTTACATCTGGCGCCAACTATTGGTAGATACATGCAGCTTAAATCTAAAAAAAACTAAAATTAATTTAAAAAAAATGTATTAACATCCAGTGTTATCCACTACAAGTTAAAAAAATCTACTTGAACTCGAGTGTATGAATAAAAAGAATTTTATGAAAGATTGAATATTTGAACAAGATATATATTGGGAGAGTGTGAACTAATAGTCGGAAATTAATAATGACGATGAAAGATTCATGTACTGCTGTTGAAGATACTATTTACAGGAATAAAGAGAATCATTGGCGATTGTGACAGCGTATGTAAGCAATTTATATCCATACGGTAGGACTAGATAGGAATTTTCGAGGTTTTTTTCATACGTAATGTAGATATGGAACAGCTGTCCTTGAGAAAGAAAAACAAAAATCCTTTCTTCATTACCGTCAATGGACTAATTGTGGTGCACATAAGACAAACACGTGGCTCACGGAAGGCAATACTCCTTTCTTCAATGGCGGCCTGATGGTCAATTGGCTAGCGCTCTGTACTTTGGTATCACAGGCTTCAGGTGCGAATCCTGCCGGGGGCATGGATTCTTGTGTGTGGTTCGGAATCCACGCAAAACTGCAGACTTTTTCTCGGTCTAATGAGCCCAAAGTGTGCCCCAAATAACCGTAGAGCGAAAGACCAAACCAAACTAATCCTTTCTTCATTATCTGTCAATGGACCCTTTTTGGTGTACATAAGGAAAGCAAAAACTTTCTTAATTAATAGTCAAAATGGACTCTTCGCGGTGTACAAACACTTAGACAGTTGTAAGGCAAGCGTTGCACAGACGTTACTCACTTAGCACTACCCAGGAGGTGCTTGTAGCTTGAAAATATGCTACGGACGCGGAGTAAAACTAACCCCTCAAGGCTCTACGACCCTGTTACACCGGGACCTATGGCTTAAAGGGACCTACGTTTAATTCCGAACCACTCCAAACATCCATGGAACCGCCGGGACTCGAAACCTGAGGTACCATACGCCAGAGTGCTAGCCACTCGGCCATCATCCTCTACATTATGATATATAAAATATGATAATTTTACATTGAGTATCTTTCAAATTTACTTAACAAGTTGCCAAACAAATTAATTATTTTATATTTACATTTATTTGCGACTTGATATTTAATGTCTTTATCTGCAACATTTATATACGAATGAATGTCAATCAGTTTGAAGAATTAAGTTTGGCCAATTAATACCAAATTTAGTGAGCACTTTTTCTCCCACACGGACACTATCTAAAATACTTTGTCCCGTGTTTCATTATCTCTAAGAAGAACGCAAACCATTGTTTGCACCGCTTTCGTCCTACTGCATCATTGCACCAGTTCTCAGCTGGCCTCTTCTCCCTAATCTTCTATTGCGGAGGGAAATTCCAATCCTAAATGGGCGCTCTGCCTCCATTAGGCCCTGAGTAACAGCTTGCTGTTCCGCTCCCTCTTGTTTTCCACGGGCCCCAAATTGTAGTCCTACTTCGGGTAATGAGGAAAAGATGATCTGCTGTTTCTTTGGCCACCGGCCATGTCTTTTTTTAAAGGTTATTCATTCAGTTGTGTTTTCAAATTCTTTTAATACCAATAGAGATTCTATTGAGCCATGGATGGGGCAAAAATGTAATAATGAAAAATTTTAACTATTTGGGGTTTATATTTTAGTTCACCTGTTGCTAATTGTTAAGAAGGCAAAAAATCATCAGAATTTCAAATTTTTAGAGTAAGAAATGATGTTAAGAAAAGTCAATAAAAATCTTCATCAGAAATTATGTTAAATTTTCAGAGTGATGGGGAAGAGGGTAAATAGAAATCTACATCAGAATCCTGTTAAATTTTCAAAATAAAAGAATGTCTAAATAAATATATTCATCAGAATTTCGTTAAATTTCCGGTTTTATAAGTGATAATAATAAATATACAATAATATATATATATATATATATATATATAAAAAAATCAACTGTTGAATTTTCGTGATATCTTAAAAAATAACGAAATTGTAGTCCTACTTCGGGTAATGAGAAAAAGATGATCTGCCGTTTCTTTGGCCACCGGCCATTGTTTTTATGGCATCATGTCTGTTTTTTTTTAAAGGGTTATTCATTCAGTTGTGTTTTTCTATTCTTTTAATACAAGTAGAGATTCTCTTGCGCCATAGACGGATTAATGATGAAATTTTTTAAATACTTGATGTTTTTATTTTTGTTATACTTGCATAAATATTTTTTACACAGATAGTAAACAAATATATCTTCTGAAACCTACTAAAAGAGCCTTCAATGATTCAACAAAGATTGAATCTTTTCACATAAAAACACTTCTATGTTGGGATTCAACACAGTTTCTTCAAACTAGCAGCAATAAAAAAAAGACTGCAAACTATATTAGGAAACGAGTTTCATGAAACTGATAAATCCCTTTTACGATATTCGGCACAGCAACGAACACTACATATAGGAGCACAATTTGTTCGACAGAATTGTCTCTGTATTCGCGTTTGACAAAACCGTTCAATCGTGCCTTAATTAAATGGACACATTTTCTATGGCGCTTCCGAAAAAGGAAAACCCAATTCGAACCCATTATCCGGTAACAGCTTTTAAATTGATCTTTTCTTCTTCCGGCAGCGAGATCACGCTTTGGTGGAGAAAGTTTGAAAAGCCGGATTCTGCGTTTTATGTTGTTCTGTTTCTTAAATAAAGAAGCAATTCCAACTGAGTTGTTGTGATTTCTCAATACCGTTGTGTCCGGGGCAGCTGAAGGTAGTAAATAGAATTACTTAACAACCAGGATTGCATATTTTATTAGAGTACCCTGACTGCATAAAGGACAAAGTGTTTTTTTTAATTATTTTGTGTTTTTCTCAATTACAAATATATCAAGATGTTTAAAGATATCTCGTGATTTCAAATTGGATTGAATTTTTTACTTTAAAAAGTTGTTAGGTAAAATAACCCGTCAATGAATTTCTTAAAAAATGGTCGGATAAACCTAGAGACGGAAGAAAAAAAAAATAAATCCCTTATGGTGTCATGATAAGTACTAGGTAACCATTGGTATTACAGGCTTCAGGTTCGAATCTAGGCTTTGGCACAGTTGTTTATGAGGGTTTCGGAATCCACGTTAAACTGTAGGTCCCGGTCTATTGGCCGTAGAGCGACAAACCAAACTAATGGAATATTTGAAGGAGTGCCTCTATTGATTTGTCTTTCTTTCATGATTATTGTTTCAATATACTAGTTTAAACTATTCATTAAATTTATAAGATTTGCGAAACACATATAAATAATGCTTTCCAGCACTTTAATATATCTAGTTCTTAAATTTAGAGTGCGATGTGTGATAAAAATGAGATTTTTCATTATTTTTTCTGTAATTAGCAGCAAAAAACTGAAAGAAACACCAACTATTTCAAGGAAAAAATTTTCATTGTTGTTAAATTAGCAAAAGGAACAGAAAGTGTTGTTGAAATAAAAGACCACACTCAAAGAGGATTTTGAGAAATTGAGAATTTACATTAATCATAATAGATTTAAAATTGCAATACATACAAGATATTTAATTCTTTGGACTTCTTTTAGACATCAGATATTTCCTCGAAGTACTTTGAAAGTGGCAGCTTTCTCTATTTAACTGTTAAGATATGATTTTAAAGCAAAGAAAGCTTGAAATATAAGTGAGCACTTACAAAAAGGTTTGGAAATTTGTAATTGCAGTGAGCATTTTTTAATCCAGCTTTCTATGGTTCTGCACCTTCTATTATCTAGTGTCGATCAAGTCGTTCGCTAACAGTTTTTTTCTTGTGAATTTAGTTGTTTGATAACTTTCACCTCCAGGTGGCGACACAATGAGGCTTTCATTTTTCGAACATCGATTATCGTAAAATGTCATTTTTTTAGTTCAGTGCAACGTAGAACTCTAAAATCTGGGAAATTCATAAATTTGTGTTTAATTCGTAACAATTCGTTGAAGGAATCACGGAAGCTACGCTATATTAGTTACTGCTTTAAACAGTAAGGCAGGCTTATATGTATTATTTCTTGCCATAATTTCTTTTAACTATCATAGTACTATACAAATTTTTCTTCTGCAGTGTGCTTTTTTTATCAATACAATAATATTCAATTCTACTAGTATTCAATGTGGAAATTTAGATTTTTATATGATATGTAACCGTAGTTCCACTTACCGTGTGTTCCACCTGTAACTGTGCTCTTCCTAAGCCGTTTGCGACGTCCCGGTGAAAAGTTCAGTTGGCATCGAACTGTTCGTATCAGTTGGCAGCCCATGAGGACGTACTGCGCAACTGGCGCTGAATAAAAATCTCTCATCCCGACAGCTAGAAGTGGAATCCTTCCACTCCTCTCTTAGTGTACATCGTTAAATATGTTACATGTGTGTTAAATAATGTTTATAGTTCATTGTGGCATTAACGTCGTACTTGTGTGAGTCTAAAAAATTAATGTCTTGTACTTGGGACTCGTTTTGACCACACCCAAACTGCACAAACGACGACACAACTACAACAGTGCTATAATTACAATAGGATATTAACATTGTCTTCACAGGTACAGAATGCGTGTAAACACATCAAATATATTAAAGTGATTATTTGTATGTAAAGTGATTTAACTTTAGTTTGGTATTCCCGTTAAAACTATACTGGCGTCTGATAATCCAACAAGATACATAACCCGTAGCGACCGCGGTGTCAAATATGCCGGACCATGTGCATTAATATATAATCTTATATTTATTATATCTATGCATGGGGCCTGAATGGCCGAGTGGCTGGCGCTTGGTGTTACGGGTTCGTGTCCCGGCAGTGCCATGGATGTTTGTAGTGGTTCGGAATCCACTTAAAACCGTACATCTCGATCTAACATGATCGTAGAGCTCTGTGGGGGCATTGTTACTCCGCGTCCGTAGCTATCTTCTAGTTACACGTGCCCCCCTGGGTAGTGCTAAGTGAGTAACGTCGGTGCAGCGCTTGAAGACAATTGTCTAAGTGTTTTCCAACTGCATTTGAACAAAAAAAAAAAAATCTATGGATTCCCTGTCTATTTACCAATGTTCGTTACAAAATATCTTTTCATGTAGCATTATCTTCTTATAGGTTGTATTTTGAATTAGTTATTTATTAAAGGACTACATTTATTTCGACAGAAACATACTTATAGTTTAAATAAAAATCGAAATCGATATCCAATCTTGAGAAAGGAAAACCAATTCAAACACCATTATCGAGTAAAAATCTTTTAACTTTTTCTTAAAAGATCATGCTTGTGTAGAAAGATTGAAATTCGGTGCTTTGTCTTTTTTATGTCAAGGATATCTCTTTCTTTACTTACAAAACAGAGGTCCTGTTGTTGGGATTAATTAATACCATCGCGTCGCGGGCAGGTCCGGTGCACTAAATTGGATTACAAAGAGTCTGAGCCCTACATTTTATTAGATTACGGATCTGGGTAAAGCCCAGGGTATTTTTTTCGCCTTCCTTTTTTCTGTCCTTAATTGCAAGAAAACTATCAGGATATTCAGGCTTAGGAATTTCCTTGGACTGCATCTTCTCACAGGAAAAGAAGGACACCGTAAAAAGGTCAGACGGTAATGTGCAATCTAATATAACAGATACATATAAATAGTCACTTGTTGATTTTTTGTACAGAAAAAAAAAGAAATACTTCAAATTTCTGTGTAAAATCAGTGAGTGTGTTTTTTCTTCAAAGGAAAAAAAAAATATCCAAAGAATCCTATAGAAGTCGAAATGAATATATATATATACAAGGTGATTATAATTAAAGTTCCACTTTCAAAATGCAGTCAAAAACGAACCATGAGTCCCAAAGAGTTCAAATTTGAACTGAAGATACTTGAAGAAGGGGAAAAACCCTCGGCATCCAAAAACAATTCCAAAGTATATGAATAGATGGCGCTGTAAGCGCCCTAAAGAAAGTAAATTCGGCTACCAGTGATAGTTTGAATCGAAATGATACCGTATTTGACATGAGTTGCACATTCAATCAATTGTAGTGTTCAATGCACTTGATGGTTTCGGTTTTTTGACGGAAAAATTGACTTGCATGTCATTTAACAGTTATTGCACTGTGAGTGGAAAGCCCGTCCACCACGGCAAGATCATACAAAATTGGATGGGAAAAATCGGTGGAACTTTTTTTTTTTGATATAATACCTTTTTCCTCTTCTTCAAGTATCTTCAGTTCGTATCAAGCACTGCGAAGCATATACTCTATGATAGAATTACCAAAAGTCACTTATAATTAGGAAAAAAAAATCATTCTATAAAACTAAATTATTTAGTTTTCATTTTTACTTAGATATTAATTTAATGAAAAAAAATACTCCATTCTATAATTAGTGATTTTAGAGTGAATAATATTCTAAATACTAATCTATTACTACTCTGTATAATTACTGCATCATTATTATGATTCAAATTTCATTATTTTATTCTATATGAATATTATTCATTTATTAATTACAACTAGTTTTAAACATTTAAAAAATATTGTTAAAAAATAAGTATAACGTAAAAGTTTTTATTTGCTGGAGTTTTAATAAGCATTTGATAAGTTTTTTTTTTTTTTTCCTTTTCAAATTAAACCAGATAAGAAAATATTCTTCAAACAGTTGTTTGCCAAAGAATAATAATTTAAATGAAAATTAAAAAGAATCTTAAAATTAATGCAAAAAATTTTATTCAAAAAACAAAACAAATTCAAACAAAAAAAGAAATAAAACGTAGCCTAAAGCATTAATTAATGAGGTCTCGTATTAATCCTTTCCAAATTAAAAAAAAGGCTTGTTAACCTTTTTTAAATAAAATTAATTCAATAGTTAGTTATAAATTTTATACATTTTTAAATTAATAAGTACCTTCACTTGTATGTAATGCATTTTTTAAAGATTTTGAAACTTGTTATGACATTGGTATATGTTTTCTCTATTTTTTTTTTATTTAATGTTTTTAAGTTAGGATTATTACTATTAGACTTCGTTATTTTGATAAAATAATTCTAAAAAGAAATTATTAGATTAATTTTTGCTATTTAAGTAATTTGTTTTAAGAACCTGTTTGTATTTAATATAGCTAATATTGATTTAAATATTGATTTAAATATTGTTTGTATTTATTATAGCTAATATTGTGTAAACTTTTGATCATTAAATTAAATTATTCATTGTGAATAAATTATTTATAGTTCGTATTAGGCCAACAGGTGTCTGATGGCCGAATGGCTAGCGCTCTGGCGTTCGGTACCACGGGTATCGGGTTCAAATCCCGGCTTTGCCCATGGGTGTTTGTAGTGGTTCGGAATCCACTTTAAGCCGTAGGTCCCTGTCCTAACAGGAACGTAGAGCGTTGCGGGGGCATTGTCACTCCACGTCCGTAGCTTATCTTCAATGACACGCGCCCCCTGGGTAATGCAAAGTGAGTAACATCTGTGCAGCGCCCTTAAGGCATCCAAGACCAAGCTGTCTAAGTGTTTGCCAGCTACATTGGAACAAAAAAAAGTATTAGGCGAACAGATGTATAAAATAAAATCGGGTGCATTGTAGTAGGCATGTCCAGTTTTAAATATTAAATAGTATTAAAAAGAAGTAATTATTTTGAAATTGTGTATTATCGCTTTTGTGGAGGAATTTCAGAAGTAATTAGTTAGTAAGTAATTAGTAAGCACAGTTGTGTAGTGCTTTCTTTGTGGAGGATTTATACAAATAATTCCACTATTGTGTATTGTTATTTCCGTGGAGGATTTTCAGAAGTACTTAGTAGTTATGTTTTTTTTTTGCCTTCGTGGAGGATTTTTAGAATTAATTACTCCACAGTTGTATATGTGGGGAAGTTTCAGGAGTAATTACTCCGCAATTGTTTATATCTTCGTTTAAGATTTTCAGAATTAATTATTTCGCAGTTGTGCATTATTCCATTTCTGGAGGTGTTTTAGTAGTAATTACTTCGCAGTTGTGTATTATTAACTTTGTGGAGGATTGATTTTTAGATGTAATTACTTCCCAATTGGCATTATAGTCTTCTTAGAAGTTTTTCCGAATGAATTATTTCGCAGTTGTGCATTATTGTCTTCGTGGAGAATTTCAGAAGTAATTATGCAGCCGTTTTATATTATTGTCTTCGCGACATTTTCAGAGAAATTAATACTTAGTTGTGTACCGTATGAGATATAAACTCTTATCAGACAAACTGAATGTCGCTTAAAAAATTCTTCCATGGTTTTTTCGTTTCTCAAAGCAGTGCTCAACAACAGCAGTAATCGAACCCTTTTTTACTATATGCTAGTTTCAGCCCTGGGCTATAAATCGGGAGCAAAACTGATTTTTACTTATTTTCCCTTTAAAGAAGTGAAAGAAATATTCTTAAGTAGTGTGTAAGAGTTTTACAATTTATTTAAACTTCATAGATACAATAAACTGATATTATTGAAAACATTTTTATTGGCTAATTTTATCAATGAGCAAATATTTAATTTTTAAAATTTATTTGAGGTATCTAGATTCTACTAAATACTATTTAAATATTTTTAAAAATATTTATTGCCAAAGCATCTTAATATTTATTTTTAAAATTTAGCGATATTTAAAATTTCTATTTAAGTTTAAAAATAATTTTGTGTTTTGTAACTTGGCTCTAGTATAAATCAATTATAATCGTTTGGTTTTATTAAAATATCACAGTGAAATATAAATATTTCATGTAAAAAAGTTTTACAGTACTAGTCGAATATTTAATTTAAAAAGACATCTTCAGATATTTTCTTCAAAAATTCTTCAAATTCTAATGCAATAATCAGTTTAAAAATACGCATCTCTTTTGAAAAAGTTTTTATACGAATAATATTTTTTTTAAAGAAAATGTTTTTTGAAAATACATTTGGAAGACATATATCACAATTAATATTTTATAAACCTGTTTCCTAAAAAACAGTACAGCTAAATTAATATTTCACACATTGATTTACTCCATATACCTCCATATACCTACATTACCTACACACTTCCAGCTGATATTTTAAGAACTTTATTTTATTGGAATTCCAGGCATCAAAAGAAGAGAATATTTTCTATCTTACCGATGAATACACTCGCAAGAGAAAGAGGGAAAAAAAATCATTTGCCGGAAAGATAGAACTTGTTAAAGTTGGCATCAAAGGCGCCTTCAAAATCGAGAAGCAGAATAAAATTAGAAAGAAAAGTTGCAAAAATCGTGTTTTATACACACGTCAGATATGTCGGCTTAGTTATCGAATTCGTTAAAACCCCCGCGGAGAAACTCGCTCGCCTTTGAAGACGTAATGGTGGGTTCGAGTTGTTTTTCTGCTGCTCTTGTTGTTTACTTTTTAGAGAAACTTCGCCGTGGTGCTTACGAATGAGCTTCGATTGGAACGAGTAGTGTTTCTCAAGAATAAAATGGGACCCTAACAAATTCTTTTATTTATAAGTGTGGTTTATATCTATCAGAAGAAAATAAAATTGTATGGTTTCAAATTTTATCACCACCTTTTTTTAATTTGTTTTAAATAAGTTTATTGGAATTTTTAACGTATCATGTTGTTAAAAAACTATGAATAATTTGTAAAAAAAACTATTAAATATTCACTATTCAAATAATAAGAAATATAAAAAAAATATTAAAAATATCTTAAATAACGAAAAATGTTTTTTAAATTCATTTTTTCCTTTGCTTGTGTAATATATTCAATATAAAAAATATTATAGACTACAAAAATAAACAACAACCACAAAAAATATAGTTATTCAGAACAAATATAAAATATTTCAAAAAAAAAACCTACAAAATCTTTCAGATGATTATTAAAATTTAATTGGTTTACAGACTTTTTACGAAGATTGGACAAGTCAATCAATGATAGGTTTTTAACCTTAAAGATATAGCAGGAAAATCTGTATTTTGAAAAACAAAGGGAGATTTTAAGTATAAGAAATATCTTAAGTAATGAAAAACATTTTTAAAATTCACTTTTTTTTCTTTTGTCTGTGTAATAGATTCAAGACAAAATAGACAGAAGATTATGCAGAAGAAAAAATATTACATACTATAAAACTAAAAGCCAAACAAAAAAAATATTCCAAAAATATAATTATTCAGAACAAATACAATATACTTCAGAAAAAGAAACTACAAAATATTTCAGAAGATTTAATTGGTTAAAAACCAACTTTTATACGTATGTTTTTTAAATTTAATTACTTTAAAACAGACTTTTTTTGAAGATCAATTTTCATAAAAGTCTGTCTACAATGGCTTTTAACGTTAAAAAGTATAATAGCAAAATTTGTATTTTTTTAAAAGGACATTTAAAAAAATTAATTTAATTAATAACAAATTTTTAATACAATTAAAAATTCTGGAAAATATATATTAATAATATTCTAATGACTAAGACAAGAACATTTTATTATTCGTTATCCTTAACTAATTTTTCGATTCAATGTTAGATTTGAGTAACGTAGAGTAAAACGAATAAAAATTTTTACATTAATTTGATGTTGTTGTCTAATTTTAATTCGAAACTTTTAATGCGAAAAATGTGTTTTAATGTGTTTTTGTTTTTGTAGTCTGTAATATTTTTTTTCTGCATAAACTTCTGTATATTTTGTCTTGAATGTGGTACACCAACAAAAAAAAAGTGTGTGTATGTTATTAAATGTGAAAAGAATCTGAAAAAGAATGAAAATGAAATTGAAATTTTTAAAGGCTTAATGAAATATTATTTTTTGATACACAAAAAAAAACATGGGTAAATTGGCACACATTGACACAGAAGTTTTTCCAAATAATTAACTTTGAATAAAATAATTATTTTATGTGGACTTTTCGAAATTAGTTTGTACTTGTCAAACACTTTCATAATTTTATACAAACAAAACAAGTGTCCTTTTATCCTTATATATAATAAAAGTGCGAAAAACTGATAATTGAAAAATAAATTATTTATGATGAAGGAACATAGAAAAAAAATAAAAAGATGAATATTTTACTTTGAGGTTAAACTAATACTATTTTTTTCGTTTTCTTAGAATAGCATAAAATAATCTTATTTTTTTTCTTAAATTGCAAAAAAGTCCTTGAATTAAATAAAAAATATGTAATTACGCGGGAAAAAATGACATTGCAAGCATTTGTTTTTATAGTACATAATCAAGTGAAAAAACTTATTAAATTGAAACCCATTTTTCTTTTATAAATGAAAATGTCAGATAAGTCAAGTAAGCAAATATAGTAGGAAAATATTTACACATTTTTTATTAAATCAACAATTTAAAAATATAAAAATTAATTTTGTAAACATTAAAGAGTATAAAGTTTAGTCATATTAAGTGCTGAAATTTTAAGATTAAAAAATAAATAGAACAAAAAATTTTCTTTTTTTTTCTTTCTATCATAAGGTATTTTAAGGTATTTTTATTTTTAATTTATTTTTATTATTCAAAAAGGTATTTTAAGAGACATTAATTAAAAATTTCCCCAAAAAAATGTTAATACTTAAAACAGATGGATAGAAGAAATTTATATTATAGGGTTTTAAAAAGAATGAGGATAAATTAAAAAATAATAATTTGACTGTGAAATTTATAATAATTAAAATTTTATAAAAATTTTGTATAGTATATAACTCATATAACTCATATATATACATAATTAAGTATAAAAGAAAATAGAAAATAATCAAAAAAGAATCATACCGAAAACAAAATATCTCCGTGTATGTTCAGCTATAGTGTGCTTAAAAATTCGTGTTCAGCATCAAGTCTGTGATCAGCTTTAGTGTACATGTATAATGAATATTCAATTTTAGTGTATATTAATAACGTGTGTTTATTTTAGTGTATATTAATAACGTGTGTTTATTTTAGTGTATATTAATAATATGTGTTCTGCAACTCTAGTCAGATGAATAATGTATGTTATTTATACATTATACATATGTATATGTATAATGACTGTTCAGTTGTGCATACGTATAATGTATGTTCGGTTTACGTGTTCGGTAACATGTGTTCAACTCTGTGTTCAATTAATGTGTGTTCAGTTTTAATTCAATATATGTATTAAATGTATTCAATGAATTCAATGAAACTGAAACGTTCAATGTATTAAATCTGAACACATAATATTTATAAACAAAAAAGAACATACATTATTCACATACACTAAAGATTAACTCACATTATTCACATACACTAAAGATTAACTCACATTATTCACATACACTAAAGATTAACACACATTATTCACATACACTGAAGATTAACACACATTATTCACATACACTAAAGATTAACATATATTATTCACATACACTAAAGATTAACTCACATTATTCTTATACACTTGAAGCTAAACATTATTCATATGCACTAAAACTGAACGCACATTATACATATACACTTGAAGCTGAACATACATTATTCATATCAACAGAGTTGATCACACATTTTTATACCTTAAAAATTGAAAATATGTTATTCATTTATGCTAAAACTGAACACATAATATTTATATCTACTTTTTTAGCAAGAACATATTAGTTAAATCCATATAATCCATATTTGCATTTAAAGCAAGAGAGTTCATGCAATTTCATTATTATATTTTATAAATACTCCGATGACATTGCATTATTTGGATAATAAAAGTTCAGGGACCTGATGGCCGAGTGGCTAGCGCTCTGGTGTTCGGTACCACAGGTTTCGGGTTCGAGTCCCGCCGGTGCCATGGAGGTTTGTAGCGGTTCGGAATCCACTTTAAACAGTACTTCCCGGTCTAATAGGATCGTAGTGCGTTGTCGGAATAGTGTGACTCGCGTCCGTAGCCTATCTTCAAACTACACGTGCCCCCTGGATAGTGCTAAGTGAGTAACAGCCATGTAGTTCTTGCTTACGGCATAAAGATGAACTGTCTCTGTATTGCCAACTGCATTAGAACAACAACACATCGTCATCTCTTATTACTTACGCAGTAATATGCATCCAATCTATTAATTAATTATTCACATTAAAGTATATTTTACTGGTGAACTTCATGCTACCAATAGAAAAAAGGAGATTAACTCTTTGTATAAAATAATTAACAAGTTTTATTTTCTGAAGCAAGGCAATGGCAGGATATGTGCAACAGCGGTGCAGTCCTTGTTTGTGGCATAAAGATGGACTCTCTCGGTATTGTCAGTTGCATTAGAACAACAACAACAACGAATTTAAAATTACATAACATGAAAATAATTAATTGATGAAAAGAAAACTCCATGATAAATTATTGCGCTCTATTCTTTCAAAGAGTCATGCGCCGCGTATATCTGACTTCCGCTTTTAAAACGGATGTTTACCTTTCGTAGGTCAAATTGCGAGACATTCGGAAAAATAAAAATTAATTAATTAATTTAATTTTTTGCATTCAAACCTTTCACATTAATTACAAACATAATTAATCGCAACAAACATACCTCTTCGGGAGGCGGAAGAATTATCCAGAACAGTCCCGATTGTCAAAGAAACTTTGCACTAATGAACTTTGTTGATAAACCATGATGGGTAAATTGCCTCATACATCAGACTCGGAGGCGTCCGACAGATTTATTCCCGAATTCCTCCGAGATGTCGATAATTTGCAGACATACTTTAATTACCACCATCCATCAGCCAGCCCCACGTAACATCGACTGTTGCGCTCGCCAGATTACTCCGAGTGGGGACTTCTTTTAATGGCAATCGCCGACGCTATTACTGTTTGCCAGATTCGAACTGGCGACGATGTCCCGTGTAAGTAATCGAAATTCTCTCTTGATTAAACGAATTCATTTGTATCACCGGATTGTTCCCGGAAAAGTTTTCTGGATGTGTTATCAACCTAAATAAAGGTTGAGTTTGAGTTTTCAATTAAACTTTTCAATGATTTTTCAACAGAAAAATCTGTTGTTGGAGTGAACAAAGACTGTTTGATGAAGTAATTCTAAAGTTAAATTCAATCAAAGTTCTTGAAATTTTTAATTGCCATTTCCATTTCAGTATTAGTAATATTACGTTAAATGAATTGAATTTACGTGAAATAAATTACATAGCCGAAATATATATAATTAGAAATATATTATTTTAAATCAGAGATATACCATATATTAAACACAAAATCTCATTTTAACTTTAATTTAGAAACTAAAAATGGTAATTTTTTTTTACAATACAAATTTTAAAAAATTCAAATTCAATCAAAGTTCTTGAAATTTTAATTGACATTTCCGTTTCAGTGTTAGTAATATTACTTTGAATGAAATGAATTTACGTGCAATAAATTACATAGCCAAAATATATATAATTAGAAATATATTGTATTAAAATCAGTGATCTATCATTTATTAAACATATGAAAAGCTCATTTTAGCTTTAGTTTAAAAACTAAAAATGAAAATTCTTTTTACAATAAAATTTTTTTTAAATTTTGTTATAAAATTAAAACAAATTGCTGCCACTAGTGCTATGAATTATCTGCTGAACCGATTATTACAGATTACCCATAGAATTTAGAATTTAAGGTAAGAACAAAGCGTATAACAGCAGTCTTAAAAAAATATATAACAGTCATATGAGATCGGGACCATGGACTACGATTTAAGCTGGATTCCGAACCATTACAAACATCTGTGGCAGCGTCCGGACTCGAACCTGAAACCTGTGGCACCGAAAGTCAGAGCACTAGTCACTCGGCCCTCGGTCCCCCATAATTAATATAGAGTACGAAAAAATGTAAATAGTGTATATAATAGATAATTGTTATTTGATTGACATAATTGACTTAATTATAACAATCAAATCAAATTGACACAATTATAATAATGTGTCCTTCAAATTGCTTAAGTTAACTTTTTTAATTTATTGAATGCTTTATTCTACAAAAATATCCCTAATTCGTACTCTACAAAGCATATTAATTAAAAATATAGCTTAGCGACACGATTGATACGATATTTGAGTACGTGGACTGAGAGTTTTTCCATGAAATTTTTAGAAGTTACATGGTAGTTGTTAGTTTGGCCAAGAGAAAGTTTTTGCATGTCAAAAAAGAAAATATAATAAATATAAAAAAAAGAAAATATAATAAATATAAAAAAAAGAAAAGAAAATAATATATATAATATGTACAGCAACATTAATCGTTAGCAGCAATTCTCACTGTATACTACTGTGTCCAGAAAGTAAGACCCATTTTACATTTAAAATTCCTGGGGTTATGGAATTTCAATTTTATTTTCTGTTTCAGGTTGCTGGCACTGTCTTTCTCATCTGTGGGAAATTTGACGCCAAAATATTCATTAGTGTTTGAGTTACGCTTGGCTTTGTGAGACGCTCAAACGGATTCCGGCGAGTTTTGAAATGTCTGAATTCATTGAGCAAAGAACTTGCGTTCAATTTTGTTTGCGGAAACTTATAGAATGTTGCAGAAAGCATTCGGTGAGCATTCCTATATCGGAAAGAAATGTTTACAAGAATAAATAAAGAGTTTAAAAAAAAAAATAATTGGTCTTACTTTTTGGGCACAGTAGTAAAGCAATAAATTTAAAAACTAGCTTAACGGAAGGATTCATACATTGGCAACATGGTCTCAGAGTTATGTGCAAGAGCATTCAATACTACGATAATAATGCAATTTTATTCTTACTTTGACAGAATTGAATTAATAATGCAGATAGTTATTTAGCTAATATTAAATCACTAAAACGCGAGAAAAATAGCAAAATTGAACTCAGCATTCTAAGACAACTTTATATTTCATTAAGAAAAAATACCATAGGCTTACAATTCTTTTAATACCACATTCTTGTCTAACATAAAACACGCAAACAGTACATTCGAAGCTTATACTTAGGAAGTTATTAAAAAAGGAAATCAAAGTTTGTTTTAATGTTTATTATGATTAGTTTCTTTGGTAAATGAATTTTTATGCAGTTTGTTTGATTAAATTCCCAAGATTCTGTTGTCAGTTTTTAATATTAATGACGAAAGTCAAACTCATAAAAAGCCCTCTTTAATCAAGACCCCGTGCTCTTAATTGAAAATAATGCATAAAAAAGCGAAGTCTCCCTTATTTAGAGCGCTGGAAAAATCCTTGAAGGATTTAATGACAACCCAATGGTGGCTGGTTAATTTAGAAGCAATTAGTTATGAAACGAACAAAAAACTAAAGTAGGGGGTCTTGTAGAGTATGCTTAATACTGTGTCCAAAAAATAAGTACGTTGTACAAAAAATATACGTTATAAGTTGCGTTGTAGCAAATAAAGTAAATAACGCGCAGGAAGGCAAAGATTCAATTCCACTGTCAGTAGCGTCCTTTGCAGTCTCTGCTTTCCGAAGCGAGAAAACTCAATAGCGATTGTTATAATGTGCATAAAGCGTCAATATCGGAGACGGACTGTCTGCTGCTAGTTGGGAGTTTTCTGGGTTTTCTCCCATACGAAAATGAAGGCCAATAACTTTTAGATGTCCTCCCTTCATCGCTTGTTGATTGGCTGTTTATTTGATACTCCAATACTCAGTCATGATTTTCACTAAACTCTTTTCAAAGTAAATAAATAATTATTTTTTAAGTCTTCAACAAAGCAAAACAAAATTATTCAGATATTTAAAAGAATTATCACTATATATATATTGAACAAATTCATGATAAATATTTTATTTATTTTTGTAAAATATAATTATTCATTATTAAAAAAGGTCTTCCGATGAAAATAAAATTAAAATGTAGATAACTGAATCTAAATTTGTTATTTAGATTTAAAATTATTGCCAAAATTTAATATTTGATCTAAAACAAGATCTAAATTTAATTTACCATTATATACAAAGTGACAAAATTGTTTTCGTAATTTATAAAGACAACTTTCAATAGATAAATAATTAAATTGAATGCAAATGTTTTCCCTAAATTCCCTATTGCTTTTATGTTTATTTTTTATGTATATTTTTATGTATTAGATGTTTATTTATAGAAGCTATTTCGAAGTGGAAAATTCATAAGATATTCTACAGCAATGAATAATAAAATAACTTTTATTATTCATTAAATTAATGCCACTGTAAATAAAAAGTTATATTCTTTGATCATTAATTTTAGGAAGTCTAAAGTTTTCGTAATATTTGCTTTACTGCATTTTCTTTTATACGAAAGAGATTTATTACTGGAGTTATCATATTTTCATCGTATCAATCTAAAATTATTTTATTTCTAGGATTTAAAATTCTCATAAAAATCAAGGTCTTTAGCTTGCTCGAAAGTTTAGGTGGAATAAATTCCATATTAAATCTACGATTTAAATTATTTTTCATAAAGTATAGCTGGAATGGATTCCGTTGATTACATTTTCAAAAGTAAATCTCATTTAAGAATAATTTGATTTAAAACATATTTATGATTTAAAGTTCTTTTTTTTAAATATTAGTACATTTTGATTAATTTATTGAATATTATTATTTTTTATTCGATATTCGAGTAGATTGTGCAATATCACTAATGGAAGCAGTATTACTTCACTGATCATTTAAAAAACGTATACAGGGTGATTTTAATTAAAGTCCCGCTTTCAAAATGCTGTAGAAAAAGAACCACTCGTCACAATGAGTTCACATTTGAACTGAAGATACCTGAAAAAGGGGGAAACGATATGGCATAAAAAAAGTTCCGCCGATTTTTCCCATCCAATGTGCCATGACCTGGCCGCGGGGGATGAGCTTTCCAATAGCAGTGTCACAACTGTTGAATGACTACAGTTGGTTGAATGTGCAACTCATGCCAAATACGTTATCATTTCAATTATAACTATCAATGCAGCCGAATTCACTTTCTTTAGGCCGCTTACACTGCCCTCTATTCATACACGTTGGAACTTTGATGCCGTACCGTTTCCTTCTTCTTCCAGTATCTTCAGTTCAAATTTGAACTCATTGTGACGAGTCGTTCTTTTTCTACAGCATTTTGAAAGTGGGACTTTAATTATAATCACCGTGTGCATTTAATGTCTACAGAATAAAAATTATTTGAAAAAAAATAAATCTCAGACAAGATGATTTTGGTTGTTAAAAATATGGGTGCATACTTAAACTAACTCAAATCTATACGTAAAATTTAGTTGCCAATTTATCCAGAAAATGAACTATTTAATATTTATATATATTTTGTACTTCGAAAAAATTACGACTTGATATTTAATATCCTTATCTACATCGTGTGTATACGAATCAATGTTAATCAATTTGAAGAATTAATTTTGGCCAATTAATACCAACTTGAACACAAAAATTAGCGATTTTCTTTATCCGACACGGACACTATCTAGATTACCGTAACACACTTTGTCCTGTGTTTGATTATCTCCAAGAAGAACGCAAACCACTGTTTGCACCGCTCTCCTTCCGCTGCATCATTCTCAGCTGGCCTCTTCTCCCTAATCTTCTCTTCCAGTGGGAAATTACAACCCTAAATGGGCGCTCTGCCTCCATTAGGCCATGAGTAACAGTTTGCTGTTCCGCTCCATCTTGCTTTCCATGGGCTCCAAATTGCAGTCATTCTTCTGGTAATGAGTAAAAGATCATCTGCTGTTTTCTTTAGGCACCAGCCATTGTTTTTATATTGTTATTCATTCAGTTGTGGTTTTTTTTTCAATTCTGTTAATACTAGTAGAGAATCTCTTGAACCACAGATGGAAAAATAACGTAAAATTATAAATACTTGGTGCTTATAATATAGTTCACCTGTTGTTGACTATTGATAAGGAAAAAAAGTCATTAGAATTTCAAATTCTCAGAGTAACAAATTATTTTATGGAGAGTCAATAAAAACCTTCATCAGAATTTTCTTAAATTTTCAGAGTGATCGGGAAGAAAGTAAATAAAATTCTTCATCAGAATTTTCATCAAATGATACATCAAATTTTCAAAAATAAAAAATGTCGCAGACGACAGTAAATAAATATATTCATCAGAATTTTTTTAAATTACCAGTTTTAGAAGTGATAATAATAAATGTAAATAACGGAAAAATAAACTTTTGAATTTTCGGAAGAACTGAATTTTTGAATTTTCGAAGTTGAATTTTCGTGATATCTTAAGAAATGACGAAATTGTAGTCCTGCTTCGGGTAATGAGGAAAAGATGATCTGTCGTTTCTTTGGGCACCGGCCATTGTTTTTATGGCACCAGGTTTTTTAAAGGGTTATTCATTCAGTAGTGTTTTTCTATTCTTTTAATACTAGTAGAGATCCTCTTGAGCCATAGATGGGGAAAAAATGGAAATTTTTAAATACTTGGGGGGTTTATATTTTAGTTCACCTGTTGTTGACTATTGACAAGGGAAAATGTCATCAGAATTTGGAATTTTTAGAGTAAGAAATGATGGTAAGGAGAGTAAATAAAAATCTTCATCAGAATTTTTTTAAATATTCAAAGTGATGGGAAAGAAGGTAAATAAAAATCTTCATCAGAATTCTGTTAAATTTTCAAAGTGATGGGAAAGAGGGTAAATAAAAATCTTCATCAGAATTCTGTTAAATTTTCAAAGTGATCGGAAAGAGGATAAATAAAAATCTTCATCAGAATTCTGTTAAATTTTCAAAGTGATGGGAAAGAGGATAAATAAAAATCTTCATCAGAATTCTGTTAAATTTTCAAAGTGATGGGAAAGAGGGTAAATAAAAATCTTCATCAGAATTCTGTTAAATTTTCAAAGTGATGGGAAAGAGGGTAAATAAAAATATTCATCAGAATTCTGTTAAATTTTCAAAGTGATGGGAAAGAGGATAAATAAAAATATTCATCAGAATTTTGTTAAATTTTCAAAGTGATGGGAAAGAGGATAAATAAAAATCTTCATCAGAATTCTGTTAAATTTTCAAAGTGATGGGAAAGAGGGTAAATAAAAATCTTCATCAGAATTCTGTTAAATTTTCAAAGTGATGGGAAAGAGGGTAAATAAAAATATTCATCAGAATTCTGTTAAATTTTCAAAGTGATGGGAAAGAGGATAAATAAAAATCTTCATCAGAATTTTGTTAAATTTTCAAAGTGATGGGAAAGAGGAGAAATAAAAATCTTCATCAGAATTCTGTTAAATTTTCAAAGTGATGGGAAAGAGGATAAATAAAAATCTTTATCAGAATTTTGTTAAATTTTCAAAGTGATGGGAAAGAGGGTAAATAAAAATCTTCATCAGAATTCTGTTAAATTTTCAAAGTGATGGGAAAGAGGAGAAATAAAAATATTCATCAGAATTTTGTTAAATTTTCAAAGTGATGGGAAAGAGGAGAAATAAAAATCTTCATCAGAATTCTGTTAAATTTTCAAAGTGATGGGAAAGAGGATAAATAAAAATATTCATCAGAATTCTGTTAAATTTTCAAAGTGATGGGAAAGAGGATAAATAAAAATATTCATCAGAATTCTGTTAAATTTTCAAAGTGATGGGAAAGAGGAGAAATAAAAATATTCATCAGAATTTTGTTAAATTTTCAAAGTGATGGGAAAGAGGAGAAATAAAAATCTTCATCAGAATTCTGTTAAATTTTCAAAGTGATGGGAAAGAGGATAAATAAAAATATTCATCAGAATTCTGTTAAATTTTCAAAGTGATGGGAAAGAGGGTAAATAAAAATCTTCATCAGAATTCTGTTAAATTTTCAAAGTGATGGGAAAGAGGATAAATAAAAATATTCATCAGAATTTTGTTAAATTTTCAAAGTGATGGGAAAGAGGAGAAATAAAAATCTTCATCAGAATTTTGTTAAATTTTCAAAGTGATGGGAAAGAGGATAAATAAAAATATTCATCAGAATTTTGTTAAATTTTCAAAGTGATGGGAAAGAGGAGAAATAAAAATCTTCATCAGAATTCTGTTAAATTTTCAAAGTGATGGGAAAGAGGATAAATAAAAATCTTTATCAGAATTTTGTTAAATTTTCAAAGTGATGGGAAAGAGGGTAAATAAAAATCTTCATCAGAATTCTGTTAAATTTTCAAAGTGATGGGAAAGAGGGTAAATAAAAATCTTCATCAGAATTCTGTTAAATTTTCAAAATAAAAAATGTTGCAGAAGACATTAGATAAATATATTCATCAGAATTTCATTAAATTCTGGTTTTATAAGCGATAATAATAAATATACAAAAATATATATATATTTATATATATATTATTGTATATTTATATTATATTATATATATACATATATTTATATATATACTAAAGTGATAAAAAAATCAACTGTTGAATTTTCCTAATATCTTAAGAAATAACGAAATTGTAGTCCTACTTCAGTGAATGAGTAAAATAGCATCTGCAGTTTCTTTGGGCCCCGGCCGTTGTTTTTATAGCACCCTGTCTGGGTTTTTAAAGGGTTATTCATTCAGTTGTGTTTTTCTATTCTCTTGATACTAGTAGACATTGTCTTGAACATAGATGAGAAAATAATTAAAATTTTTAAATACTTGGTGTTTATATTTTATTTCCCTGTTGCTGGCTGTTGACAGGGCAAAAGTCTTCAGAATTTCAAATTATGAAAGTAAGAAATGATGTTAAGGAGAGTAAATAAAAATCTATATCAGAATTCTGTTAAATTTTCAAAATAAAAAATGTTTCAGACGACAGTATATTCATCAGAATTTTCTTAAATTTCCGGTTTTATAAGTGATAATAATAAATATACAATAATATATATATATATATATAAAATCAACTGTTGAATTTTCGTGATATCTTAAGAAATAACGAAATTGTAGTCCTACTTCGGGTAATGAGGAAAAGATAATCTGCAGTTTCTTTGGGCACCGGCCATTGTTTTTATAGCACCCTGTCTGGGTTTTTTAAAAGGGTTATTCATTCCGTTGTGTTTTTTAATTCTGGTTCAGCATAACCCTTTCAGTACAGTGTTTGTATCTTCAATAGTTTTTGTGGCATCGTCAACTAGTCCCTAATTATACCGAATTTAAACCTAAATTCTTTTATTTTTCAATTTTATTTATTTTTAGTATTTTTAAGTTTTGAGTACCATTTATTTAATTTTTGAAGCTTTATCTTGTAATTTGTTTGTTTTACTAACCTAATGCAGCCAAATATAATCGTAAATGTTATCTATGAATTAAGATGAGGAGGTTAAGGGGTCTATCCCCATGGGTACTCCGTAATCGGTACGCCAGATGCCATTTTTCAATTCTTTTAATACTAGTAGAGATTCTCTTGAATCATAGATGGGAAAAAATGAAAATTTTTAATTATTTGGGGGTTTATATTTTAGTTCACCTGTTGTTTGCTACTGACAAGGGAAACAGGTCTTCAGCATTTCAAATTTTTCAGAGTAAGAAATGATAGGAAAGAGAGTAAATAAAACTCTGCATCAGAATTCCGTTAAGAGTAAGAAGTGATGGGGAAGAAGGTAAATAATATGTTTTCTATGTGAATTGCCTACTTAGAGATCTTATTAATTTGAATTTTTAATACGCTTTTGTTAGTTTCACCTGTATGTTTGTTTGTTTGTAACTGACTCTTTGGGCTCGATTTTGCCCTACTTTAAGCGATCAGATTATCAAGGACACTAAAATGTTTTGATAATTTTATTATCTCATCATGATTGGGATCGCCAGGATGAGTGATTTTATTTTAACTTATGAAGAGCAATTTAACCCATGTAGAATGAAAGTATCTAAGACATTCAAACATACGTGGAACAGAGGCACAACGGATCAGGAGATTCCCTGTTCGAATCCTGGCTGGCTCTATATATTCGCATTTAGCCTTCGTTTTACTCACAATTAAATTATTATAACAACTATAGTTCCACTCCTCCGTACCGGGACCTCATTTAAATATTATAGTTTAAAAACTCTAAATAAATCATAGTTTTAAAAAAACTAAAAAACACGTTTTTAGAGTGAATCCAACTAAAAAGTAAAAAATAAATCATAGTTTTAAAAAAAAAGTAAAAATAAAACTAAAAAACAAAAACGCTTTTAGAGTGAATCCAACTAAAAGTAAAAATAAATCATAGTTTTAAAAAAACTAAAAACACGTTTTTAGAGTGAATCCAACTAAAAAGTAAAAAATAAATCATAGTTTTAAAAAAACTAAAAAACACGCTTTTAGAGTGAATCCAACTAAAAAGTAAAAAATAAATCATAGTTTTAAAAAACTAAAAACACGTTTTAGAGTGAATCAAACTAAAAAGTAAAAAATAAATCATAGTTTTAAAAAAAACTAAAAACACGCTTTTTAGAGTGAATCAAACTAAAAGTAAAAATAAATCATAGTTTTAAAAAAACTAAAAACACGTTTTTAGAGTGAATCAAACTAAAAAAAAAAAAAAATAAAAATAATAGTTTTAAAAACTAAAAACACGCTTTTAGAGTGAATCCAACTAAAAAGTAAAAATAAATCATAGTTTTAAAAACTAAAAAAAACACGTTTTTAGAGTGAATCAAACTAAAAGTAAAAAAAATAAATCATAGTTTAAAAAAACTAAAAAACACGCTTTTAGAGTGAATCCAACTAAAAAGTAAAAAATAAATCATAGTTTTAAAAAAACTAAAAAACACGCTTTTAGAGTGAATCCAACTAAAAAGTAAAAAATAAATCATAGTTTTAAAAACTAAAAACACGCTTTTAGAGTGAATCCAACTAAAAGTAAAAAAAATAAATCATAGTTTTAAAAAAATCTAAAACACGCTTTTAGAGTGAATCCAACTAAAAAGTAAAAATAAATCATAGTTTTAAAAAAACTAAAAACACGTTTTTAGAGTGAATCAAACTAAAAGTAAAATAAATCATAGTTTTAAAAACTAAAAAAACACGCTTTTTAGAGTGAATCCAACTAAAAGTAAAAATAAATCATAGTTTTAAAAACTAAAAACACGCTTTTAGAGTGAATCCAACTAAAAAGTAAAAAAATAAATCATCACGCTTTTAGAGTTAATCCAACTTAAATCAAGTTTTAAAAACTAAAAACACGCTTTTAGAGTGAATCCAACTAAAAGTAAAAATAAATCATAGTTTTAAAAACTAAAAACACGTTTTTTAGAGTGAATCAAACTAAAAAGTAAAATAAATCATAGT